>JACEOJ010000068.1:2272272-2600196 GCA_013761285.1 Campoletis sonorensis
GATGACACAATTTCACTGCGATTTTTCAAAGAATTATCTGCATTTTTTAACCGAAGAAATAGAAATAATGAAAATTTGCACAATTTGATCATTTTTCTGTATTATTGTTTTTTAAGGTACCAAAGAAATCGCAATTCACACTTAAGCGAAAAAAGAGCAAAAGCGAGGCGGACTACGGAAACCTCGTTTGTCCCTTGGAAAGCACTCCACCAGGTACACCATCGACGCCATCTTCGACTCCTGGCAGCCCTAATCTCAATTCACCCACAATCTAACCACAATCACAGGTTCATTCGAGCAACAAATCTTCTTAAACTAACTCGTAAGTCTAACACTCCACTAATGCTGAAAATAAGACAAACAAGAAAAGAAGAAAAAAGGCTTTAAAAAAAGTACCAAGACGTTTAACCTGGAAAGTACAGATCGGAAAAAGTTGTTTTTCTATTGCCCAAAAAATTCAAGAACTACTGAACAAAAGGAAAAAAAAACTGGGAAGAAATGGACCTGCTTTTTCTCTGGAATTCGCGTAACTTAAGGAGTTTCGGTACAAGTCAGACAAAGTAATGGTTCAGCTTATCTTTAAGGAGGATCAGGGGAGGAAATTCTATTCTCAAGCAAAGCGCCAACTTCACACGACAAAATTTCGTATGAAAATTACATGATTACTGAAAAATTGATCGTTTTCATTGACAAAAAAATGAATAATTAATAAACGATGGAGACGAAATATTTCATTTTCTGGTGGCATAATTGTCATGATATTTTTAGTGGTTTGACAGTTTTTTGTAACCTTTTTTACATTTTTTCGTATTGTTTCGTGCACATAACTGAAGTTTAGGGACAGCGTAGGCATGTCTCTGTTAAAAAGTGACTTTCCATTTGAGAATTTTGTGGAAACGGTGTAAACAATCGTTTTGAAACTTGGAGGACATATTCAGGATAAGTCGAAGAAGGTCCTGTAGAAATTTGAATAAAATAGTTACATTTCGTCACTTGTACCGAAACTCCTTAAGATCTTTTTTTGCTTTCCATCGAATTCTGAAGTTGTGGCTTTCGTTCTAATCGCTATTTCGCCTCATAAGCTCATTAACTCCGTCTCAAAAATGTTTCAATCTCTCTACCTAACACTCTCGGAATCATCCATAATTTGTCGTTTTGTTTTTCTCCTTATTTCTTTCTTTACAGATCTCGAAGTTGGGGAACAGAGACGCGTTATTGGCTGTATATGAATGATTTTTGACCGGGGAATCATGGTCAAAGATATTCATCAGCCAAAAGAAAAGGAAAAAAAATACATTTTTTAAAGATTTACAAAACTTGATATTTGTTGGAGAATATTTGGAACTCGTTTACCAGAAGAATTGTTACAAACGAAGAACGAAGTGAAATATAATTTGAAAGAAACATTGAAACGACGAATTTCGACACTTTTGAAAAACGTTCAAAATACACGAGACAATACGAACATCATAAATAGAAATTTCACTCACTCACGACTTAGGGATAAGACGACGAAAACGAAAAGACGATAAAAGAAAAAAAAAACATCTGGTAATTATGCAGTTTGATTACTTTCCCGAAAAATAGGGAAAATCTTTGCTTTTTTTTTAAAGGCCGCTTCGAACGGTTGCCAGGAATGACATTCCATCGGGGAAGTCAGAAATTTTTCATTAATTTACTCTTTATGAACAAAAAATGTCAAAATTATGAACAAAATTGAACAACGGTTGAATCAAACTGCATAATAACCAAAAAAATTACGATTTATTGCGTTCGAAGAACGAAATGGAAGAGATCGGAGACTAATAATTTTAGGATTTTGTGTTAAAGTTACGATTTATTGAGAGGTCGAGTCAGCAAAATCAAAATAATCGTAATTGCAATATCCGAAGATGCTGTTTCGCTGATTTTGATGAAAAAATTTCAATAAATTGTAAAAAATGAAGAAATTGATAAAATCTTGTGTTTATTTATTGTTGACTCGAGCCCCTCGAGGCGTGGGGGACCAGAAGCGTGAAAACTCGAACAATCAAAGGCCCTAACAAAAGTATAATTATTAGAAAGAAGAAAAAAAAACCCTGGAAAGAAAAGCGAGCGCGAGTGACGAAGAAAAGAAAAATAAAGAATTTACCATTAATCGTATACAATTTATTCGATCTTTTGATCGAAATTTTTGAATATATAAATCACGTTACTTCGAGACGAAAAATAATAATGTGCGAGATAATAATTAACGTAAAGTTATACTCCCTAAGGAAGGGAAGAATTTATGCTATATTTATTTATAATAAATATATCATTACACAATATATTCATTAAATATGTTATTATATTTGAATATATTACGATATAAAATATACAAATAAATATATCGTGCGATATATTTGTCTATATACTAAAATAACGCATTGATAATACAATTTTTTATTATCAATCTGTTCATCAACCGAATTAAACAAAAAAAAATTAGTGCCTAATCTTTATTCTACGGAAAAAAAAAAACAAACGCTTATCCGAAAATTATCGTTAAGAGAATTATCAATTTTTGGCTTAGGAAAATCGATCCAAACTCAAAGTCAAAGAGTTTGAAATTTGAAAAACTGCAGCTCAAAAGCGCAGTGGGGTTTAAATTTGATTGAATTTTCCGAATGTTTGGCTACAAATTTATCGTGAGCGAAACAAGAAGAAAAATAAGAAACAATTAAAGTGGAAAAAATAATAATTAGAGGCAGCGATAACAATTGATTCGTGAGTCTGTAGAAATAAAAATTTCATTTATTGTTTATAATTTTGTGGTAATTGTAGTTTAGTTCGTAATTCTTCGCGTATCGATTTTTCTTTTTTTTTTTTTTTTTTTTCAAAATATAGCGTTAGATATTGTAAATACTGTTGGTGGCAAATCTCTCAACAGGATGTTCTGCCATTTTGATTCTTTACCACGATTCCTAAAGAAAAATGAATAAAAATCCTCAGACCAAAACAAAACACGATTTATTATTATAGAAATTTAATTATGGAAAATTTGTCTTTCTGTTTTTTTTTCAATTGTAAATTTTTATGAATTATTTTCTATTTTAACTTTTTTTTTAATTTTTATCCAAACTCATTATTTTTTATGAAAAATCCATTTATTTTATCAACAAAAAAAAATTGATCTACTCACTGAAGAATGACGACGGTGTACATTTCGTCCAAAATTGCAATCGCCATTTTCGGCACGTAGTGGGGATGCAAATCACGGCAGGCTTTTCGAATTTGGTCAAAAGCTTTTCTGCAATTTTCGTGACCGATCTAAAATACCAAAAATATTGCAACGGATCTTTTTCTCGAATGCATAAAAAAAGAAAATCGAATGAAAGTAGAATCTCTTCGCTTTTTTCTGATATTCAATTTTTTTTCAGTATTTTTCTAGATTTTGATGAGATTTTTAATGTTTCAAGATTTTCATGAGATTTTTCTGATGATTCAAGATTTTCATGAGATTTTTAATGATTGAAAATTTTTATCAGATTTTTCTGATGATTCAAGATTTTCATGAGATTTTTAGTGACTTAAAATTTTCATGAGATTTTTCATGTTTCAAGGTATTTATGAGATTGTTATGTTTCAAGTTTTTAAAGATCATTCAATTTCGAATCATGGTAAAAATGTACTTTTGTTGAAAGAGATGAAAGAAGTGTCGCTTCTTCTCGCGAGATTGCAGAACCTTGACAACATGCGATTAACCAGCCATATCGTGTCGTTCGTTCCATAATTCTCCATCGTTCTCGTATTATTTTTTCAATCTAAAAATAATTTTAAAAAATTCAAAGATAAACCTCTTTTTTTTCGTATCTCAACCTGTCACATTAAAAACTAATTTTGTTGAAAAGATCGATCATTCAATGTCGCGAAATTGTTCTCAAGTTTCAATTAATCAATTTTTGCAACTGATTAATCGATCGTTTCAATAAAATATTGAACATGAAAAAAGAAATATAAAAATACTTTTTTTTAACTATTCATCGTACTAAAAAAATTGGGTAAACAGGAAAAAGAATGTACGGTTCAACTATATTTTGGAAATGAGAAATAAATAAATTCGAAAAAATATATTTTACCTCCTCGAGAAGAAAATTATCTGCGCATTCCAATGTAAACATGGCAATTTCTTTAACATCCCGAGACTAAGGATTCGTCGTAAAAATCACTTTGAATGTATCGATAAAATGTTTCTCGGATTTCGAAGCCTCCGGGGTGTTCCAACTCCTTTTATCCGTGATTTTCGATCGTTTTAGTTGGTCCCCAATGATTTTGTTCAGTTTCGAGAATTTAAATTTGTTTCAGTTTGTCGGGAGCAATTTCAAGTAATTTAAACTCGTTCTAATCAGATTTAATTATTTTAAGGTCATTTAAATTTGTTTTCGTCTGTTCGAATCATTTTTAAGTTCTTTAAACTCGTTCCAATAATTTTTTGGTAATTTTAATTAATTAAAAATCGTCTCGAGTGGTTTTAAAAGTTTTTTAGGTCATCCACAATTGTTTAAAATGATTTTTTACTAAATGGATAAATTATGAACTCGCCTCGAATATTTTTAAATTATTTTAGATCATCTGAACCTTTCAAATTTTTAAAAAGAGGTTTTAAGTGGTTTTCGAGCGTTTTAATTAAAATTATCACTTAATCTCTCGGGAAAGAAACAGCAGTGTGTTGACAGTACGAAGGACGCGAGTCATGTGTTCACTTTCATCAATTTCCCTATCAGTTATATGTGTACAAAAAGTGTCCAGCTCGCGGAAAATCGATTGAACCGGCGCACGAATGCTTATCCCATTATCTCTCGGGATTCTCATCCGTTTGAGATAAACACGCGACTCACTTTTTCTGTTGTGAGAAGTTTTCGTGCGTCCCTCCAGGGTCCAAAATACCCGAAACGTAAATACATATATTTTTTTAAAGAAACTTTATCATTAATTGTCGATAATTCAAGAATAATTTTTAGTTTTTAAAATCAATCCCTTGCCGGGCCACTGTTCGTGGCCGATTATCGGCGACTTCGTTGCAACACGAGCGCTTTCTTTCAACGGAATTTCAAAGCAATGTAAAAAAATCCATCAACGCTTAAATTCTATTTTTTCTGTATCCGAAAGGCGCCCACGAAAATTCACGTTCCAAAGAATTTTTTCTTCTGAATTCTTCCGAAAATACTTCGACAAAACGGGGACAAAGTTTAAAGTCATTTTCTGAAGTACATTCGATACGAAATTTAATTTTTTGAATAAATTTACAGGAAAAGAAATTCCCTTGGTTGGAACGACAAGTATTTTGAAGGTCATTCCTTTTTCACGAGAAGTTGTACGTTTGAAAAGTTTCATATAACAAATTTCTTTTAAAAAAATATCCAGACCATAAAAAAATTCGATTCCGATATTGAGCGGAAAGATAATCAGAAAATATGGAGAAATTTAATGAAAAACTTATGAGCAAACATTTGAGAACAAAATAGTTCCGAGAAAAACGGGTTGTTTACAAACTGCGCGCGCGTCGGTCACCGTGAACCGTTATGTTGATACCGTGAGTGGATTTTTCTAATGAAATTTGTTTTTCTCTGGTCTTTCGAAGGCTCTGACAAGAATGGTCGATAAAAAATTGGATTAGTGGAACATTTTGGACTCAATTTCGTATCGTCATAAAATCTGAATTCCTATCAATTTTCAATATGGTCGTCGCGTTTTTTTTTGGTGGTTGAAAGTCTCCTTTCGTTTCTAATGAAATATTTTCCATCGACGGATCGAATCTGCACTGCAGGATTTTATCGAACTTTGCTGCTAATTCGGGAGTGGGACACGTTCAAAGTTTTATTACGAGTCGAACTGTTCTTTCTTTTCAGTTTTCTGTATAACTATGTGAAATATTGAAAAAAAAACTTTTTTTTTTCGACCTTTTCAAATGTTAGCATTTCTGAAAAATAAATAAATCATCGATATCGATGGAAATAAATCGATACCCACAGGAACCGATGTTTTTTAAAAATTTATTCTGACTTGGTTATAAATTCATAGAAAGACGGGAATCTGCAGAAAACCCAAAAGACGTTAAAATCGAATTATCACCGTAACTGATAAAAGAGGAAAATTTCGAAATTGAAATTCTTGACGTATAACGAAAAGTAATATAAAAAATAATATCGATATTTTTAATATTTCGTAAATCAGTCAAACTTTGTCGATAAATTTTTATTTCGAAAATTCAGGCCGAGGTTATGTTTCTATAATCGGTCACTTCGAGAATGTTTTTAAATTCTTTTCGTATTTCGAATTTTTCCAAGAATCAAAAGTTTCATTTGATTTTATTTTCTCAAAAAAACAAAAATTTCGCATCTTGAATGACCTAAAACTTAGTGCAAGTCACGAACTTTCTTCCTGAGAAAGATTCATCGAAATCGCTTGAGCAGTTCGCGAGTGACAAGCTGTCAAATAACTTTTTTCCGTCAAATAAATAGAGAATATATCGAAACCGATCGGTCTTTGTTTTCTCGAGTTGACGTCTCAATCCAATACTTTACAATCAGTAATTCATAAAACCGGAAGTACAAAATGGTCAAGTAGGAAAAAACCGTGTGTGCAAAATTGCAGCAAAATTTTCGTGTGATTTTCCATCAGTTTGACGAAAATTCTTCGAGAGAGTATTTTTCAAGGAAACTTCATGACATCGTCTCAACGACTTTTATCGCCGGACGATTTTCAAGGTTATTCGTGTTTTATCTCATCGTTTATGTTAAAGAAATCGGGGTTTATTGTTATTATTCAATTTTTTTGAACAACCGTTCCCAAGGGCATGAGTGACGTAAATGTTGACTTCGAGAAACTGGATCCCGATACATTATTGCCCTAAGATTTGACCTATTTTCGCACCCTTGTTTACCACCACTCAAATTCATATGAATTCCTCTTTTTTTCTGCGAATGTTTGTCGTTCTCTTAGTATTGATCCTCCTTTTTCTTTATGGCGAATAAAACAGGAAGTAGGCCAAAAAAAAGCGATATACGCGAAAGTTCCATTGAATGAAAATATTTCGGGAAATTCGGGAGGAAAATATTTTTTAATTATTATATTTTTCGGAATAATCGTTAGTGACAAATTTTTGCAGATCGGAATGTCAGTCTTCTCGCATTTTTGAACCAAGTATGTGAAAAAATCGGTGAAAAATAAAATTCGAAACGCGTTTAATTGATTTTTTATTAACGAAATCACAATTATTTAGAATTCCTGATAAATCATGAGAATTTTGGACTCACTTGGCGAAGAAGTTGTTAAGGAAAAGTATGAAAAATAAAAAGTATGAAAAACATCGATAATAAATTATACTAAATGGCGGAATTAGAATGCAAGCAACGGCTTCCAAAATTCCATGTCGCAAAATCATCTCGACCATACACCATCCGAGGACGCCACGTTACAGGCTCGAGGATACAAACTTTTGAAAAAGCTTGGAGAAGGCTCTTACGCCAAGGTTTTCCGAATTATATGAAATTATGAAATGAATTGAAAAACGACACTTTATTTTATTCAAATTCCATTTGATTTCGGCTTATTTCTAAAAAAAACTATTTTTCATTTGATTATTAATGTTTTTTTCAATTTTTCGATACATTTTTTCGAATATTTATTCACATTAGGTATTTCTCGCGGAATACAAGCCTGAACACGAGCCAGAAAGACACAACACTCTCGCTTGCAAAGTAGTCGACACTTCGAGCGCGACTGACGATTTCGTTGAAAAATTTTTGCCCAGGGAACTCGATATCCTTGTCAAGTTGAATCATCCGCACATTATTCACGTACACAGTATTTTTCAAAGACGTACGAAATACTTTATTTTTATGCGTTTTGCCGAAAACGGGGATCTCTTGGAATTTATACTGAAAAATGGCTCGATCGCGGAGAACCAGGCTCGAGTGTGGCTTCGACAACTGGCGCTAGGTGCACTGTTTCTTTTTGTCAAATTCTTTCGTATTACGCAACAACATATTTCACCCTTTTTCCAGCATGTCTACGGTACGAAAAGTGGGTTTTTTGGCAACTGTCAAGACTGATCAAAAAACAGCACTTTTAACTCCTCGTAGTTAAAAGTTCTGTTTTTCGTAGTCCACTGATCCATCTCGACAAATGCCAAAAAAAAACGTATTTCAGGTGCAGCAGACACACTCGAAAAAGCTCGGAAACGGATTTTAACCTCAAAAAAATTAAACAGTGTATTTTTCTTTGTTTTCTTTGTTCTTTCCCTTTAAACGAGTCACTTTTTTTATTGTTTTAAATCGAAACATCGATAGAGGGCTGTTTTTTATAAATTGCATTTTTTATCTAAATCTCGAAGTCTAGAGTTTTATCGATTTCGGTTTTTTCGAAATTTTTATAGCTCTGCAATACTTGCACGAAATGGACATTGCCCATCGAGACATAAAGTGTGAAAACGTTTTGATAACTTCGAATTATAATGTGAAATTGGCGGATTTCGGGTTCGCTCGTTACGTGCTCGATGCGCGGGGCAAAAGGGTACTGAGCGATACTTACTGTGGATCGTTGTCATATGCTGCACCGGAAGTACTACGTGGGTCACCGTACAATCCAAAAATCGCGGATGTTTGGTCGCTCGGAGTGATACTTTACATAATATTGAACAGAAGAATGCCTTTCGATGATCCGAACATCCAGCGTCTGTGTGAATTGCAATTAAATCGACGCTGGAAATTTCGAGGCAAAGTTGCAAGCAGCCTGAGCGAAAGTGTCAAAAAATTAGTAACGAATCTTCTCGAGCCGGATATTTCGAAACGTTGGAAACTCGAGCAAGTCATTCACAGCGAATGGATCGCCATGGATCCGAGACTCACCGTTTTTACAACCGCCGAACAAACTGCTCTCAATAACGCCATTGAAGAGAGAAAAAAAAATGAAGATAAATATCCGAAAAAAGAATCGAAAAAAGATACTACTCATCGGCCGCCGGTAACGAATACGAAAAAAATAAAAATCTTTTTATTTTATTCCATTTCAACGCCCATTTGACTCACTTTTGTCGAATTTTATTCCATTCACAATCAAGTGTTCGTCGCGATTTTTTTCTGCAGAGAAATGAGAAGGATTCTTGTTTTTTTTTTTGTATCTGCTGTAACGTCGAAGTGATTTTTTTATTTTTCCACGAAGATTTGCAACGACTTTTCAATTAATCTTGACGCTTCCATTTTTACAGAAAAATAATTTAGTTATTCCAGAAGTTAAATCAAAAAAACCTGAACGCGAAGAAATCGAAAACAGTCAACGAATTCTGTCGGAAGAGGTCACAATAATAAAAGATGCTGCCAACAAGGTCATTGTCTCTTTAAATATCTCTTTTTTTTCATTCAATTCACCTCAAACCAACAAAATTCCGGAAAAAAATTATTATTCTCCAGGCAACGGCTTCCGCTGTCATCGGAGGTGAACATTATTTCCGGAATCTTAATGCTTCGGTATAGAGCCCCCAAAAAAATTGTACAATACATTTTTGAAGAAAATACTATCATGTAATAAAAAAAATTAACATTTTTATGCAACTGTTTCTAGAAATATATTGAAAAATCCATTAATTTCTTTTTATTTACGTCATTGGTTTACTTTTTTTTCCTTACGTCATTGATCCTGACGTCACGGTCCATTTTTAATTACTCTAAAATATTAATTCCTTAAAAATTCAACATGGATTCACAGTTAATGAGAAAATCCAATTAAAATGTGTAGCTTTATTGACATTAGAACGAAAAAAAACATTTTATTACATTTTTGGGTTTCTCGCACATTTTTTTCTCCATAATAATTATAATAAACAATAAATATGATTATTTATTTTAATTTCGATACAATAAATAAATAGTTCGTTTAAATAGACATTTAGACACTTAATTTTCAAATAATTAACTTCATTAAACAGCCAAAATTTTCGATTTGTTTTGTTTGAAAAAACCATTTTTTTTTTTCAATATATTTTGTTCATCAAAACTTCTTCGTGTTAATTTTTTAATTACCGATCCATCGACTTTTCAAAAGATTCGTAACATTTTTATCACTCAATTGAACATAATAATCCGAGCCAAAAGTGAACGTTTCAATTTGACCATCGAGTCTCGAATCAAGAATTTTTCGAGGACCGCCAAGTCCTCCCAATTTCCAAACACCGTCGTACCGAAATATTAACAATTCATTGCTCGGCGTCGAACTCATCAAAAATGGCCCGGAACCTGATATTATCCATTCTTCGAAATTTGACCTCATTTCGTAACGTAAAATCATCAAATTGTCTGGTAAACGAAGAACGATCCAAAGAGGATCGATCGATGATGTGAATGTTGCTTCAATTATTCCTGGTACAATTAAAGCTAAAGGACGAATAAAAAAAATTAAAAAAAAGTTTGATTGGGTCTAGAAAAAAAAAAAAATTCTGAACGACGAAAATCAATGGATTTGTTTGTAAAAAAATTTAATTTTTGCATTTAATTCATTTTTTATAATTTCTAATTTAAAAGAATTTAAAAAAATTAACAGATTTGTCGACAATTACGAAAAAATTAAAAAATGGGAGAAATGCACGAAAATTTAGAAAAAAAATCTAATAAAAATTAGAAACTGATAAAAAAAAAGAAACAAAAACTTACCAGCAAACTCGTAGAAATTTTTTCCTACTGGATCGTAACGAAAAATAAATACTCCTCCTCCAGGATCTGAAGCGACGAATACAACGAAAGGAATTCCCAAAAAGTCAATAACCTTTGCGTCAAGAATTCGACTCTCGTTTGCAATTATTAAGACCGGCTGGAAAATCGTAGCCTGGTCGCAAAATACAGAGAAATCGACGATTCCACAATAACCCAAATCAACGAAATAAATTTTCTCAGTATTTGCTACGTCGAAATTTAATGGTTCTGAATTTTTTTTCACGAGCTCCATATCGTCCCAGTAGAATGCACGATCTGTTGAATTTTAAAACGTACATTTTTTTCGTCCGACTGTTAAAAATCTTATTAATTATTTTTCAACATTTTTTATTATTGTTTTTATTTTGAGTATACATTCCCAAAGTTTTCAAAACTTTTTTGTCATTTTAATTCAAAAATTGACCTAAAATGATTTTTTAAATCGAAAACTGATCATAAAATTGTTTAGATTTCAAACTTTTTCGGATTTTTTGATTTCAACTTTTTTTTTTTTAAGTCCCTTCAAGATTTTCAGTTTTTCTGGTTCGAATTGAATGGTTTTTTGTATTCATTTTTTATTTCTACTATCAAAAATAATTTAAATGCTTCGAAATTTGTTGAATAATTAAAAAAAAAACTTACTGTTCATTGCCATTTCAATTCCTTCAGCAAAACTGAGTAATTTTGACATTCTCTCGTTCAGCGATCCCAGCTTTTTCATAACGTTCTGTAAATTCTTCAACTCCACGTCATTGTACAATCCATTAATTGTCATGTTACCGTTTATTGTCAATTCATTGTTTAAATTAATCGGTGTTTTCATAATTTGCAAAGATGAATTTTTCTTGAGCTGCTGCTCGACGAAGGATTTTAATTTTATTCCATTCACCAATCCTTCGGTTACGATGCTCGACGTCGTTACAGAACCTTTGAAGATTTTTGTTCCTCGGAGAATCTGCTCTCCGGACTTTTGTAACGAATTTTCAATTTTTTTACCCATGATCGTTCCTTCTACTCTGTAAATCGAAGAAAAAATAAACTGTAAATTATTTTTTATCGAAAATACAAAAATTCTATCAATTTTCCAAAATGGAAGAATTTTTTCAAATGTTTTTTTATATTTTTTTAATATTCGCAACTGACCAATTGACGTTTTTTCTGTTTTTTTGTTTTTTTTTTTTTTTTTTTTAGTAAAATTAACGTGTATTTATTTAATATCAAACCTCAAATTCCTCATTTCTACTGTTTTAAACTTTTTCCATCCCTTCACGACGACCGTTTGATCCTCATTATTTTTCCTCATTGCTTTACGAGCAAATTTACCAAATTTCAAGCCATTGACATTCTGAGCTTTTAAATCTCGAAATATTTTTTTTCCTCTCACGATATTTTTTTTCACGTCTTTTCTCACGACGTCAGTCGAGAAATTCAGGCCATTTATTCGACCCTGGAAGTTATAATTGCCTGAAAAAATGTCACAGTCGTCAATTATTTTTGTATCGTTAAAAAAAAGGTTTTTATTTCAATAATTTTTCACGTTTTTTTTTGCTTCATTTTTAATTAATTAATAAATACCTGTTAATATCAATTCTTCGAAATTCCACTCGTTCGTGCTCTCTTGAAGATTCTTATTTTTCAAGGAATTGTACTCCAAATCGTAAAGCCATGAAATGTTCGATCGTAAACGCGATTTTGATGATGCAACGATTTTTGGAACTGAAATTGACGCGAATGATGCTTCGACGTTTATTTTTTGGGCTTTTGTTTTACTCAATAATCGAGTCTCGAGATCAAACCATGGACCGAGATTCGGAGTGTCAAACGATTGCTGTAGATTATTTAAAAACGTGTAAAAATTGAATCAGTTTTGATTGAATCATTTTATTTATTAGTTAAACTCAAATTTTTGGAAAATAATACCAAAAATTCTTTTTTTAACCCATTAAATTGATTACTTATATTTTTTTATTCGATTTCTAGTTTCGATTTTTTTTTGCTCACCAATATTTTGACGTCACTTTCGAACGTAACATTTTTAAACTCGACGAATCGAGCAGAAATGTTCAATGGTTTGTCAGTCAACAAAATTTCGTTGTACAATTCATTCAAATTTTTGTTATTTATATTTGTTATATTTGGTTCCTTCAAAAATTCGACTTTTCCTAATTATTAGAAAAAAAAAATAAAAAATAAAGTTTGAAATTTTATTTTGAAAAATTTATATAAATATTTAGATGTGAATTTACCTTCAGCAATAATATTGATTGGATTATCGGACGGTGGGACATTTAATAAATTTGGAACTATAAGATTTTCGGATTCGAAAGTACCCAGAATTTCTTTCGAACCCAAATATCCAGTTGCCATATTTTCTTGAAGACAAAAAGATGTTTTGGAAGCATGAATTTCTTTAGTTTCGAGTCCTCCAGCTTTAAAATAAAAAAATCACAAAAAAATTCAAAATCTCGCAATTAATGTTAAAGTTGAAGAAAATCTTATGCAAATGGTCTCATCGAAAAAAAAAACTGCTGTGCATTTATTTTTGGAGAACGAACGATCGACAAAAAAAACATTTGAAATTGAAATATTTTCATAAAATTGGAACAAATGTTTTTTTTGGTCGTTTCTTTCTTCAAAAACGAATGCAATAGAGTTTTTTTTCAAAATAATTCATTTGACAAAGTTATCAAAAAGTTTTTAACAAGAATGAACTTTGATTATTCTCAAAACTGAACGAGATTTATAATTTAATAAAAATAAAAAAATAAAAATGTATTTCTTACCAAAAGTGACATTTGTCAGAGAGAGATTATCGTCCAATTGAACAGAATTTTTTAGAAATTCATCGATGTTTACGTCATTTAATGTGTCAACGTACAAATTTGCTTTTGTCTGTAGATTTTGTATTTCGAGAGGTAAAGAAATAAGAAATTTGCCCGATGTCATAAATTCGTTGACTTTTAAATTCTTTAATTGAACGGGACCTTTGAGGCGAGTGGGTTCGGTCCATTTGGACAAAGTGTTTTTCAAATCTGTCAAAAAATAAAATTTAAAACGAAAAAAAACAGATAATGTTTACAAATTACGAAAAATTTCATTTTAATCAATTCGATGTTTTAATTATTGAAAAAAGTTGAATGTACCCTGAAACTTCACACCATCGACTCGATCTATTTTCGCTTCTTTAACTTTTATTTGTCCAGACAAATATTTCGATGCCCAAGGAATTTTTTCGATCGTGTCAACAGAGTCCAAATAAATTTCACTCAATTTGGATCCATTGAAAAGATTCATTGCTTTCACAGACTTTGCAATTCCTTTATCGATTACTAAATTTGATTCCCAAATACCTTCGCTTATTGCAGCGACACTGCACATGCGCAATGGTAAACTGAAATTTGTCATTTTTTTGTTTAGTTAAATAGCGATTTCGAAGTTTTTAATTCAAACATTATTTGGAATTTTACAAAAATTATTTGGAACTAAGAAAAAAAAAATTTGATTGCTATTGATTTGACAAATTTTCAGAGAATAACAGATTTTTTTTTTTTTTTTTCGTCGTAATTGATTTTTTTTTTTCCAAATTAATTTAGTTTTCTACCTTGGGGTTGGTAGATTTTCGTGAACCAAATTTTCCAGTTTTATATCAGGTTGCTTTGCAATTTTGTGACCCGTAACAACGTAATGACCTGATCGATTTTTCGTAACCCATTTGTACGAAAAATTTCGAACTGTCATATTGTTCCATGACTGAAAACCCGATTCATATAATTTTTTATTATTATTTTCATTCAATTCGCCACCGTTTTTTTCGTTGTTAGCCAACAACTCTTTGATTTTGTACAATATTCACGAAAATTTATTATTAATAAGTTGCTGTTGTTAAAATTAAGTTTCAGTTGATCAAGCATCATCACAAATTCAGAAAAACTGTTTTTCTTTCGAAACATGTGTGGCTTAGCGGTCACCCAACCAAATATTGACCTCGCTCGAGGCTGCTTAACTTTGTGATCGCTAGAGCCACAGTCCGAGCGCGCGTCTATCGCTGTCGACACTATTTTGTTTTTATTTTTCATTTTTAATTGACTGGAAACATTTTTACTGAGAACCTTATAATTTTTTTCTGTCATTTTTATTGTTTTT
This sequence comes from Campoletis sonorensis, assembly GCA_013761285.1. NCBI lineage: Eukaryota > Metazoa > Arthropoda > Insecta > Hymenoptera > Ichneumonidae > Campoletis > Campoletis sonorensis. Next base: position 2,287,122 of record JACEOJ010000068.1, read on the forward strand.
CGTAGTTATTGTAATTTTTATTAATTATTATTAATAATAAACACAATCTATTTAATAATAATAATTGAATAATTGAGTTTTCATAAATTAAAACTTACCACTTTGTCATTTTGTAATTCAAATCGAACTCCGACGTGACTGGAATTTAATGGCAATGCTTTCGAAATAATATTTTTATACGATTTTCCTTCGTTACTTCGAAAATCGTTGACCTGAAAATCATCAAGAACCATAACATTTTGGAGGCTAATATTGCCCCGAATTTCCATTGGTTCCGGCACGTTAATAATCGGCGACAGTTTAGTACCAACTGTGCCATTTATTTCGCCGCGTGAATCTACGAATCCTTTTATTCGAACGTCCGAAATTGTCAACGAACCGGACATCACTGTGCCAGAGTCGCTGTTCAATGGCAACAAAAAGCCACCGGAAGTGATTTCGAGCTCGTCCGCTTCAACGCTCAGCGCTTCGATCTGCTGACGCGTAAAACTCGACGAAATATCTAATGGAATTTTCGCGTTCGATACTCGCAGCTCGGAAAATGTGGGAGAGCCTGAAAATAATTTTTATTCGCTCGTTGTACGATTGAGGGCGAATTATTTTTTTGAACAATTTCGAGGGAGATAAAATGTTTTATCTGAAATATTCAGGACGTTGTGTGGCGACGGTCAAAGCTGAATCTTTGTTTTCAGTTTTTTTTTCCATACAAAATGGTCCGCGAGCCCAAGTTCATTGAAAAAAAGTTGTTACAAATCGACTAAGGAACAAGGTACTCTAAATTCAAGATTTTCCGAGGTAATCTGTATTTTTTATATAATAACCAAAATTTCGAAAAAATTTTACGACCGATTTTTTTGAAGAAGTAAATAAAGCTTCTTCGATGTTGCATTAAAGCGTATGCAAAGTTTTGAGAGGCTTCAACATTTAGAAATCGAAATATTTAATGTTGAAAATTGGAACTTTTAACACGCGCTCTTATGAGAAACTACTGAAAATTGTGATTTTTATAAATAAATATCTCGACTTCTACATGATCAAAGCTCTTGAAATTGCGCGAGCTATTAAATATCACTATTTTCTTTGTGTGGTGAAAATTTGAAGGAATTCTATCGCTAGAAAATTTTTCATACAACGTCCTTAAATATTGAAATATTTATAAATATTCATAAATGTGTTATAAATATTTAAGTTTTGAAAAACAATTATTGAAATGTTGAGAGTTGAGAGTTTGAATTTTTATTTGATTCGGGAAATAAATATTTGTAATACCAGTGAATATTTGATCTCCCGTGACCTTGAGAACGTCATTGACAAACTTAGGAAAAGAAATTCCATTGACAAGACCATCGACCGTCACATCTTCAATTTTCGGGGCTGGAACAGGACACGGCAAGTTTTTCGAAAACGACATTTTCACGTTCTCGAAACGCAAGTTTTGATCGTCATTGTCAAGCCATCTCAGTTTTTCCAAAAAAAAATCTTTTTCTGCGGTAATCGTATTTTTCGCACGACACGTTCCTGTGCAATTTATGTGCACATTGGTCGCCCTTATATTTTTTAATATTGGATTTACTCGCGAAATATAATTTTTTGATGATTTTTCCTGCCATTTTGCTTCTGAGGTAATTTCTTTCATGCGTTTTGTTGTTTGTACGAATTTTTCTACAGATTCACCATTTATCTGCAATTTCGAGGTTTTTCTCGTGTCAACAATTTTATTTGAACAGGAAGTGATCGAAAAAATGATCACCTGTCAATTTGGCGGGAATTTTGAATTAGATTTTTCCTTTTTTCGAAATTTTTTAAGATTTTTCCGTCGAGCAACTAAACTTTGCAGTATTTTTCGATAAAAAGTATTTAATTAGCTAATTAATTTATTGGTTTCGTAATTTTGGGCCTTACTTTACGAGAACGAAGAATTTGTATTGATCCCTGATCGATTTTCAACGGACTCTTGAGCTCAGGCAGTTTGACAGACACTGGAAGTATTTTTTTCAATGAATCTTCGCACCAACGTTTTGTTTTTTCCCTTAGACTCGCCCAAGTCTCTTTTCGTGCCCATGTGATTTTTTGCAAATCCCATGAATATTGGATCGAAGTTTTATTCGAATTTTTCCTCACATTTTTGACAGTTTTTTCGTCGTTCTTCTCGGAATTGCTCGAACGTTTGACCTTGAGAGCTAAAAAGTTTTCGTTGCCCAAAGAGACCGATCGAACATTGAAAATCCCAGGAATTCGATTTTTCAACTCGACAAATTTCCAACCGTCGTATTGAAGAACACTCAAGCTGCCATTTTGAATAAGGAACAACAAAATCGCAGCTTGGTTATGAAGCGTGGCAATTTTTTTGGCGCGCGAAATTTCTTGAAAGGGTACGAAACGATGTTTCGATTGTTTGTAAACAACTGTTGAGTTGTCACCAGCGAGAGCAATAAAATATTCACCCCGATGACCTTCTTTAAGTTTGAACTGTGTGACGTCATTAGCGCCTGAAAAACTTTGAGAACGAACAAATTGACGAGTGTGTAGAAGAAATTTAAAGATGGTGGTGCGCGATGGATCGACAGCGAGAAGGTGCATGGCGCCACCGGTTTGAAAGGCAACGATTTTTTTCCCGCCAATTTTCAAATATTGTATTTTATCAAAATGTTCGCCCAGCCAAATGAAAATGGTGATTCTCGATGGCGACGAAATAGCTAAATATATTTTCTTCATTCCTTGCCACATGGTCAAATCGGTCGCCTCCGGGGTATCGACCGTTTGAACCCTTTCGAAAAGTTTTCTCGCGTGACCTTGCCTCATGCGAAAAACGTGGGCATCGCCGGTCGATCCTTGGACAAGAAAAATGGTGGCGTTGCCTGAACTTTGAGAAATTATACGAGTACCATGTTTCACTTTAGCGAATCCTTTCAAACTGAACGTGTGAGTAGGCTGAAAAGATAGAAAAAAAAACATGACACAGCCTCGATCCAAAAGCGTGTTTGAGATCGAAGTTTATTCACCTCATAAAGAAGCAGAGTTATCCCCGAAGAGTTGAGCGCAGCCGCGTACCAGCGCAGACCACTTTCATTTCGGTAAACGAAAAAAGTGACATCAATAATATCGGAAAAATCGAGCCCCGGTTTTCTTTCGAATCCATTGAAAAATCTTATATCTGGAAACATTTGTAATCATTGAAACATCCAATAAAAGCCAAATGCTTAAAATTTCTTTTATTCCTGCTGATGGTAACGTAGGAATTTGTATTATCGATCGAAAGTGTCAAAAGCGTCTCGAGCGGCGAGTTTGCGAACTCCTGCAGTTTTATCTGTCAAACGAATCTGACCGGAATGTTTTTTTTCTCTTCTCTTGGTTTGTTTATATAAAATACTCATAGATAAAACAAACCAAACAAACAACTCGTGTCATGTGTGAGCCCGTATGGGAATTGTATAAGAAACTAAGTCGCGGGAACATATGTTCCGCACGAGGATTGTTGCACTAAACTGAAATAATGTCGTCGTCCCAAGAAATAAGAGAAAAACTGGAAGCTCAGATATGCGAATTAGAGGCATTGCAATCTGTTTATCCGAAAGAATTAACGATCGCTGATCATGGAAACTTAGCAGACATCAATGAATTTGTTTCCGGAAATCGCGACAATCTTCCATTGAAACTTGAATATTCCATCGAGATTACGATCCCCGAGGTATTTATAAAATCATTCGTAATCATAATTTACATGAAATATTCTCACAGAACAATAATTCTCCATGAATTCGTTGACCAAAACATCGTAAACATAAATTTTATAGATCTACTGATTGTTAAGCATTCTTCGAAATTTTACTTCTTCGTAAAAGTAATAAGATTTGAAGAGAAAAAAAATACTTTCGAATAGAGACTGTTTGTGCTTCGAAATATTATTCCACCACGTGACACTTTTGTGTTATTACAATAAAATATTTTTCTGTACTAGAATAGTAATATTTTCAAAATAAAGAACGATTTTGAAGTAGAGATACTTTTTTCTTACGGAACACAAAAATTTCACGAACAGATCTTTCTACAGACGATTAAGTAAAAATTCATTCCCCCTCAAATTTTCGGAATGGAATCGTTCCACTCCGGTTCTTCGATAAAAATGTTTTGGTCTATTTTTATCTTTTCTCGGCGTGGACTAGACTTTTTTTATTCTGATCGGACGAACGTCGTGGAATAATGTAATCTTCGAAATTCGCAACCATCTTTCACACTCGCGTGGAGGCTCAGTCGGTATAATTCGGTGCCTCAGCAAAATATTTCTACTTGTCGTATTTCATGATATTTTTTTTTGTTTTTTACCGTTCGTTACTCCGACATGATCGTTTATCTCAAATTTTTCTGAATCTATTTTCAAATGTGCTTTAAAATTTGATTCATTCGAAATGTGCCTCTAACTAATTTTTCAGTTGACACAAATTTTTATTAATAAATATTCATCAAATTTGATTTTACCGTACACCATTCTTTTTGTTATTAAAAATTCCTAAAAAGAGTATGATTTGATCCTGTTTTTGTTTACGAAGAACACTTTATGCTAAAGAAACGACTTAGAGAATTTTTTACACAACTGTCAGATTTGACAGCAAGATTGTAGGATTTTAAGACTTTCGCTCCACATTGTGGAGTACTCCAAAATACTTTGGAGTATACTCCATAATAATAAAATATAAATAAATAATAATAATCAACAATAGTGAATAAATAAATTTAAAAAAATATATTTTAGAGTATACTCCAAAGTATTCAAAACTAGAATCAAAAAAACTTCGAAATATGCCTATTTTGCTATCAAAAAACTTTGTGGTTAGAGTTTTATTTTTTTTCCTAAAATGTTGTATTTCTATTTGTTTAAAAAAATATTTAGGGAACAGCCGAACTCCAGGTGAATCTACCGTTCAATTACCCCGAAGGCAGGCCTGAAATTTACGTGAGAAGTTCACGTCTCGATCGAATACAACAGACACGAATAAACGAAGATCTGAAGGCTTTCGTGGATCTCCAAGAGGTTGATGAGCCATGTATTTATTCGTTGGTAACATGGACACAAGATCATTTCGAAAAATATATTGGTGATTCGGAAAAAAAATTGAAAAAAAATGGAATAACAAAAAAGAAAGAGGTGGTTAGAGAAAAATTGAGTTTCGCTAGATATTGGGTTTACAGTCATCACATATACAGCAATTTGAAGAGAAAGGACATTGCTGACGAGGCGAAAGAAAATTCTCTTACTGGATTTTGTCTCGCTGGAAAACCAGGAATAATTTGTGTCGAAGGAGCCAAAGATGACTGTGAATATTGGTGGCAAAAAGTACGTCAATAAAATGTTTTATTTCTTTATATAAAAAAATCAACTGCAAAATTGTGTTTGGCCGCTTTTCACGCGAAAACCACTGAACCAATTTTGATAAATCTTTCACAGGAATGAAGCCCATGAATCAGAATAGGTTTTTGGCCGTGTTACATTCCGATAAATTATTTATTCAGGGAAGGCCAAGCGAAAAATTCAATTTTTCATCATTTTTTTTACTTCAAAATTTCTCATGTTATTAAAAAAAGACTGTGAATGAAAAACACTAATTACAAATTTGAAGATAATTCCACGATGAAGAGAATGAGCGGTGGCTGGGGTGCCAGCTTCGAATGGGAAAAAAGTTACAGTCATTTTCGTGAATTTGTTCAAATTTTGTAGATTTTAATTTTTTTGTCATTGCTCATCTCATTCGTCATTTGACATACTATTTATTTTCTTACAGATCAAAACAATGAACTGGCACAAAATTCTCGTCAAACTAATCGAAGAAGAAGATTTGTTTGATAATAATTTAACGAGCTATCGAAAGTTTAATGGATTTCAAGAAATATCGTTCCCAACGACGGATAAACACAACGACATGGGACAACTACTAAAATATCTCACGGAACACGGCTGCCAATACGTTTTCAAAGAACTTTTTGGAGTCGAGGGGAAAATTCCGCTCTCTACTGAATGAAAAAATTCTATTCATTTATTTGTAACTTTAACTTTATGAACTTTTGCTAACTTTGAATTACGTTCAATTTTTTATACAGAAATATTATTTTTTAAATACATTTTTTTAACAATTTAAGACGAAACTCAATACTTTTTTTAAAATATGTACTTAAACATTTCGTTAAACGATTTTTTGAGCCGTATACATTTTGATTTTTTTTTTTCAAGCCGAAAGAAATCGTGATCGAACAAATACAGATTATCGTCCATTTATGAACAAATTTATCAACAAATATATGTATATTTTAATGAATTTTATCTGTACACGAATTTATGAATAAAAAATATTTTTAATAACAAAGAAAAAAATGTTAAGATAAAAACTTACCTTTGCTAACGTCAAGTTGACGTTTTCCTCTCGACAAGTTGCTCGACTTTTTCACTTTATTCAAATATTCACTGATTCGATTTTCGATCACGTTGTACAATTCTGGGCTCGGCGATTGAGATTCTGTAATTCAAGTTTTTCCTTCACAACAATCGTCAAATCAAAGATTTAGTTATTTACAAGTTTCCTTTTATTTTCGTACCATACTCGAGTCTGAGTTTATCAAAAAAATGACTCGTGGATTCTAGAGCTCGAGCCAAATTTTCATCAGGCGATGCAGAAACGGCGTTGAAAAAAAATGTTATTGCAAAAACGAACAAGAGACGCGTTGACATTATCAATCGATGTGTGGACTTCGTTCGAAACGAACAGAGAGACTGAGGAATTGTAGAAAAGAAAATACGATATTTATACACACGAGTGTTTACGTTTGACTCTGAAGCTCGATTTTTTTTTTTTTTTCGTTCATTCATTCAAAATCTACGAATATTCTGTGGTTGGAAAATTATCAATGAAGTAACGACGTAAATGTACAGAAAAAAATGCTTCTAATGAAAATAAAATGATTTGCCGAAAGACGACATTTATTTGATCGATTACAACTTTCGTTGAAAACCTTTTTTCCTATATTTATGAAAAATGAGAGAAAAATGATTAAACTATTAAAAAATTGATAGAAATACGAAAATTAATGTTTTATCTTATCGTGGCGTATCTTTGAAATTCATTCGTTAAAAACTGGCCAGGAATGTGAGGCGCCGGTGGTCCCAAAATATCCTGAGCAGGACTGTGAACTTTAATTTGTCGCATATGAGTGTCTCTACCGTTTTGATGGTTGCTTATAACCGCTATTTGAATCATAAATGTTCTTATTGGCCTGTCGTTCATGTCTTTTATAGGAATGACAACCCATCCACTGGGTTCGTTCAGATCCATTACTTCCACCTCCTGAAGATCATTGAAATTTGTTCCGGCTCTGATACTTATTCTGGAAACATAATCGCGTAAGTCAATTTTATTGATTAGAATGTTATATTGAACTTCGAAGGAAGATTTTGTTAAATATTTATTGACAGAATTCAATTGACAGTTAATTATCAACCACTGACTAGTTGGTTAGTTACTTTATCTTTCTCGATACATTTTTGAAAAATGTTTTGGGTTTTAAGAAAAAGAGATAAGAATGACCTACAAATACACATATTTTCTGTTGATTTCTCTTTTTTGTCGCAATTGGAGTTTTTTTTACTTTTTCTAAGCTCTCTCCTTTTGCTTTTACTTTAGACAGTAATTGAGAAACGATTTGTTAAAGTTTGCAGTGTTGAAAGGCAAGGAAAGTCTTTTATTTTGTTTGACAGGACTAGAAATTTATAATTTTGTTTTGGAATCAAAGAAAGGTTGGGCCCTTTTCCAAAAGGGACAGAAAACAGGCAAATTAGTAAAGCAGTGTTGGACTGCATAGATTTGAGGTGAATCTTGAAGCAAGGAATGTAGGAGTTTGCAGAAAAAAAACTGAAATTCATCTAAAATACCTGCTCGGTGTATAACTTTCGTCGAGTTTGTAGTCAGTAAAAATACAGATGTCACGTATAGCAGTTTTTTTTCTGAATTGGATGTTAACGAGGTGAGGCAATTGTCCATCCGATTGCCAATAAGTTTCAGTGATGTTGTCGCGTAATTGATCGACCCCGAAGCCAGGCTTACAGCTGGACAAACTCCAAATAGCGTGATTTCCTACTTCGCGAATTCTACCTGCAAGCATCTCTTGCACAGGATCGGTATCTCCTGGCGATTCGAAGAAACAAAAACATCATTTAATTGATTAAATAAACAATTTTCTATTAATTTAATTCACTCGGTTGAAATCCACGAATTGTGAAACTACTTGCCTCCACCACTCGTTTTATTGCTCATTTTTAGGTTATAAAACTGTCAAAACAATAACAATGCATTCGAAGCTCACTCGTGTTACACTGAGTCAAATAGTGATAACTCCAATATTTACATTGAAAACTCGCGGGTTGGTAATTTTTCACGTGAATTTGAAATTTAATTGCTTAGAGTAATTCAAAATTTCAGTGACATATTTGAAAAGAACAAGGATTGTTTTTTAACCATTTCTACACATAAAAGCTCTCGATATTTAATGAAAAATGAATACAGCTTCAACTTAGTGTTGTGAACAAAAATACATCGCAGCTTTTTCCAGTTGATTAGTTCGCGGTCGCGCCGTACCGGAGTGGTGGCGCTTAGAGCCGTGAAACTGAAACGCTGAAACCCATGGATTAAAAGGTTATACGTGACATCGTGACATTCGTCACTCGCCTGAAAAGTGCCGAAAAATATCACAGTCTTTAAAATAATTCTAAGCAACGAAAAATAAGTTTGTAAATACATTGTGCGGCTGTTTGTTTGAAGCGCAAAAGATTTTTTCAATCAATAAATATTAAATATCGTGAAAAAATCGAGTGAATAAAGTTTCGTTGCATCAGTACATGCAATTGACACCAAATCAATTGACGAACGTAAAGAAAATCAAAATTTGGAAAATCTTCCATTCACCGAAACTTCCAATTCAATTTTTTTATAATAAATTCCTTCCAGCATGTTGAGCATCGCTCGAAGCTGCACAAGGTTTGCTCCGCCCAGGGCAATCCTCAAAAATGCATTTGGAACACAAAACTTTTATCGCACCGCTCAGAAGAGCCAACCAACTAGTTTTGGCGTTAGACTATTCCGGAGAAGCCAGACTCAGTTTGCTCAGGTTAATTATCAATTATTACATTACAAATGTAATAATTGATTACAGTACAAATATTTTATTGTGTCAACAGGTGGAAGGTGTGCTTCAGAAAACTGGAAGTTTACCTGTGAGACACGCTTCTGCGATGGGCCAAAAATCACAGAAAATAGTGGGTTCCTGGTTGTTGACTTGCAGCGGAATGGTGTTTGTGGCTGTAGCATTAGGTACAATGAGCTACGCAATTTTTTACTTCTTCGTTCGTCACGTCGTTAAAATAATAGTTGAAAAAACTTACGGCAAATAAATTCCAGAATGCATATATCTCAAGAGAGTATAAAATTCACGATAAATATTCGGTGAAGTAAAAACAAAGATAATACATCAGTATTAATAGAGTAAATTGTACAAATTTTGTTAAAATTGTTTTATTTTTTTTAAATCTTAATAAATATTAATTCTGTTGGGAAAACGTTCGATTTATTTATTCTTTTTCACCTTGCCACAAGCTCAGGTGGAATTACGAGACTCACAGAGTCGGGATTGTCGATGGTGACTTGGAAATTTTTGGGCGAACAAATGCCTTCCAGCGAAGCTCAATGGATCGAAGAATTTGAGAGATACAAAGAATATCCCGAGTACAAAATGTAAGATAATTTATTAGAAAAAGGTCAATGCGTGAGTTTTCTGGCAGCTTCGTAATATTTTTTTTGTTTTTTTTTAAGGTCTTTTGCAATTTTTTTTCTCCATATCCTTTGAACATTTCCTTTCAGTTCGATTTTTGCTTGTTTTGGGAGTTTCCTTTGGGCTTGATTTCATTTACGATTTTTCAAGTCGATCTAGAGCCTCGAAATCTGAGTAATTTTGAAAAAAAATCTGCTGATTATTCAGAAGTGCAACTTTTTCGAAAAATGCTGATAGAATTTTTTTTTTCCTTTTCCATCGGACGGTCGGGGAAGCTTGAATTTTTTTTATAGAACCTTTTTTTTAAACAAAAAACTTAAAAAAATGTTGCTCTTCTAAATAATTACGAAAAATTGTATTAAATTTAAAAAAAAAGTACATTTTTTCAGAATGAATAAGGGAATGACGTTGGAAGAATTCAAGAGGATTTGGTGGATGGAATACATGCACAGAATGTGGGGTAGATTAATAGGAATAACATTTGCATTGCCAGCGACGTATTTTTGGGCAAAAGGAATGTTGAAGCCGGCGGTTAAGCCGCGAGTATTGCTTTTGGGTTCGTTGATAGGACTCCAAGGGCTCATGGGATGGTACATGGTTAAATCAGGTTTGGAAGATCGTTTCGACGGTCCTTCGGACGTCCCAAGAGTCTCGCAATATCGACTCGCCTCTCATCTCGGTCTGGCTTTGCTAATTTACACCGGATTTCTTTACAACGCATTCGACCATCTTTGGCCAGCGGAAAAATTCAACGTTGATCTTTTTGGCACCCGAAAACTTCCCGTTCATATTTATAATGGTCTACGAAAATTTAAACGCATTGTTTACACGACCAAGGGACTCGTTTTTGCCACCGCCATTTCCGGAGCTTTCGTCGCTGGCCTCGACGCCGGTTTGATCTACAATTCTTTCCCGAAAATGGCTGATCGATGGATCCCTGAAGAATTGTTCGCATTTACACCCTTCTACAAAAATTTCACCGAAAATCCCACTACCGTCCAGTTCGATCATCGAATATTGGTACTTTTTCAAACATTTTATTCATTTTTTTATTAAGCGATCTCTTTTTTTCTCTTATCCTGATTTTATTCTGTTATTTTATCGATTATTCTTTGAATTTTCATTTGCTCTTTTAAATCTAAAGTTGCAAAATCGTAGCAAAATGGTTTGTGACGATTTTCGTTGAATCAGTTGTTTTTTTTTCATTGATTTCAAAGTTCCATCAAATTTCTACCAATTCTTCATTCCGAATTTTTCGTTCAAGCATCAGAAATTTAGTTCACATGATATTCAATATTTTAACAAAAAAAAAGGTACAAAATTGTGGTAATTTCATTCAGTTTTGTCGAGTGTTAGAAAAACTTTTGAAAAAACAGAAAGTTCTTTAAAAAAATCCATTGCCTGCTCACTCTTTTCAGGTGATAAGAAAAAAATGTAAATTTTTTGTCGAATTAAATATTTTTAAGAGTCATTAATTCTTGAAGTCAAGGAATAAAAAATCGAAAAAACGACAATTGACACAAATGAGTAAAAATGGGAGTAAAAAAATAGATAGTGGAACCAATCAACTGCATTAAATGTTGACGATCATATTTTTCTTTACAGGGAATTACCACTCTCACAGTTATTACGTTAATGGCCCTAAAATCTCGAAAATTCGACCTTCCTGGGCGCGGGTCTGCTGCAGTCAAGGCGGTTGTTTGCGCAGGTTACCTCCAAGTGCTTTTAGGAGTGACAACGTTGGTGCATCACGTGTTGGTACCATTAGCAGCGATGCATCAATCCGGGAGTCTCATACTTTTGAGCACGGTAACGTGGCTCTGTCACGAAATGAAGCACGTCAAGAAGATTATTAAATAATTGACATTTAAAAACTCGTAGTCTTAAGATCTGTAAAATATTTGTACATTTTTTCATTGAGCTTGAGAGGAATAAAAGTTTCAGAAAATCTTCAAAATTGACTCGAAAATATTTAATCTAATGAAAGAAATAGACAAAAAGTTAAAAAAAAATGGCAGTTTTTCAAAAGATATCAACCAAATTCGAAATTTCATTCGAGTTTTGTCAAAAAAATGGTTTCCCGAGGAACGAGACGAAGAGAATAAAGAACCCAATGAAACGAGACAAGAACGTATTATTTTTTTATTATTTCGACGATGCATCGTGTATTTAATATGTGATTAGGTAACGAGAAAACAAACAAAATCATTTGCACGTTACAAAAATTCACTCTCCGGAAAGAATTCATTCAATTCCAAGTGGTGAAGGTAAGAAGCTCGTAAAAATTCGCCTTTTCGTATATCAGTTCGTAAGTGAAAAAAATGGCAAAATCTTAGTGCTTTTTGTTGCATAAAAAATAGAATAAAAAGATCAATCGAATAATTAGAAGAGTAAATACGCAACAAACGTCTATGTCGACCAAAATAACTTCATTTTTTTCTTGTATTTTTCCATTCTTTTCTATTCGTAAGCTCAATTGGAACGGATTTTAAAAAAGGTGTAATTCTCTTCTTTTATATCGACGATTAATTTTACAAGAAACCCTGCGTAATTAGTGTTCATTTTTCCCCTCTTTCAACTATTTTTGTTTTTGTTTTGTTTCTTTTTTTTTATTACAATAAAAAAATTTCCTGCTAAAAAACAATCCGGAATAACAATCTTTGTTTCTTTGTTTTCTTTTTTTTTCTTTTTATCTCAACAGTATATAATCCTGACTTTTTGATTAATCACAAGGGGCGAGGGGGCGGGGGAGGTCAATTTTTTTTCACAGTTTTATAAATAATCTTATTATTGGCAGTCGTACTATATTTGTCGTTTCCAATCAGTCATTCGTCGATTTTTCTCTCAATTAAAATCTTTTTTATTCATATTTTTTCGTTATTATTATTGTTATTATTATTATTATTATTATTATTTTCTTTTTAAACGTGTTTGTCGTACACATTTTGGTCCAACGTGGCCATGTCTACATAAAAACGGGGGGCTTCGCCACGCATCAGATAAATTGCACTTGTTTTTTTGTTTGTTTTTGTTTTTTTTTCCTTTTCCTCAAAATTACACTGATCTCTTACTTTTTCATTCCGTTGACTATTTACAAAACACGATTTCAATTCGATCGAATTAAAAATTCGTATCTTTCGTCGATCGATTTCTCGATTGTTTCGCTTTTCGCTTCGTCTTTTATTTTGTTACATACTTTTTGTTGATAAAAAATCGCAAATGGTGCTTCGATGCTTGTATGTTGTTAGAAAAACAGGGCAAAACGTAATTAAAATAAAACATTGCGTTCGCTGCTGATTCTAAATCTATAGGCGTTTGAGCACTCGTTAAAACTTTATACATTGTTGGTGTTTTTTTTTTTTTCGAAAAAAATATATATTTATATTATTTATCGCAAAAATCGTTATTGTGCTTCACGAATTATTGAGAGAGAGAAAAAAAAGATAATATTTGAAACAAGAAAAAAAGGATTCAAGCGTTGCAGTTGGTTGCACGAGTCTCAAATTTTTATCACGAATATTTAGATATAGTTTATTTGTGTTTCTTTTGTTTGTTTTAATAGCAAAAAGGGTTTATTCACTTTTGTCAGTTCGATCGGAACGAATAAACGAACCGTGCACGTGTGTTATCACAATTTGTTTATCTTTCGAAATTTCGTATAAATAATGATAGCAATGATTATTTACGAAGCAAAAAATGTGACGGAGAAGCGTTTCAAATTGATAAATTCACTTGTTTTCCAAACAGACAGTCTGATTCAAAGAAAAATATTGATTTTTGCGACTATTTCTTAAAAAACAATAAGATATTGTTAAAATTATCGTAAATGCATTTTTACCAACTTCCCATTACGAATTTGCCTTACACAATTAATTTACAGGTGTTCGTGCTCGGAGAGAACAATTTACACACGATAGTGATATTGTTTTTTTCGTTTTTTTTTTTTTGTTTCAAAAGCTCGGACACATCGAGTTTGTCGCAATTTTACACTTTTGTGATTTACGTAAATAGCTTTGAAAAATTGCTGAAAATGTTTACTATGAATGACGATTTTCTGCGAAATGTTTTGATGTTTGATATTATTTTTCTTTTGCTCTCTTTTTTTTCCGCATTGTTACGCGGTACTTTTTCGCACGCACGGTCATTACTCGGTAATCAATAATCCATTAATTATTCGAGCATTCGGACCCGTACAAAAAGATACAGAGAAAAAAAAGTTGATTTTAATCGAAAATATCGAAATTATTTGTTTTTTTTTTGCTTTTAACTGAAAAAGGATTTAGGCGAGCTTCAAACTCGATTGAAATCCAAATTGGTCGCTCGTTATTTTTGGAAATGCTCATATTCTGGGCTTTTTCTTGCGACCGAGTTGTCGAACATCGAAGGTTTTTGAATTTCACTCGATAAAAAAGAAAAAAAAAAAAAACAAATGAAATATTTGTGTGATTCTTTTTCTTTTTTCTTTTTTTATCAAAATACAAAATGTGACAACATCGAAAGAATTTTGGAAAAAAACAAACAAATATACGGAGAAATGAAAAATCGGGGCTTAGGCTTTTCTTCTTAGGCCTGCCGATCGATTAGTTTACGAAAATCTCAATGAAATCGAACTTGAGAAACAGAAAAAAATGATAATTGTACTCAAAATCACGTGACGAAATTATTTCGAGCCATTATTATGAAAAAAGATGTTCTTTTTTTTCATTCAAAATACGAATTCTTAGTTACTTAGTTTTCTAATTCTTAAATTGCATTTAGTAACGTAAGTTACTAAATACAAATAGATTTAATGCAAAAAAAACACCTATGCAGTAAAACTTCAGTCGACCTTACTGTACATATTTTTCTTTCTTTTTTTTTCGTTATTTTCAATCAGCACATTTTCCTGTACAGATAATCAATTATCAATTTCGCACTCTCCATAAATGAGTCTGAAAAAAAATCATATTTGAAAAATAATTCATCAAATTATTCGTAAATATCGATTTTTTTCATCGAAAATTGTATAAAAAAAACAAACGATCGAGAATCTGCGTATGGAGCAACGTCCCGAAATTAGGAAAATTGATTATCGTACAGGTTTGCGCTCATCGCTGATAGCTGTTTTGATATAGAAGCGTGCCGCACAAAAAAAATGTTTCAATAATCATAATATTAATATTTATCATCGTAATAATATTAATAATATTAATAAAAAGCTGCTTCGTCGCGCTCAGCTAGTCTTGGATGGACTGTCGTCCGTTTTTTCCGAATTAACAATGACTTGTATAACGTATCCAGGCTGAATTTGTGCCTCCTCTATGTGCATCTTGTCACCAAGTAATTTACCTCCGAAAAACCACCTCTGCTTCGATGGCTCAAGGCCCTCTTGACTCTGCAAAAATATTCAACGTTTTATTGTCATTTAAACTCGTTTTTCGTCTTTAAAAACATTATTAAATTATTTTCATTCTTGGAACTTTCAATTTTTGCTAAAATATTCGATAATTTGGACAATTTTGAAGACCCAGGAATCAACAAAAACAAGGGAAGTAGGGTTTATTCAAATTGTTAATTACAATCACCCTGAAAACGAATAATTTGTTAAAATATGACTATTCTATGAATTGATTTTACTTTAATAATTTTATTTTATTTTTCATTTGTTTTACTGTTTAATGAAAATGTTATTTTTACTTAAATGGAGATTCGAAGAATATAATAATTGGTAATATGAATTTTTTTGTGATAAATTGTTCGATAGGTTTGAATCGAAGGAAAATTATGAATTTTTAGAAAAATATCAATATTCATTTTCGGCCAAAAAGAGATTAAACTCAATATTTCTCGTTATACGCACCTGTAATTTCTTTTTAGCAATTCCAACAGTGTCCTTACTGTAAACTGGCAATTTTACGTCACCCAGGGTCGTTGATAGTCTCAGTTTAAGAGTCAATTCAGTTCCACCGTCTACAGGTTCTAATTGAAAAGATGATTTAAAAAAATAGTGAACAATTTCCGTATTAAGCTATTGTTTCATCATTTTCCAGTTCTTTAATGTTTCTCTAAGTGGCTTATAAAAAAAAATAATTGAAAATGGATCTTTCCCGTAATTACAAATAAATGAACAAATAAAAAGTTTTATTCTGCATTTTTTTCTAATTTGTTCAGATCCAAATTTTGAAAACCATTTTCATTCGATATTTTTCAAAATTTAACTGGAAACAAATGGAAATATTGCAATTCTCTTCATAATTCTTTAATTAGAGTGCATAATTTTTTGTTTTTCTGGAAAAATTCTCTATCTTTTAACCGTGGAAATGGAAATGAAAGAATAAAAATATAATTTGTGGATAAAGGTTTACCGGAACAATCTGCAGGGGAATCTCGCCCGCTGTCTTCCTTGACGATATTGATGGGATAAGAAAGGCAGTAAATAGGTACTTGATAACGAGTGCCCAGTTCGTCGTAACACTCGGTCAGATAACCATTGGGTACGGAGACATTGGCTCCGTCCAGAATGGCCTGCGCCAATTGATAATCCTGCGATTCTGCAGCCGTCGCTCCAGCCCTCAAGGCATCCCATATTTCTTTTCGTCCGTCAAAAGCCGGAGCAGTGTCCCAAAATTCGTCTCTTTTACTTCTCAATTGTCCTTCTGTTAAAGGTACGTCCGATTTCCATCTTATTGCTTCATGGCACAGCGGATGATTTTTTCTTGAATTAGCTGTATTTTCGTTTTGTTTTTATTTCCGTTTCAGTATGAAAATAGAAAAATACGTTTGTAAGAAAAATAAGAAAGGAATTATTGTCTGGTAGAAAGAAAATTCTGCAAAATCATGCTTAGAAAACAAAATACACAAAAAAAATCTCGATGTTGATAAGAAATAATCAACAAAAATACGTGTTTATATTCGGAATCGAAAAATTATAATCAATCGTTTGTAGGAAATCGAGGAGAGACATGAAAAATGAAAAAAAATTGAAACAATTGATTTTGTGCGATAAATTCAACATTTGGAGCAAAACTTTAAAAAATTGTGATTTATCGTTCGAGTTGGGATAAAAAATCGATAAAGATCGCGTGTTTACGATCAAAATACGAAGAAAAACGATTTCCTTTGTAAAAAGTCAAACAAGTTTGATGAAAATACTGCATCACGTAAAAAAAAAAAGAATATAGAAAGAAGGTTAGCCTTGAAAAAAACAACAACAACAATTCGTAGACAAAACAAAAAAATATCGTGAGAAGAGTATTATAAAAAAAAGGCAATCGACCGTCTATGGAAAATTCTTTGCAACAGTGAAAAAAAATAAAAATAAACATTCGTCGATAAGAGATGGGAGGGGAAAGGGGCTGGAGAATGAAGGCGAATAACGAAGCATTCATTTTTGTGCATCACCCTTGACCTTTGGCTATCGAAAAAAATGGTGTATAAAATTCGAAATGATATTGTCGAAGTTTTCCGTGGAGGAAAAGAAGGCGATGGAAAAAGGTATAAAACTTTTGTGTTTGGGTTATTTTACCAGCGGGTTAAAAGCACGAGTGGGGAATAAGGAGAAGGAGAGCTTGAGGAAAAAAATGTTTTGGAAATTGAATGAAGGTTAGATAAAAAATTAGGCCTGTTTTTGTCGTTGTTGAGGCGCCGCGGGCGGAGAGAGGGGCGTCAAGGCGGAAGGTCGACAGCGCACAAGAGTGAGAGAGGGAGAAATGACGATGAAAAGAGAGAAAGAGAAAAAAGGAAGGAAAAAAAGTGTAGCGACTTACTAACCGAAAATAGTTCTGGTCGAATTAGCCGAAGTATCGTCGACCGAGGAGTTCCTCGCCCTCGTAATCCCTATGCAGCCTCCCATTCTAGGCGGCCGTAATAACCAAACATTTCACTGATGCAACAAAACAACACCTCACATGCCATTTTCGTCCATTTTTTTTCCGTGTGTGTACGTGAGAGAGCGAGATCGCCTCGCGCGACACACTTGCAGAATGCAGGATATACACGAGCAAGAAAATATAATGATCACGGCAATGACGGAGTCGTCGGTGTTCCTCGGTTCTTACGTTCTTTTGACACACGCACGACTTCGTTTTGTTGCGGTCGATTTTTGAACTCTTTAAAACCTTACTCCGTCGACAACTACAAACCGTCATATTCTCTGTTAGATCGATATTGAAAACACCTCCCTCATCTCGTTCTGTCGTTAAAACAGACCATCAACCTTTTTTCATCTTGCTTAAGAAATCCCGCCCCCGAGTTAGCAGCCTCAAATCAAAGAATTTGATTTTTACAGTAGTTCGTGGTGTTCACAAATTCATTTTTTCAAAAAATAAATTTCAAAATGTAGCTCCCGAGTCGAAATCATTCGTCAGTGAAGAAAATATCAATTAATTAAACTTCTATATCAATTAAATTTCATTTAAACATGAATTAATATAAATTAAATCAATGTAATATAATTTTATTATTTTAATAATTATAATTTAAATTATACTTATAAATTATTTATCTGTTAAATTTCAAGTAATATTGACGTTGAAAAGCAAAAATTGAGATTCACCTTTAAAATGAATATTAGCAGTGACTCGACTACTTCTTAAGTTACATTAATTCCATTATTACATAACAATTTTACATTTATTACATTAATTCTTTTGTTACTCGATTTTTTTACTGTTTGGACCTAAAAACTTTTAAAAATTCGATTTTCATTGTTTATTTACATCAAAATTGAAACACTCACTGGATTTTACATCATCCAGTAATTCTGTTGTGCAGCCTGCGAGATGTACATTCTAAAAAAATAATGAGATCCATGGATGCATCGTGAACAAAGTTTTTGAATGAAATACAGAGTCAGAGAAACAATAATGATTTTTTTGCAAGTTTTTGTATTAACGAAACAAATAAAAATGCTGATTTACAGAAATATACAATTTATCGTCAACTTATTTAGATTGTGCATTTGCGGCATTTTGCGAAACTGATTTATTTTCTATGACGAGCGGGCGAGTGCTGTATAAGTTGCCAATTATCACTTGTCTTTTGATTATTGCCAAGTTCTCCATTCCATAATTATAGAATCGCTCGATGCTTGCGGCATCCTGGAGCGATTTATTTTCTTTGAATTCGTCTCTCACTTTTCGTAATGCGTACATCCTGGAAAAAAAGTTTAACCGCTAAAATGCGAAAATCTCAAGAAGCAAGTAAAAAATTCATGATCATTTTTCTAAGTTAGCAGTCATTCCAGGTTTCAGTTTGTAGGTTAGAAAACATAAATGCGTGTTTTTCGATTATTTCAAACTTGCAACTGAAAATAATTGAAGAAATTGATCATTAAAATGTTTTGACAGCGACAAACTGTCATTTGAGTTTTTAGTGTCAAAAGAAAGATCGAAATACTATGAAAACCGGCGTTAATCCGAACTGTCAAATTCCGGGTTTTGTCAGTCTTTTGACGATCATAAGTTATTATTGTTAAAACATGTTTTACAAATACTTTGCAAACTTGATTGAATTGATTCTTTAAAACATGAGTAAATATTTTTATATTACAAATCTTTTGGAAAGGCGGATGTTGAAGTTTTTTTGTCAGGTCTTCATCGAACCGAATGTTCGATAAATGACAATAATTTTGTAAGTTATTGAAGATTTATATTTTGTGACACCAACCTGTAATTGTAGGAATGCCATTTTTTACTTTCGCGGATTAAATTCCGATAAAGAGCCAAAATAGAATTGCGTCCGACCGCCATAATATCGACCATTTCCAGTTTTAATCGTTTTTGTTTACAAACGACGAGCACGAGTCAGACAGAGGAATTCACGGGGATGCTTCGCAAGAAATACGGTTGCGCTCTTATTTGTCAACTCGACGGGACGATCGAGAAACTATCAATCAAGAATAATCATATTGTCTTTTTGTTTCTCTCATGGCAGAAAAAGACACGTGCAAATAACAGGAGACAGTAAAATGTTGTTGTGACTTAGCAAAAAAAAGTACAATGCAGTCAGCATGATGTGGATATAAAATTAACACGGAATAGTACGAGAAAAGCGAAACAAACTAAATTGACATTAGGGAACGTGACAAATTCGAGAACTGAGGTTACTCGTGTGTATTATCTCCGGCTGATAAGAACGATTACATATCGCGACTCAATCGCGAAACAGCTGACAAAATCGAGCAATTTCTTGGGCACAACGGTTTTGCTGCGGATCCTGAACGTATTAGAACTTATCGTTTTTGCGAAACGGAGCTGCGTAGATCGAGTGAACAATTGAAGAGTGTAATTACTTCGAAAATAGTATACAGTCGAAAGGAGATACAAGTCGAGTGCGTAAATTATATATTCCTAGTTAAATCCTGTGTTCCGCGCCCCAACAATCTATAAATCATCGAGGAATTTCGAAATGGCTGAACTGATCGCGATACCGCTTAAAAAGCCGTCCGACGTTGACGTTATTAAACCTTTGACAAACGTTATTAAATCTACGTATAATTCGGCCACTAATCAAAAAGATTACACCGAGGCGATAAACGATTTCAGTAAATTACGAAACAACGCTTTGTGGCGAGCATTTGAAAAATATGAAAGCTCCTTAGAGGTTATTTACAGGTATGACTCACTTTTTAAATTAATCCGTTGCATTCATCTGACAATCGGGTGACACATTGTCCGATTAATTTCTTTTGAATTTTTATTAAAATCAATCGTATCAATATCGGCGAAAATTCAACGGGAGAACGCCCTGAGTTTTTTTGCCCTTTCAACAACACTTTTTAACTTTGTGACGTTTATCATTGAAAAAATTTAAATAAAACGAAAAAAAACACTGGAAACTAAATTTATTGATACAACCAGTTTGACCTACCCCACAATGATGCAATTTCAAAAATTCTGTCAGGTCTTTTGCCTACTTTTCAATCTAAAATAATTGCAATTGAATATTCTTGAAAGCTCCTCTATTTAAACGATGAAAATTTTTTATATTAAATTAAATCTTTCCAATTAAATTTAAATATAATTTTGATTTTGAACTACGTTTTTTGATGTTGAATTAAATAAAAATGAGGAAACATTTCTGACATAAACTCGAATCTTACTAGGGGCTCTTTATGTGTCTAAAAATTTTGACAACTCATTAATCTGAAATCTTTGGAAGCTTTTCCAGAAATTTCTTTCATTCCTGACAAAAATCAAGGACAATTTTTCTAGATTTCACGATGCGTTGAACATCGTTTAGTTTTATCATTATAAATATGTTTCCTGACATTAAAAATGCCGAACAACTCACATATTTTTCAATTTTCTTCAATTTTTTGACCATCAACTTCATTTACAGCTATTACGACCAGTTATGTGCTCTCGAGTCCAAAATACCAGCCCACGAGCTTCAAATACCGTTCAAATGGAAAGACGCGTTCGATCGCACGATATTTGGTGGAAAACTGAGTTTGAGTGAGTAAAATTGACCATCGAAAGGATATAAAAAAAAAAAACAACAACATGAAGTACTCATTTTTCTATTTTTCTGGATCATCGCTAATTATTTATCTATTTTATCATTATTAAAGCAATCAGTACTTTGGCTTATGAAAAGCTGTGCGTCCTTTTCAACATTGCGGCTCTTCAGAGCGCTGTGGCGTCCATACAGTCTCTTGAAAGTGACGAAGGCCTGAGGTTGGCTGCAAAATTATTCCAGGTTTGAGAAAAACATTCAAAACATTGCACATTTTTGGCAAATCGTAAAAATACTCAGCCAGGAAAAGGGAGCTGCAAATTTTCAACATTTGGAAGACAATTGCCATAAAAATTAGCAACTTTTTTTTCTGATTTCATGATTAAGACTCTAATTTTGTGGGAAGAACTTTAACGAACAAAAATGAATAGTTTTTGGTGGATTTTAACGATAAAACCTGCAACGTTGTAGTTTTTGACAACACTTTTGTATTTTTTGCTCAAATTCCATAATAATTCTCATAATTCGAGAGTTATTGTTATTTTTTCGTTTCAGCAATCGGCAGGAATTTTTAATTATCTGAAAGCAAACGTAATGCTAGCCATACAACAAGAACCGACTCCCGACATGAGCCCTGACACTCTGGGTGCTCTCTCGTCGCTCATGCTCGCTCAAGCTCAAGAGATATTTGTGTACAAAGCTATTCACGATTCGATGAAGGAAGGAATCATCGCTAAATTGGCTTCTCAAACGGAAGAACTTTATGCCGATACTATGAAACAATTCCAGAAGGAAATTTTCCGTTCGTTCTGGGACAAGGAATGGGTCCCTTTGGTACGAGATTGTTGAAGTTGCTTAATTTTTCATTGAAATTACACGACTGACTTCTGAGATTAAGGAGTTTCGATGCAAGTCGTTCAATGTAATGGTTCAGCTTATCTTTAGGGAGAATCAGGGGAAAAATTCTATCGTTCTCAAGCAAAGCGCTAACTTGACACAACAAAATTTCGTATAAAAATTACATGATTACTAAAAAATTGATCGTTTTTATTGGCAAAAAAATGAATAATTAATAAACGATGTAGACGAATTATTTCATTTTCTGGTGGCACAATTGTAATGATATTTCGAATGGTTTGCCAGGTTTTTGTAACCTTTTTTCCATTTTTTCGTATTGTTTCATGCACATAACTGAAGTTTAGGGATAGCGTAGGCATGTCTCTTTGTTAAAAAGTGACTTTTCATATGAGAATTTTGTGGAAACGGTGTAGACAATCGTTTTGAAACTTTGAGGTCATTTTCAGGATAATTCAAAGAACGAATTGTAGAAATTTGAATAAAATGGTTGAATTCCGTAACTTGTAACGAAACTCCGTAAAAATTTCAGATAGCAGGAAAGCAAGCCGGATACCGAGCAATGGCCGAATTCTATCAAGGTCTAGTTTGCAAAAACAGCAAAATTATTGGCGAAGAAATTGCCAGGTTGGACGTAAGTGATTTTTCGTATCAAGATTTTTATTCTGATTTTTGTCATTATTTTTATTTGTACCTTGAGATACTGCTCGACGCAATAATATTTAACAACAATTCGTTCGGCAAGTTGTTTATCAAAGGAAAAAAAATATTCCACATGATATAATAACAGAGTCTTCCTGCAGCACGCCGTCGAACTCTTCAAAGCTGCACAACAACGATCGAACAAACCCTCATTGTTCCAAGAATATGCGAACAGAGCTCAGAGGAATTTGACTGAAGTTAAAAAAGACAATGACTTTATTTATCATGAACGAATTCCGGATATCAAAAGTCTCGACTCGATTGGAAAAGCGAGCGTAGCTAAACTCATTCCACCAGCACATCCCATGAGTGCAAACTTTAAAGGTACTCATTTTTCTAAATTATATTGCGTTGAAATAACTTTTTTATTAATTATGGTTTCTCTTCTTCTTTTACTTTCGACTTTGACTTTTTCATTAATTTTGGTTTTTTTTTTTTATTCTTTGACTTTTCTTCTTTGATCGCCATTGCAGCGTTTTTTCAATAAATATCGCATTTTGTTTGACTTTTGACTTTGACTTTTTCATTAATTTTGGTTTTTTTCTTCTTTGACTTTGACTTTTCTTCTTTGATCGCCATTGCAGGGTTTTTTCAATAAATATCGCATTTTCTCCTCAATTTTTACATTTCATTAATTTTTTTACACTCTGGATAGTGTATGTTATAAAATTTTGAAAATTGTTGAAATTAATATTGTTTCTTTTTTACTCCAAAAGATTTGTTCGAGGATTTGCTACCAGTGATGGTTCACCAAGCTCTCTCTTCTTACGAAGTTCGTAAAAACGAGCTGGTCAATTCAGAAATATCGAAATTGCGAGAAATGACACAAGTTTTGAACAGCGTTTTGGCAAGTTTGAATTTACCGGCGGCTATTGAAGATATGAGTGGCACAGAATTGCCACAATCTTTGCTGGAGAAAGCAGCATCCGTAAGAGTCGCTGGTGGAATAAAAGCTCTTGAAACTGCGATGAACGAATTGCCTGATTTGCTGCAACGAAACAAAGACATTTTGGACGAGGTACGAAAAATTATAAAATTTCTAGCTAAAAATCTTAACATAAAAACCGAAAAGAATTTCTTATCATTTTTTCGAATATGTTTTTATCTTATTTTTTAGTCGGAAAGGATGCTCCAAGAGGAACGAGATTCCGACAATCAATTGCGCGAGCAATTCAAAGAGCGTTGGAACAGAATTGCCAGCAATGAGCTCACGGCCCAGTTTTCTATGAATGCCCAGAAATATCGTGAGATTATTAACAATGCCGTGGCTGCTGATAAGGTAAAATCCGAAAAAAACAACCAGAAATCGTATTTATTCACATTCAACAGAAATTTATTCAAAAAATATTGATTTTCGCAGGTTGTACGTGAGAAATTTGAATCTCACAGAGAAGGTATGGAAATTTTGAGTCTGGACGAGAGTCAATTAAGTTCTGCTGTGCCTACCGGATCGGCCGTTCAAGAAAGTCAATCGGTAATTCGTTTGAGACAACTGATGGAAAATGTGAGTGTAAAATTTAATTCATTCAATTTTTTTTCCGAGTTTAAGTAAACTTGGTTTCTGCATTTGCCATTTTTTAGTGATTATCTTATCATAAAAATTATTTCTAATTGTTTTAGATTATTAGGTGATTTATTATTATTTATTGTTTTCGGTGACTTATTGATCGTTTTAGGTGGAAACTTTGAAAGCAGAACGAGACGTTATCGAGAGCGAGTTGAAGTCCGCGACGATCGACATGAAAACGACGTTTTTGTCTGCTCTCGCGCAAGACGGTGCGATCGACGAACCCAATTTGTCTGTTGAGAATATTGGCAAATGCTACGGAGCTCTGAGCAACCAAGTTCGTGACAGTCTTGCTCGGCAAGAAACTTTAATTACAAACATTCAGGTAAAGTTATAATTTGATAAACTGTTGAGTCATTTTTACGATATTCCATTTTTTTCACATTTTTACAACAGCTAAAAAGAGAATGTTTTCTAAAAATAACATTTATAAAAGTTAATGTTAATAAAAATAATAAACATAACAAAAAAGAACAGAAAATAACAAAAAATAACGAAAAATACCAAAAAAGAACAGAAAATAACAAAAAATACTAAGAATAACATGATGTATTATTTGCACAGAACGCTCACGCAGCTTTTACTCGAGAACAATCAGGATCCGGAAGTACGCGGGAAACGATGCTGTGCAAATTGGCCGCAGCTTATGACGCTTTCAAAGAATTAAAAAACAATTTGCACGAGGGAGCTAAATTTTACAACGACTTGACGCAGTTGCTCGTTGTCTTCCAAAACAAAATATCAGATTTTTGTTTCGCTCGGAAAACAGAGAAGGAAGAATTGATGAAGGACTTGACAACGAACCTGAGTCACGCTGGTCCTGCTCAAACACCGAATATTCCGTCTCATCACAGTGGTGAGTTCCCTGATACAAGTTTTCGTCGAAATGGATCCTTCGTTTTTTTCTTTAAATTATTTTAATTGTACGTGCTCTACAGTTTTCATTAATATTCGATTTTCATGAAATTTCAACAGGACCCAGTGGCATAAATCCATCAAACGAGAATGTTTCGCACTTACCGTATCCAACGACGTTTCAAGGCGGGATGCCAATTCCATACGGTGCCACTCCCGCTGCTCCTTATCCGACTTATGTTCCTGCACCAATGCCGGCGACCTACAATCCTTACGCAACAATGCCGTACCCGGCGCAAGGTAAATATTTTATTTTTCTGATTAATTAATCACTTTACCTCACGACACATCAGTTTTCAAGAATTTGTAACACTTTTTGGGTGCTCTGCGATTTCAAATAATAAAAACTAGAATAATCAGAACTAGAATTTCCGTAAAAATGTTTGTTCTCATTTAAAACGTTTTTTAATAATCTAGAAAATTTCCAAAATTCTGTAATACGAGTTTTTTCGAATTTTCTGATAAAATCATCGTGTTCTTGAAATTTTTCAAAGTTTAGCTTTTCTGAATTGACAAGCAAACTTCCATTTCGCTCGGAGCCGATTGATTTATCGAGAAAAGTTAAAATTACAGTTTATTCTCGAAAGAAAGGAGATCAAAGTGTAAATTCTAGTTTTTCTTCGAAATCTTAAATCTGTTGGAGGAAAATGCGTGGCAGGATTTTTACTGACTAAACTGACTGATAAATATTGATTAAATATTAATTGACAAACACTTTTGTAGACTTTCGTAAACACGATTTTTGATGCACAGTAGAAAAATCTGTAAATTGACAAAATATTTGATGTTTTGGTCTCGAACTTAGTTTTTTTTTTCAGTAAATTGTAAACGATCCATTTTCACAACAAATTAAGCCGTTGAAATTTCATTTGGGTGATAAAATTCAAAAAATTATTGTTTCATCCTAAAAATAGTCTGTTCTCGTATTTGCAAATTTTTCATAGATTTCTTTTTCATGTGTCTCGATTAAAGCCAAGTTTCGTACGGACTGAGCGGCCATGAGATCGAGAGAGATAGCTACAAATTTCGAAAGTAAAATTTTTCGTCACCGTGGCTCGAATCGGAGTAAAAAAAAGTCATTGCAGACAAATGACAAAATAGGGCCAAGACTTTTATTGATACCGATTCAAGGAACGGGGTGAAAAAGTTTTACTTTCGAAAATTCGAGGGAGGTGGGTGATCGATGAATGCCCTTAAGAAAAAAGATTCTTTGCGATTATAGAATTTCTGCTTCTTTGGAGTCGAAGAATCTAATATTTTTTTCGAAATTGTTTTTCAGGTCAGCAGTACAATTATCAATACCAAGGACCGCCACAACCGCCTTACAACGCTTTCGCAACGCTGCCTCGTTACACGGGACAAGGTCCGCCACCGCCGAATAATCCAAAATCCTTTTTCTAAATCGTAAACAAATGTTGTAAGACACAAGTATTTGGGAAAAATCAAAAAGAGGCAATTAATCGGCCAATGACGAATGATTTTTCAACGCCACGAAGAAAGTACGTCACAAAATTAAGAGTTTCAGCCAACCGGCAATTGTAAATTATTTTTAAATATGCTTTTTTCTTGTTTCGAGCACTTAGAAATGTTATATCGAAGAGCATAATATTATTTGCCAAGGCCGATGCTTCGGCGAAGAATTCTACATTCCCCGTCGAGGTGTATATTTTTTACGATGAATTATATACAAGGTCTCTGAAATATTTTAAGGTAACTACTGTACTGCAAACTAGTCAAATAAGTGCTAAGTTTTCAACACGCTTTTAGACCAAGTTTAACGTATCAATAAAACGTATTGTTAGTGGATTTATATTACGACGTGTCTTATTAACGTGGAAAAATATTAAAAACGATAGTTTTGCAAAAGGATAAACTGACAAATGCAGATTTTCATGACGACACAATTTCTCTGGGATTTTTCAAAGAATTATCTGTATTTTTAAACTGATTTTGATCCACCACGTCTCATTTTGTTCCTCAACTGATCCTCTACGAATCCACCGCGTAGATTTTGTTTGAAACTTAATCGTTTCACTGTTGCAGTCGATTGATTATTGAGCGAAAAAACTTTTTCATAAATAATTTCTGAACGAATGAATTTGAAAAAAATGTACATGGTGGGTTCGTAGAGAATCAGTGAAGGAACAAAATGAGACCAGGTGCATTAAAATCGGTTGAAAAATACAGGTTATTCTTTGAAAAATCCCAGTGAAAATGTGTCGTCATGGAAATTTGGATTTATGAGTCGATGATTTTGAAAAACTATCGTTTTTAATATATTTCCACGTTAATAAGTCATGCTGCAATATAAATTCACTAACAATACGTTTAATTGGTACGTTGAACTCGGTCTAAAAGCGTTTTGAAAATTGAGCACTCATTTGACAAGTATGCAGTAAAATATTTACCTTAACCGGACGTTGAGTCCTTGGAACAAAAGCTTTATAATGAATTAATCAATCGATGGCCTTTAGAATCGAGTGAGATTATTATTTTGAAAATATAATTGTTACACTGATTCCAACAACGTCGAAAAATCATGTATAAAACCATTTCAAACGGACTATGAAAAATGCGATAAAAAAATGCTTTGAGAATCAACGAGACTCCGTAGTCCAATCGTATTATTAAAGATTTTTATTATTACGTATCGATAGCGCTAAAGAGCATCAGATTTTAACACATTTGTATATGTAAATTTTCTTTGCACTAACGATAAACTGAAAATATTGGGATTAAGGGTTATTCAACAGCAATGCAATTATTCTGAATAATTACTCTTCGAATGTTGCTTTTTGTCCATTGAAATAAATAAATAAATATATTATATATGACACGCTCAATGCGCTCTTTATTTTCAACTGTTTTTCCATACGTGCCTCGTACATAATTCATTTAACAAATCATTACTACAATGTAACGAAGGAGATTATACAACTGTAAAAACCACATGCGACCTGAAAAAATGTGGATTTCGGTCTCTGCTAATAATTCTTTTGACCGAATTTGTTGCTCAAACGTGCAATAATGAATTTCATATCAATTTTGTCCGAAATTTGGACACCAAGTGTATGTCCACCGCTCAAATTTTCCTAAATATCTTTAAACTTTGTCAGTTGATGATTTTTCGATATTTTTTGTAGAAATTTTCATCTGCCAATACGTATTTTTATCGATATTTTGTCCGTTTACGATGTTTCCAAATAGAAATTAAATTTAGGTTTGTTCAGTTGCTATACGAAAGTGAAAAAAAGGACCATACTTTTTCGTCGTGAACGCTGAGCTACGAAAATCGTTGAGCTCTTCACGAGCGTGTTGTTTTTTTGATTTATTATTTAAAAAACTAAATATCCGATTCCGAAAAATCGAATGACCGATAAACCATGGAATAGAATTTGATTGTGTGATTTAATTCGAGTCCTGAAAGAAAGAACGTGAGAAAAAGAAAATGCGCGTCGTTGTTATTCGTAAAAGGGAAATCTAACGTAATGAACAATAACGAACGTTGCTAGTCCTCGATTCTTTGCTTTTTTTTTCTTTTTAGTCTTTGGAGTGTCGGCTGCTGGAACTGGAGCTGCGAGAGCGGCGTTTGAACTTGGCCTGAACCGACAAATCTTCTTTGTCCAGGGCTTTTTCTTTGTTTTTGTCGGCCGGAGGTTCGCTGGAACGTTTTTGCTCGTTGCTCGTCTTTTTTTCCTCACGTTTCTCACGTTGCTTTGAGGATTCTCGAGTCGATCGGTCGTGCCTCGAAGAATCTCGACGCCTCGGCGAGTAATTTCGACGATTTCTACGATCTCGACTACGCCGACGACTGCTGTCGCGATCTCTCGATCGACGACGATCTCGCGACCTCGACCTTCCACGCCTTCTGCCTCGATCCCTCGAATCACGACGATTGCTACTCCATCTCTCTCCTTGTCCTCTGCTCGAGTCCCGATTCGCCGATCGCCGACTCTCCCTTCGTCTCGTCTCCGATTTATCCTGAGCATTCGTACCGTTTCTTCCAACACTTTTTTGCTCGCTGTGACGATCTTGCGCTCCTCCGTCGCCCCCGACACTCGTCGCCAACGCCGATTGATTGTTTCCTCGCCGCAAAACTTCCTCTGGTATTCGGTCCACGTTGTTACTCCCACCGTCACCCGCCGCTTCTCCAACCTCGTTCGGATCCTCTACAAATTTTCGTTTTCTTTCCGGCTCGCGGTCACGACTTTTACTCTTGTCGTCCCTCTTCATACGCTCTTTTTCAATTTTCTGCAAAAATTGAGGTTATTTAAAGTGGATTCCTCAGGAATGGCTGAATTTCATTCAGCTTTCGAAGAAGGAACAATCGAAAGATAAAATAACGTCAAAAATTATAATGTTCATAATAAACAATAATAATAACCCTAATAATCATAACAATTTTTAAAAATTTATTTTGAATGGTCGCTTAGAACCTCAAGAATAATTGTCCCAGAATTTTATGGCCGGGGAAAAATCTTCGATTTATCTCAAAACTGCATTTTTTAAGTTGGCCGGACTCCGACAATTTTAAACCGATTGACTTGAAATTTTGTATATTTCTAAGATTTTTTCTTTATATTACATAGTTCATTGGTTATTAAAAATTATCTGACGATTTTTTAGGCAAATTTATCACTTTCCACTTTAGAAGTGCGCGATTTGGGCAAAAATCAATGTATCACAAAAATCCAACAATGAAAAGAAATTGAAAGAAAATCAGAAAAGAGTTTATAATCGAAGATATGAATCGAAATGTTTCCTTTCGTTCGGTCCAAAGATTAGATAAGAGTGACGTTCATTACCTGGAATTCGTGTAGTTTGATTGTACGATTTTGCGCTTGTTTCCAATGCGGAGGCGTCATACTCCTCGAACGGCTTCGCGAAGGAGTGTGATATCTCTGCAGATGATCGACAAAATGAAATTTTTCATTCAGAAAATCTTTGTTCATCGAATAAAACGTAAAAAAAAGTACTAACAAAAACACCACGGCCTTTAAAAACTCTTCCAGCTTTTCTGTTACTTCGCAAACGATCCCTGCCGTAATGATGAGTCCGGAATTCTTTTTGATTGGCATTATTAGTGGGTCCTGCGCGATACAAGAATTTGTTGGCAGGAACTTCAGGAATTTCGTCTGGATCAATTTTTGTAACGGATACGAGGGGATGAACTTTTGCTTCTTCTTCGTCAGCGGAATCTTGAATTTCACCGTCCTCCGATCTACTCTTTTTCTTGCTGTTTAAAGAAAAGTTCGATAACTTTGTGTTTTTTAGCAAATTTATTCTACTTTTTTATTTCTCGACGATCTTACCTTCTCTTGTTTTTCTTTTTCTTTCCCTTACCCGAATAAGAGTCGGAATCTGAACACGAAGAACTTACTTCCTTGGGTTCCCGTTTTTTGGCTAGAAAAATAATAAATTTCATATTAAAACTTTATCGTGACTTTCATGCGTTTCTACAAATATAAAAAATACTAAAAAGTCTAACTTTGAGTCTGTTTTTCAATCTAAAATAATCAAAAACTGAAAAAACTTTCGAATATTCTTGAATAATCTGAAATTTTCCAATTTCTTTTTCTTTTCAAGTCCAAAAAATGTATTCAGTTTAAGAAATATTCTTTCAACTCATCCACAATTTTCATTCCAATATTTTTTCTCTCCACGCTTTGCAATAATTTGTTCTAGAAATTTGACATTTCCGATAATTCTCAAAGTACAATTATTACCTTTGTTCTTCACTTTTAACACAAGTTCTCCACAATTGACGACCTTTGCGTCTTGTAACGGTCGGGACATACGATCTACCGGAAGTCCCTCAATGTGCGAAACGACTTCCTGTCCGGAAAGAACTTCGCCGAAAACCACATGCACACTGTTAATAAAAAGGAATAAAAAAAAAACACGTTAGTCCAAATCGTTCAATAATAATAATAATAATTAATAATAATAACGATCGTTCAGCATTAAAAAAAAAAAAGGATTTTTATCGATTATTTTGAACTTTTTAATTGATTTTTTTGAATTTTGTGATTAATTATTTTGATATACTTACTTGTCGAGATGAGGCGCCGGTTGCGTTGTACTACAACAACAAAACATTATTAAGGGGATGAGTGACGGAGTGAAAGAGCCAGCTTTCATTGGTCATTGTGTTGTAGTAGCGATGTGCAGAGACCCCTCCCTCGCGACTACACAGAAATAGTGCTAAGTTATTTATTCCTCGAGACTGATTTAAGCTTTTGGTTTGTTTTTTATTTTATTTTTTTCTCTTTATCAACAGAAATCTTCTTCGTTAAAGTCTCAAGGCCTCCAGACTTTCGACTAAAGTTTTCTCAACTTTTCATTTGCTTCGAAGTTTTACCAGAATTCAATATTATTAAAAAATCTTCCCCTGGAATTCTGCTGTGAAAAATAAATTTAGTATAAATTTGATTAACAGTTTGAAGTTTTTTACAAACTCAGACCATTTTTCTCAATTTCTAATCGCCAACCGCCGCTCCGCTGCTTAAAATAGAAATAAGTTTTTTTAAATGTTCTTTTGGTATTTTTCTGGGCTTTGTTCGACGAAGCAGTCCAAAAATTCTTACTCTCAGCACGAAAATTGGAAGAGGACTGAGATTTTTGAGATTCACGTTCCGTTAATTAGTCCTTTTTGCATTTATTTATTTGTTTATTTTCCAAGTACGGGCACAGTCACTTAATTTCGATTTTTTCGATTTTTTTTCAATTTTAATTCAATAAAAATTTCAGCAAAAAACATATAACGTGGAAAACTTTGAATATTGATGGAGTAGTGTCGATAAACATTTCTCAAATACTGCATTCATCCAATTTCCAAGGGCTAAATATTTCATGGAATCCTGAATTTTCTTGATTAAATATTTGATCAAATCATGAATTTTTTTGATTAAATATTCGATGTGAACTTGTACTTTGTGTTAACCTTACGAGTCGCTGTACTCACATGAAAAACTGCGAACCGTTGGTGTCTTTGCCACGATTAGCCATGGACAGTAAAAATGGTTTGCCGTGTTTGACGTTGAAGTTCTCGTCTGAAAAAAACCCTGATTTTAGTCTCATGGGATTTTGATGTTTGGAAAATTCGAAATATTCTTCTTTTAGAGTTTTTTTTTTGTCGAGAATGTCTTAAGTTAATGAATATTGGGAAGTTTGATGAAAAATCTGTCAAAAATGACCCGTAAATATTTTTAACTGTCAGAATTGATTTTTGTCGATTTTGCAACATTTTGGACATTCGGCCCCGATGAATATTTCCAGGGATTCCTTCGTTTGAAAATCTCCGTTCGATTATAAACGAAAATTTGGAAGCTCCTGAAATCAATCAATTTATTTTTCACTTCTTGAATAAATTGATTGATTTTCAAAGTTTTGAAAATGTTGTTTATATTCAAACGAAGGTTTTTCAATTGTTTTTTTACCTGGAAAAGTGCCTCCGTAGATAGATTCGCCTCCGGTGCCATTGCCGACTGAAAAATCGCCACCTTGTATCATGAAATCTTTGACGACTCTGTGAAAAACAATGCCCTTGTAGTGGAGCGGTTTTCCTGTAGTTTTTCCCAATCCCTTTTCGCCGGTGCAGAGAGATCGAAAATTTTCACAAGTTTCCGGGCACACATCGGCGTAAAGCTCGAATATTATTCGACCCATTGGCAAACCGCCGACTTCGACGTCGAAAAAAACCCGTGGATTGATCTGAGCCATGATCGAAGGCTGATCCTGTCGTTTCTAAAACGATGTGAAAAGATCGAAAAAAATGTATGAAATCCCTGCTGTTTGGTGGAATACACTCGAACGGACGCGAATCTTGGAACGTTGCACAATTTAAGAAAAATTGTGGAAACGCCGAACCGGAGCAACGATAACACACCGCGATGCAAAGGGCAGTAACGCTCTCGTTGTTTATCGGACTTTAATCAATTGATACTAACCCGTTACTAAGGCGCAGGTGGCGCGGTTTTTATCGAGAACCGCGGGGCTTATTAAACTTAGTATTACTGGAGATTGTCGGAAAATATAACGCCAAACGGAGGTTAAACGCCCGTACATGTACGAGTATTCGCGTTCGCGCTGATTTATTCAGAGGTTTGTGTGTGTGTGTGTGAAAAAAAAAAAATTTGCCGACACACTGCCGACTAGTCGACTGCTGAAGTCATGGAACTAGAACGACGGCGGCCAGTCGAGGAATTAGAAAAGTTACGAGAATTGCAAACGGCTCCCTCCCTTTCGACGATTTCTGACCAAGATCTTTTCGTTTTCTTTTATAATAATATCTGCTAGATTCTTTTAGATCTCCTACATCAGGTTATCATTCTCATTTTATTCAGAAAATATAGGTTCATTGCAGCTGGTTTCATTGCCGGCTGGATAATCTGTCAGTAGCGTATAGACCCAATAGATGGCGTAGTCTGAATCTTCTCCTTCACAATTTTCACTTCGATGGCCCGTCAAGTAGATTTTCCAAATTCAAGACACAATAAATTTTGTCATTTGCGGGAAATCGTGCGAATTTACCCATCATTTTTGTAAACGTTCGTAATCGTACATTATCTGTCAATATTTTCCGCGAAAAAAGATTCTTAAACCCTTTCAAACATGTCGTATATGCTGTCTCACCTTCACAATGGCTGGCAAGTCGATCAAGCGATATTGTCCGAAGAAGATCGCGTAGTGGTAAATATATAATATCTCATAACCTGTACTTTTTGTTTGTCAACAATGAGAACATTGACAGGATAAGGTACATGAATGATAATTATTTTTCATTATTATGTGTTATTTCAAGGTTATCCGTTTTGGACATGATTGGGATCCTATGTGTATGAAGATGGACGAAGTGCTTTACAATATTGCTGAAAAAGTAAAGAATTTCGCTGTCATATACCTCGTCGATATCACCGAAGTACCAGACTTCAACAAAATGTATGACATTTCATCTTTTTATTTAATTTTAATTAATTCTGATGTTACATGCGTCCAGTGCAGATAAAAATTTGAGTCGTTTAAGAACATTTATCAAGACTACTGCATTAAATGCAACGAAATATCTTTTACACATCATCACTGATGTTTCCGGCTGGGAAAAAAAAATGTATTTTCCATTCTTTTTAAAATAAATATGACAGGGTATTCAACGTTGTTTTTATGAAGGAAAAAAAAAATATCAGCAAACAGGCACATAGAATGATTCAGGGAAAAATAGTCTTGAGAAAAGTAAAAAGTTTTTCCCAATTAGCATGGGCAATGTAATCTGTCAAGGCACATCCTTTTATTTCTCACAGCAAATTTGGCTTTTAGTACAAAAGTGTTGAATATGGAAAAAAAGTAATATTGAGAAGAACACGTGGCTAGAAAATTTAGAGATCATAAAAATAGGTTTTTTGAAAACTCTGGACGTTTGTAAGTTCTTGTTAGAAATATGAAATTTTCTTGACCATATTTTTATCAATTGCAGGTACGAATTGTACGATCCGTGTACTGTAATGTTTTTCTTCAGAAACAAGCACATAATGATAGATCTGGGTACGGGTAACAACAACAAAATAAATTGGACATTAGAGGACAAGCAAGAGATGATCGATATCATAGAAACCGTTTACAGAGGAGCCAGAAAAGGACGGGGTCTCGTTGTTTCGCCGAAAGATTATTCGACCAAATATCGTTACTGATTCATCGTATTTACAAATTGTATATTTTGTCTACATGTAGGTATAAAAAAAAAGAAGAAAATAATAATGATAACTGTGTTTTACATTAAAACACGAGATTAAAACGGAATGAACGAACAATGGCTCGCCGAAAGTTACTCCGGAGAGAACCACGAGCGTTTTGTATTTATACGAGTAAATGGCACCAAGTTATTTACATTATTTCATTATTTCATTTGGTTTGTCAATCATCGAGTAGGAAATTAGAATTATCCTTATTCTAGTAGTATTCGTTCTATTTACACTTTTGATTAAGCAAAAAAATCTTTGCGGTCACAAGAGTCTGTAAAAAAGAATGTCGATGGCAATTCCTTAAACGTTAATTCATTTATGTACAATCTTAAGTGCGGCAATGCTTATGGAAACGACTTATTTCTAGGATACTATTTGGAACTGCGCTTGAATGGCTTTGGTCTCGCGGTTTTTCTTTCTTAATTGATGTTTTTTGTTTATAAGGTATTTATCACACGTTGTTTTTCTGGTACTTGAACGAAATCAATACACTCTTTTCCTTATTATTTGTTACTTTTTGTTTTTCATAACGAAGTGTCGTGCTCGAGCAAGTCTGGAAATAATGGAAAGTCGAAAATTAGAAGATTCATTTGTCAAGTTCAACAATCAATGGAATAGAAGATTTTTCAGTTTTATTTACTTTGAATAACGCACGAATCGTCCTCTCGGCCGAATGCGTTAGCGGACTTCGAACGCAACAGCGGTTGCATATTTTCGTACAACGACGTCGTCGATCCTTCGGATTCGGTAATGTCAAAACTTATGTCGCTACTTTTAATCTCCGGTGAATTGTTGCTCATATCGGATATTGGATGATCGTGTGTATTGGATCGACCTTTAAAAAAACAGATATTTTTCATACAACAAAACAATTAAAGTCAAGTGATATTGCTCGGTTCAATTCTTCATTACTTTCACTTGAATTAAGCTTTTTATGAATTTTATGCATTTTATTGCTCCGGAATTTTTGATTACTACTTACCAACAAGTTTTGGGTACGCTCTTGTGTCAATTGCACTCGTTGATTTCGTACATCTGAGGCCTTTAATCGAACAAACGTACATATGAAGTAAAGCCACCAAATAAATATTGCATCCAATAATTTAAAGACATTAAATTCGTTTAAAATTAATGATTAATTTAATTCCTTCTCAAGGCTATCGATTAATTATTATTAAGGGTAAGTATTAAAGGATCATGATTGATTGATTAATCAGCACAATCGCTATAAATGCGAGAGAGATGACTGGGAACGTTTTCCACACCGTTCGCCCGATCGGAATGGAAAAGTTTCAAGCCTATTTTTGCCATTCTTCCGCTTGGGCTGAAACATTTTTGTTAGAATCGGACGAAAGGTGTCGAGAAATTGCACTTTCGGAATTTCGAGGCTGAGGGACTGATTTACATCTTCAAAAAACTCTGCGTATTGAAAAAAAACTATTGAGATTCTTGTTAATTTTTTTTTTTTACATAGATTTGAATAAATATTTCCGTCGACTGTTGGTCATCCATTGATAATTGATTTCGATATATTCTTGTTTTATAACGTTTCAATCCTAGAATAATTCGACAGAAAAATATTTTTACGAGAAATAATAAATCCTAAATGGTGTACGTACCATTGAACGGATAGCACGTTCGAGATGTCAATTCTGTGGATATTTGATAAATGGGTTCGGCTGATTCCACTGACGTTGAAAAGCTGCTTTTTTTTACTGTAAACATAAAAGTCAAGTTCATTTAAACAATCCATTAAAATTGAGTATCGAATTGAACATTTTCTTTAGCCAACTGACGTAACACATTAAGCGAAAGAAATAAAATATAATACAATGATTTTTTTGCTAAAATGGCCTACAAGCGATACAAACAACATTAGTGACGGTTTATTGTTTTTTTTGTTTGTTGGACACAAATACGAGCGAAGCGACACACGAAGCAAGTTCAACTTGATGACATACCTCGGTATTTTTTGTTTTTTATTTGTTTTTTTTTTTTAGATTGTTGTGTGCTGTCATTCTGTGGTAGAAAAGAATCTTGTGTTACTTCTATTGTTTGTTAGAATACTTGACACTTTTTTGTTTGTTTCATTTCATCGATCAGTCATTTCCGAGCTCCATATTTTTTAAGTGGTTTAATTATTGATTTTTTTTTGTTCAGTGTCAGTTGATTTGAAAGAATTTTACATACGAGTTTCGAGGCTGCTGACTAGATTCGTGCTAGAATCCGAAGTTTCTTTCTTTTTGTGCGAATTGCTGTCGAAGATTGGATCGACGGACGGAGGTTTGTCTGCAAATTATTTTTAATATAATACATTTTAATTTTTCTGCTCTTGAGAAGTTAAAAAAAAGAAAAACAATTAATAGGGAATATTATTCAAATGTACTTACAAGTTTTCGAAAAATAGGGATTTTTCAGTACTTGTTTTATGCAATTATAAATATATGCATATTGACTCTGAAAATGAGAAGAATTATTTATTAAGAATATCGATTTTTCAGTACACCATGATAACGTCCTTTTAATGATAAATCTTTAGTTCTGAACGTAAAAAACTTATGAAAAGATTAATCAAAAGATAAATGAAAAAGAATTTTGCTTACTTCTCGTTGAACCATATTTATTCGATGGTGTCTCAGCCTGTACACTGTCCCGAATACATCGAGTTTTCGGTTTTCTTTGATGTGTTGCAACAATATGTCTATAGCTATCAACGTACCGGTCCTACCGATACCAGCACTGTGAAGAAATTGAACAAACAATTTTTATAAAAACATAACCAATTTAATCGGTACATTCCTGATGAATCAGCCATCGCCTAAATAAATTTGTCTGAATTATACAAACACACCTGCAATGTACGACGACGAGGCCACGATTTGCTCCCATGTGTCGACGCATTATTTGACAAAAATTAATCATCGGATCGAAATCCTCAGGTACATCGTGATCAGGCCAATCTTTGAAGTGTAAATGAATTATCGTTCGCTTCTCGTTCTCCTGAAATGCAAAAAAATAAAAGAATAATGTAGTGAAAAAGTTTGACGCACAATTTGCTTAATGTTCATGATTATCAAATCATTAAAGACAATAAATTTTGGGAATACATATCATTGGAACGAATCGAATTTCGAAAATTGCAATGTTTCAAAATTTTGAGAAACTTATGTCTTTAATTTTCAAGATATTGAATAAATATTAGTTACAGATATACTAACTTTTTGCAGAACGAGTGTTCTTTGTGTGTATGTTTTGTAATCCAACTCAGATGAACATCTTATAGCCATATTTTCGTATGTGAATGTTTCTCTGATAGTTGGAAAATATTGGTGACATTTTTCCTAAAAATAACAAGTAATAAAACGCAATTAATTTAACATTTTTCGCAGTGAGATGAAACAAAACAAAAATACATTAAATAATATGCAAACCTTATTTTTTTCAACGAGCTGAGTGAGCATTACAATTATTTTGACGTCATATTGATCTATCATCCGCCAAAAATCATAGGTCGTTTCTTCTTTCGGGCCTTGGCAAGCGATGTAATCTTCATCGCCCGAAAATCCCTTAAATATCCAAATGAAATTAAATGTTTAGTGCGTACTAAAAATAAGGCAACGAAACATTTTATATTATGAATATTAAGCACGTACTTTGATGAATGAGGCGTTAATATAGTCTGTGTTTGGATCATTATCGATTACTTCCAATTTGACCCTCGAAAAATCATCTGCAAATTATATTTTCAATATATTTTAACTTACAATGTCCTGCTGAAATTTTATTTGTATTATTTCTTTAATTTTCGAGAATATCTTTTAAACTTACAAGGCAATATATCAGTATATCGATTTTTTTTTCTGTTGGCTTGTAGACATGCCGCGTTCGTTGGCATCTGAAGATCAACGCTGAGTGTCTGTAACAACTGATACTCGTTGCTGAGCTTTCCTGGATTATCAGCCAACTGTTGACAATGGGCGATGAATTTTCGTCTGGTGAATGGAGCTGGTACGGGGGATCCAGTCATGTCGGAATGTAGAAATCTTCGTAGCACTCTGCAATATAAGGAGACAAGAAAAAAGGGTATTAGTGAGAGAAATTCGTAAAGAAATCACTAGGATAAAAAGCCAGACAAGCACTTGGTCGATCGACGAACGAAAAGGAAGTTTATTTCATTTTTCAGGCTGATTTCTTTCACGCGAAATAGAAGAAACGAAACCAACGAGAAATAATCGTTATCTCACAAATCCGCGTTCCACAACAGGTTATCTTAAATTTTGAAACTGTCGCTTGTTCTTTTATCAGCATTAGGTTCTCAAGAGACCGAATTGTGTTTTTTTTCTTTTACTTTTGTGATGATGAGGTGTGTCAAATTTACGCGTCATGATTTATTGACATTCGCGGAGGGGAGAAGAGAAAATTGTAACGCGAAGATATCCGTGGGACTCAGTAGAGATCATGAACGTGTTTAAAATCTAATCGTCAATGAGGATACGCACTTTGTCAAATAAGCGAACATAGATTCGGTTCTCCAGAATTCCGGTGAAGTCGTCATGTTTTAAATACTTTTTAGAACGTCTGTTTTGAACTATAGGTCTCGTAGGTTTGGAGCGTTATAAAGAGCAGCGTTTTAGGGAGGGAAAAAAAGTGGAGATATCTCGTTATTGCACCTTCGACCAACGTCGTACAAAAATATCCGTGACTAAAATAAACCTCGTCTTGTATTTAGGTGGCGGAACGTTCGGTGGACTAGGCATCGAGGCACTCCTGACTCTGCGTATATTATCTTCACTATACTGCGACTAGAAAAGGGAAGACTGAGAGAGAGGGACGGAGAGATAGTAGGCGATAGTCAGTGAGTGAGAAAAATCATTGGAGACTGAACTTAATGACGAAACAGCGAAGTTCGACGAGAGAGTTACTTCTACGAGAACGCGATGCCGAGCTTCGACCTTGCTCATTTTTTTTTTTTTTTATGACGCTCATTCACAATATAGCTCATTCACTTTTGAGTCACGAACGCGGGGAAGACAAATATTGATCTTTTTTGCGTAAACCTGAGCTTCTCTGCTACAGGTGCGTAATGTTTTAACGCTTCATTCGTAGTCATTGATCATAATATGATTATGAAGTTTTTACCATTGCCTCGTGTTACTATTTATACAACAGCAACTTTTTTTCCGGTATTTTTTTTTTTGCTCTGCGAGTCTTAGAGCCCTTTTAACTGTTAATATTGTTGTACTCACACTTGCAAAGAACACTTTCGTACGAGGAGCATCATCGTCGTGATAATTCCAAGAAGGAGTATTCCAAATATCGTACCAATTATTAATCCCACTTGGAGCTCGGCGTCTGGACAAACATTTTATT
Organism: Campoletis sonorensis; assembly: GCA_013761285.1. Lineage (NCBI taxonomy): Eukaryota > Metazoa > Arthropoda > Insecta > Hymenoptera > Ichneumonidae > Campoletis > Campoletis sonorensis. The sequence goes on from JACEOJ010000068.1 coordinate 2,327,511, forward strand.
GCAATTAATTTAAAGAAACAAAAATATCGGATCATTCATTCTCTTCCACTAGACTCTCTAATAGTGATACGATTTTTTTTCTTTATTTCTCTCACTCACCAGTTTTGACCGTAAAAAGAATCGAATCCCTGTATCCGTGCGCCGTAAATGCTCGCATTCGAACGTGATACGTTGTGTCGGGATCGAGGGGCCCGTTGCAGTAAGAACGCTTATCCTGGTTCGATGATATTTCCGGACAGGTTTCCGTGTCCTCGCCGAGAACGAATTTGACTGCCTTGAGACTTCCGTAATCAGCAACGTAAGCTGCAATCAAGTAAACGTCGAAATTAGTACAAATAATTCGCAGATGTTGCGGTATTTAAGATTACACGCATTGCCGTTTTATCTACAGCCAGATGGAAATTTGCAATGCACATGTTTATTTTGACTTTCAAAAGTATTTAACAGCAGAATTCAATCGTACTTTTTCGATTTATTTTTTTGGAAAAACGATTTTTGTGCTATCAGCTTAACATAAATATTGAACCTTCAGTTACATTCTATCGAAACAATGAAATTCGTTTTGGCTACTAATAAATAATTCATAATGATTGTCAATTAATTAACTTATGATTATTGAAATTATTCAATTGACTGATTTCATGCAACAATCGAAAAGACTACGTTCCAAAGTTGTTGATAATTAAGTACAAAGAAATATCAAATTTGAATAACTCACAGAAATAACAGTCAGCACCGAATTGGACGGCTTGATAGGGTATAACGAAATGTTCGCGCTTTGATTCGGACCACGTCGCGACATGAGGCCGCGAAGAATTGTCTTGAAACCTTCCAAAAGAGCCGTTGTTGTATCCAAATTTTGAAACTATAATTGCGTAGCATTGGATCGTACCTCCTGTGTCAGGAAATATTGGCAACAAGATTGTTGCAGTGGTCGTTGTCCTTCGAGCTTTTAAGGGATCGATGCTTATTAAGCTCGTGTAATTAGTGTCCGGTGATGGTGGAACTAAAATGTGTAGACAAAAAAAAACGTTTATGAAAGCAAAGTGGAAACCACACCGCACTTAAGTAAAACAAAAACATTGTTTCATCAAATTCACAACTGATTCCCAATCGAATAATCTTTAAGAATCCAATGAATGTTCACCACGTGAAAAAATTTATCAATTCATTTACTCCGATATTTACATGCGTTCTTTTTTTCCTTCTAGGATCACAACAACTTTTCCACAACTGTCGGGTGTACAACGATAAATGGAACAAGGTGGAAAGTTTCACAGAAAATATTTGTCTTACTTCCAGCCGGAAAATTGATCGTCAGTTTGGAAACGTTGCCGAGGTAATCGTACCCGGCAACTTTGGTGGCAATTTCAATGTTGTAAGTATGCTCCTCCCTCATGTCGTCTATCATCAGCGCACAAGTGTCATTGGCACAAGACATTTTAGTATTACGGACGGTATAATTAAAAGTATGCTCTTCGTAACCCGCTCGTTTGCCAGTTCCAATTACTTGGTAATATTCAATAGTGTCAGAATTAATGAGACAAGGTGCACCCCACATTATTGTTACATCCAGTATATTGGGGTCGAGTGTAGTTTCGGTCATCACAAACGTCACGTTTGTCACTTCACTCGGAGCTCCAGCTTCAGTCGTGTATTTGTTTTCAGACAAACTCGCATTTCCATAGCCAGCTCCTGTAGCGGCAAATATGCTTATTCGATAGTCCGTCCCAGGCATTGCTTCCAGCAGGTAACTCGTGGCGCTACCATCGTCAAGAGTTTTGTTTACAAATCCATTCGTCGGTCCGTCGCACCAAGGTGGACGATGTAATAAATATCTCCAGATAATGGAGATCATAAAACTTTTTAATACACCAGGTATGTAAGCTGGTTTACTCCATTTTAATTCTATGCTCGAATTCGTTATAGTTGTTTCCGCTGGTGGCTTCAATTTCGGAGCTGATGGAACTGCAATGAAATAAACAATACATCAAATCTTATTGTCGCATTGCAATTAATTAACATTAACATTTTTTTTTCTTCATAGGTCGAAGAATTGGCGACTCGTAACTCCAAAAATTGACAAAGTTGGATCATCTTTGTTGGCATTACACATTTACGACTGGGGATACAGCAAATCAGTTTGTTTCTACAATTATTTCTTAGTTTTCGAAAAATCGAAAATGCCACAAAAGGATTTTTATAGTTTGACGAATTTCTACCGAGGTTTCTCCTCAATTAACCACGATTTTTTGTCACTTCTCACCATCTTCCAAAGTCGTTGCAACAACTGGTAAACTTCTGTCTGGACTTCGACCTCCCACGTATGTCAAAGTAGCACTGTGACATATGTATCTCGTATATGCACTGAGTCCGGTAACTTTTACAGTTTGTGATACATTTGTCGTTCCTGCATCTATGCGAACCTCATTGGTCCCGTCGAAAGAAGGGTAACCGTGGCCGAGAGTTTTATTGACGTTACACGTGAGGATCAAACGTAATGGAAGACAGTTGTTCGTCTCGTTAGTGCGGATCATCCATTTTATCGAAATTGCGTCTTTTTCGACTAACGGTTCTTCTACTAAAACTGGTGGATCGGTTACTAGTAAAAACAAAAGAACAAGAGCAAAATTAAACAAAGAGAAAAACATGGGTGTGTGCAACTTTTTACTATTCTTCAAAATATTCTGCTCCACTAAAACTCATCTCTCGTTATTCGTTCATTTAAAATAATGTCCTAAAATTCGTATAATTCACTAACCATCAGGAGCTGTTGCTGTCGAATTTATACGTTGGTCGACACTTTCGCCTCCATCCCAAACGGCAGTTATGATGATTTCGTAAATAGCGCAGGCCTCCAAGTCCGGGAGTATAATCGAAGTGTCAGTCGTGTTTTGAGTAAAACTTTTGTTATTACGAATCCACGTGACACGATAATGAGCGACGCATGTGTAACCAATGGGTTCCTCCCAGCTGACAGAGAGGGATCGATTCCCCGAGACTATTTCAGGTGGTGAAGGTTGACCAGGAGCTGCCAAAATGAGAATAAAATTAATAAAACATGAATACGAGTAAATAGTCAAGAATAACGAAAATACTGAGTCTTACTGAGACTTACTGAGAAAATCCGTAGTATCGTTGACACTGACAGAACCATAAGAACCCATCAGCCCATATACCGTCAAATTAAACAAGTAATTCCAACAGGGATTTAAACCAGGTTTGATGAAAGTTGTTGTGCTTATGTTAACCCCAGGCTCACAAGTGTCATCATGACAGACGTCAATGACATAACCATGTACACATTCGAAGCCTGGCAGGCTCCAACTTATTGTCAGTGAGTCTGTTGTCTTATTTGCAATTTTTAAATTCAACACACCGTTGCTAACTATAAAAATGAATTTGAAGAGTTAGCAATCAATTGTCGAGCGATCAGTCTCCTCGGGAGCGAAAAAAATTCGAAAAATAATGTTGGAACAAAAATGATCGACTTTACCATTCAAACCAGTCGTCCCACTGACCCCTCTGCTTGTTCCATTCTTTTTCTCACTGTACGGAATTATTGTTACGCTATAAGTCCTGCATGGCGTCAGAGCACTTAAAATTATTGTGTTTTTCTCCGCATCGTTTACAACTTTACATGTGCTTATAGCTCCATGCTGATGTTGCCATTGTACTCGATAATCAATTGTACCTGAAGTATTATTTGGTTTTTTCCACGAAACAGTCAAAGAATCCGGTTCATTCGTTTCGTTGACTATTGGATCTTCCACCTGCATTTCACTTGTGTCTGTCGAAAGAATATTGTATTTTATCAGACCATCTTATAATTCATCCCCCATTTCTCAACTCGCCAGACAGTTATTATTTTTAATTACAAAAACGTATTAACTCACGGACTCCTTCATGTTTAATTATTCTTCAAAGAAGCGTAATTAACCATTAATTCCAGTCAAAAAAATCATATGCACAAAACTTCTGATGAATTCTCTAAACATTAAAAAAAATTACTTTTCTATTATGTACCTTCAGAGCGCTCGGTCGTTGTGACAATTGTATCAGGATCATTATCAATCGATTTTGTATTGCTCAGCAAAAATTTAGAGGCGTACGAGCTCGAAAATCGTCCAACCAGCTGACACTCACGAACGTCGTCTTCTTCGACGTCGCCGCGGATCCGATGATCATTGAGATTAGTTAATAGATCATCGGAAGTATCGATCGTGTTGTCAATATCGAATTCCGTTAAATTCTTGATGTCAGAATCGTCGAAACTAAAAATATGACTTCCTTCGTTCGACCCATTAACTCCGAGAGTCGAAAATGCTTGGAGGCTCTCGGTCGTTTCGCCAAATGTCGTTTGCACGGTCGTCGAATCCTCGATAAGACTGTTCATCGGTGACGTTGGCAAATTTGTTGTTTTTTCGATGACAAATGGCTCCTGAGTACTCCATGACGTTACCTCGTGTTTCCTTGTTGATGAGACACTCGTTACGTTCGTACGTGGAGTTGTACTGAAACTCGTTAACGACTTTTCCCATTGTGGCTTTTCTGTTACTAAATTCGCATCGACGATGAAGCACGCGACGTAAAGAAAATTTAAATATATATGCAAACTCTGCCGGGCTTGCATATTTAATTAAATCCTGAAATAAGAAAAAATAAAATTGAAAAATTCAGTCTCAAATTGCGAGCCTGGTTCTAACAAAAATCTTTTTTCATTTATTTGTACTCAATATCGTATCTATCTTTATCTTTATCTAGGTCACAATTTCGCAACCTTGTAAATATGTGGATACATTTGTTCGAAAAACAAAGCAGATCAGTTATTCATTTTTATCAATATTTTGAGAAAAAAACAATTGCCAAATGCTCCAGGATAACTTAGAGCCATGAGTTTTTATTGTAAACACACACAAAGTTATGAAAACAAACAAAAAAGCTATCGGTTTAAGTGCTTAAATGGTCCGAGGGCTTCATAAAACTTTATCTTTCTAAAGAGTGTACATAATGTTCTTTTTTTAACGACGAGGCCGAAGAGGCTTCCGATAGGATCGAAATTTTCGTCCAACATTTTATCGCGGCCAACAAGAACGTCCCGCGATGCTTCATAATTTATCTGATCCAGAGCAAGTGAGAGAGAAAAAAAGATTACTGGTTTTTCTTCGACAGAAAGCTTTCTGTACAAAATACATTAGGTACTGTACGTATATATGTTCAGTTTGACCACTTTGTTGGCTGTATCTTGAAAAGATTTGTAGACCCCTTGCTGGGTTCCAGGTAACAAAACCGTCAACGAAATTTCACTCTCCGAAAAGAAAATCTATTCCCTGCTAACCTTGATTTTTCGAAAATTTTCATTTCACCGATAGAAAAATTAAATTAAAAACGTTTCACGTTGAATTTCCAACGTTCAACTTGCTTTTTGTTGATTATGACATTCTTCAAATTCCTCGAGCAATAGACCATTATTTTCGAACAAACCGAACATCCCATTTGACAAAATAAATTTTCTTATTTATTTTGTAACGATTTATGAAAGTGCAATCTTAATCCTTGTGTTTAAAAGTCGTTTTGAAGATAATATTGAAAATTTTGAAACTTGCAAATAATTCATTGAAACGAAACCCCATCAATCATAGAAAATATAAAAACCTTTTGCACGAAAAGGCGAATCGACAAAGTCGCAAAAACTAAGAGAGAAATATAGCTTCTTTGACACTTCCCTGCAGCTCTGAATTCTCTTATCAACTGACAGCAACGAAACGTGTAGGTTTTTGCGGAGATATTTTTTTTCTATCGCCATAACGTACAAGAGTTGAACTTCCGTCGTACGGTATTTATATAAGAATGGTCGGTTGCGGAAAAGAATAACAACAACGAATTGGAGTGTCGTTTTAACTTTGCGAATGAGTATTTTTTCAATTACTTCGTCTTAGTAATTCGTATTTACGATGGAAACTATACCTCTGAGATTTATTATTATATTGTTGTCTGGAATTGTCAATGTTATCGCACATGCGACTGTTGAAGATAAAAGTGAAGATCATATCTAGAAATAGCATTATAATAATGACTGGTTCATGACCAATTAATTAAATCCCTTCAATTATAAGTAAATCAAAAGTTTTCAAAAAGTCGCGAACTTTTTCACGTAGTTTTATATATTTCCGAGTTTAGTCAGTTATCACGTTTTTATTAGACACTAAATGGAATTATATAGTTTGTGATTAAAAGTATGAGAAATGAGAGTGGGAACGACGGAGAAAGACGAAGCCACAAAATAACTCTCGATAACCATACACTGTCCAATAGACACTGACAGCTTTCCGGCTTGCCGTCATCGTGTACTCCTGGTCACTCCGATATCGCAGATAAGGAAGAAAAAAAAATAAGACAAACAATTCTCCACCACTCTCATGAATCGCAAGAACAGCCGTTCAACTCTTTACATTAATTGAACTCGGTAAACACAAGGCTTGTTTGAGAAATATATAATACAACTTTATATCGTCGAGCCCTTAAAACACAGATTTATATCGGGAGATAACAACAGGCCTCAAGGATAGAAATAAAAATTCTCGTGATAAGGATCGTGATGAATTATTAAGAGCAACGACTAAAAATTGGTACGAAGAATTTTTCGAGTGCCTCGTTTCTCGATCGAAACGATCGAAGCCACGCGCGTTCAATATTTCATATATTTTTAAACGTGTCATACGTGCTGGCGTTTGAATCATTGAAAACGATCAATTCCGAAAGTTTAAATTGCATTTTTTTTGTGGATCCAGACAAAGCTCTCTTGAAACGTTGAGAATTCGACGAAATATTATTCATAACGTATACCAAAGCGTTATTCATTTCGATCTAACAGTGACAATAAATTGCAATGAATATCAATCATACACATAAGAAAACTGTAAGCGTGCAAGAAAAAAAAGTTCTCACCTATTTTCACTGTAGTTGCAACAAATCCTGTAGAAAACAGGATTTCATCAAAGTCGAAGTATTCCAATCGTTTGACTAATGGTTAATATTCTTTCACACACTCAACATTTTTTTGTTTCCAAGTAAATATGTTTAAACTTGTGCTAAAATTGTGTTGGAATTTTGTTTATCTTCCTCTTCTGGTCACTGGATGAATCGTCTTGGAAGTACAAGACGAGACTAAACAGACGAGAAATTGAGGCGAATAGTGGACGGAAAGAAAAAGCAGAAAGTGAGAGAAAAAGAGGAAGAGAGAGAGAGAGAGTGAGAGAGAGAAAAGCGAGCGTCGCAATGCTGGCAGGGCTGAATATGAGAACACGAATACGAGAGGCTACGAAGCTTCTTCAAAGGAGGATATATATCGTCGACAACCCCCACAAAGAGTTTCTCGGACGAGCTCGGAAATAGTGCGAGAAAGAGAGAGAGAGAGAGAGAGAGAGAGAAAGTAAGAAAGGACCATGGTGAGTAGAGCTGTTTCGGGTCCAAGGGACCGTGGACCTGCGAGATACACACATTTTTACCAATACATCTTCGATTTATATATCGGACGAGTAAAGTTGTTTGGTGTGCACACATGCACTTTACCCGAGAGGAAGGTCCGGGTATATACATAAAAGGTCTGAAGGACCTCGAGAGCACCGATTTTTTCTCGGTTTTTTTTCTATGGAACACCTGCGCGTCCCTTAACCCTTATAACGAACCTCAAATTTCTTCATATATTTGTCTCTTCAACATTTCACTATCCTTATTTTTTATATACCGATTTACTCGTGAATTACTATTCAAAATTCGATTTTTCTATCAAGAGAAACAATTTATATGTTTGTATTGATTTATTATTGAAGGTTTTCGTGGAATCTTTGTTGTTTTTGCATGTTTACTAACAACGCTCGCCTTTCTTCGCTTTTAATCCGTTTCTTTATTTTTTTTTCCAACTTGCGAACCAATTTTAATTTGCGTTAAATATATTTTAATAATCTCTGGAGTTTCATGGGATTTCTGACAAATGAACGAAGTGTTTTACTTTATTCATTTATTAAAAACGAATTATTCATTGAATATTCGTTCGGAAGGATTGAATTTTCATATTTCGTCTTTTTTTTAATAGTTCTTTCGTTATTTTGACATCCGTTGTGTCCATAAGAAAACCGATCGACTAATTTCCCTTTTTTTTCCATTCCCTTCAACCACAGAATTATGAAAGAATTGACGATAATTCGGCTGTGAACTGTCAGTGTTTATTCTTTCTCGTCAGCGAAAAGAATTTGCTTACAATCTCTTTTCAGGTATACAGAGCGAGTTTGTTATTTCACTAAAGTTTGGCAGGACGGAACTTGGAAAGACTAACTGCTCGAAACCCGGAGATTACGAAAAAGTAATGACTGCAGGATATGCGACCACGCATCCTGTCTACGTGCTCTTTTCTTGAGATCTTTTTTCACACATCTGGCAACAGTATGCTGTGGGAAGATGTTATTCGTCTTATTCCAGTTCCGGCTTCCTTGGAAATATTTCACGCGAACTTGAAGATGGATTGTTTACAAAAAAAAAGGCAACTCTGTGTTTCTCAAGCTCTACAGTTTACGAAAATTTATTACTTTACGTAATAAATATTCACCTTGAAAATAGGCCTCTCATTTTCCGAGTTTTCAAAATCGTTACCCTAACATCATAAATCTTAACTTTTAATAATCCATTTTTTTTCGTTTCAAGCAAAACGTCAAGAAAATTCACAATGAGCGTTCGAAAATATGAGCAAAGAATAGAAACCCAAATATTGTCACTTTCTGTTATAATTAATCGATAAATAAAGAAGGATTTGGTTGAAAAAGTAAATGTTTATAAAATGTGCAGGATCGTGTGGGGGATAGAAAAATAATTAAAACAACATTTTGTTAGTTTTTTTTTTCTTGTTTTTTATTTTTTCCTTTTTTTCAAGATGGAACAAAAGCTCGTGTAAAATACTGTGTAAAGAGTAAATTAGTAGAGCCTCTGTGGTGGTCCCATGGACGATTTGATGTGCAGGGATCGCACGTTTTGCCAGTGTTTCTTCAACAGAGACACGAGGAAGTTGATTGACAGATGTACGTTCTGTACCAACTCATCCGGCGTCATTTCGACGTGTCCAACGGCCACGGACAAGCAAAGTACCTGGTTTGCAGGGAATAAAATTCAACAAATTATTAGAATTGAATGAAATTTCTTGAAAAGTTTGCGTAACGTGGAATCTTTGTCAATTTGATACAAAAGGAGACTGAATACTCGAGCGAAAAAAAGAAAAAGACGTGATTGAGAGACTAGAATCGTCAAAATATTGAATTTGAATAAATTATTCGAGAAATAGAACATTTGGCTAATTATTTTGGTTTTTTCTTTCAAACTCGATAATTACAATGGAGGAAATAAGTTTTTTTTGACCAAATGAGTTCTATATTTTCACTATCAGCTCGACTACGGAAAAAATTCGGAAAAAAAATTGATTCTTGTGTACCTTCTTCATCTGGAACTTGATTGTCGCTTTGACTTCATCGATTTTTCCAATCATGGATTCCTGATGGGACAAAAGACCAGGGAATTTACCGGCTTTGTTGAGACCGGGTCCAAGAAGTCGAGGAATCTGCTTGATAAGAGATTCGCTGGCCAGGAAAGCATCGTATTTCTTGGCTACAAAGAAAAACATCAATGATACGGTGAACAATTCGTTTTTCATTTATTGTTTGGCTTATGAAAGAAATAAGTTGTTTGAATGTTTAGACAGTGATTGAAGTGCAAGGTTACATTATACGCCATGCCCACACCCAATGCTAATTTAATCTACTTCCAGTTACGACCTTCACTGCCATGTAATCGAACAATGCAGGTGCTTTTGAGGAAGAAACTATTTTTATTCAACCCCAGTTCTCATGTTTCAATTTTTTAAATTTTGTAGAGCGTGGCCCGGGTCATTACGACCCCATGATGTTTTTCGCCGTCTCAATGCAGATTAAAAAAACTTCCGAGTGTATTAATTTTCTTGCTTCTTTAATAACAATTAGAATGAGATATGGAAATTAAAAATACAAGTTATTGACGAAAAATTCTTTCAAAAATTAAAAAGTTCGAAAAATCCACTGAGAAACATTTCTTAACTTTTCCCTGGTGACCAGCTCTATTGAAAATTCGTACATAAAAAAAGTACGTCAACACCTATTCAGAAATAAATGCAGCTGTTTAACATTTAGGTCAGTTTTACTTTTTTTGAATCTCTTCTCTGCTGAAACCGAGTTACACATTTTTTCCTTTTTTATTGACTATTCTGCGTATGTTTTTTCGACTAAAATACATTACCTAGTTTCTTGACAAGTTTCTTGTTCTTGTTCAATTTTTTCAGGGCTTCAGCATCCATGAATGGGACATTGTTAGCCTTGGCTTCGTCACAATGCTGCTGATCTCCCAGAATGCAAACTTGCATTTTTGGTCTAGGGATGTTCTTTAGCCTGGAATTCGAATGGAAAGGTTGAGACTACGAGACAAAAAGTTCTAGTTGCGAAAGAGGTCTCTTTTTTTCAACATTTCGTTCTTGTGATGAACCCTCAGTAAAATGGTATTTGCAACACTGATTATTCAGATAATACATGCTTAATAAACCATCATCGGGCATCAATTTTTTTGTCTTTTTCTAGGAGGCATATACGCTCAGAAGAGTTAAATACTACAAAATTAGAACTCTGTTTCTTTTCAAATCACTGCAGTAATCGGAGCGAAGTTGTTTTTGGCTAGTAACGACCATTTTAGAAAAATTTACTCCTACTGATGAAAAAAAAAGTATTGCGCGACTGTAGTTTAGACATTCACAAAGATTTTAAAGTCATGAAACCGGAGCTCCCTGCAATTTTGTTTTAAAAACCAACTGGACCAACTTACAAATGATCATGAAGATATTGACGGAATTTTGGAAAGTGGTTTTATTTTGTAAATAAATATAAAAATTGCAAACTATTTTCAAAATTTGTTCAACCGTAAAAACCTTTCCGTTGCTTCAATGATTTGTCAAAATAGTTTCTTTCATTTAGACTGCGTTTAATCTCTTCCACGTGTATCATGTGCTCAATGAATTTTTTTTCTTCATTTTGCTCTACTCTAAAAAGACTTACCGGCAGGATCGTCACGAGGAAGATCCTGATTGTTAATTAACGGTAAAATTACCTCCCCAATAATTTTAAGACCCTGGGTAAAGGTCCGCCGAGTGAAGCTCGGCTTCCTGAATTCTCATGAGGCGATCTTTTCGGTTAGCGATAATGATCAAAAATATAATATTAAAAGTGAAAATTGCCGAAAAGAACCCTCAATCTCAGGTAAAAACATACTTGACGGTGCCAGAGAAACGTTTGTCCTTCTGCGGATCATAATTCTTCAATCCAATTTGGAGCTCGACAGTTTCCAAGAATTTTCTCTTCTTGTCTTGGGAATTCTGAATTGCTGCATTGACACACTCGTAGAGCGTATCACGCGATACTTTGGACCTGAAAAATTTTTCAATTTCATTATGCTTCCATCACGAAAGGCTTTTGAATTGTTTTTTTTTTTCTTTCATTATCTTTCAGTATGAAAAAGGGACGTATTAGCGGCGTTAGAAAAATAGATTTGGAGCCATAATGCGAGCCTGGCACGAAAATGTGCCACGCGTTCGACGAGGCTATGTTGGCTAAAAGTCGGTCAATGCTTAGCGATATTCACAAAAATATTGTTCTACGTCTAAAGATCAAAGACAATTAGATATTTTTTCGAATATTTATTTGGAATTCATTGGAGGATGGTTGTTGAAAAGTTCGATTAAAAAATACTCACGTCATGACTACCGCGACGAGGACGACGCCAACCGATACGACACACGGCCTCGACGACTAAAACCGGAAAGAAGCCAAATGGGAAACGACCGAGTAGTCGTCTCGCTATGCCGCAGGAAGGGGAACAACCTAGTACGTGTAGTTTGCCGCGTGAAGCGCTTGCGTATAGTGGCGCCACAATCGGTAGCGAAACTTGTAAACTCTTTGACAGCTATCAGCTGTCTTTCGAAATTTCGAATGGTGTGCAGGAAATTGAGGAAATCGTGAAAATTAAGGGGGCGGCTCTAAATTCGATACGAAGCAATCGAAACAATGTAAAAATTTCATGAAACGTTTATAAAAATGTTGAAAATGCGATTCTGTTGTATGATCCAACATTTCGTATCATACCAATAAAGATAAGAGGTGACGATTCCCTTAGTCCGATCTTTTCAGCAGCGGTGAGTGAATTTTTAGGTTAATTCTTTTCTTTCATTGTTATTTTAGAAAAAAAACATTAAACTGGATTCGTAAAATCATTTAATATGTATATGAGCACTTTTTTTTTTAACTGTCGATGTTTTTCCCTGCAATTGGTAAAATATAACACAAAGTAATGACGAATCGTCTTTACATTTCCTCAATAAAAATATACAGTCCGAAAGATGTGTCCTGCAATTCTGGACAGCGAGGAGCGTTGCCTCGGTGGCATGACGTTTTTTGCCCAGAGCCATCCATCCGAACTGTGTGGCAGCAACGGCCTACCCTTGACCCCAAATTCCATCACGATTTATGGAAAATCTCAGTATCTCAAAACCATCTGTCATCCAAATCTTTCTACTTACCTGGATATCATCAGAAGCAAACACGGTATGTTGACTCAAATATTGAAGCTGTGTCCACTGAGCCATCATGAGAGCAAGACAGCTGTACATTTTGATTGAAAATTTTTCATATTATTTGATTGATCAGGATAAAAGCAGTTCTAACACATTTTTCCTGCATTTGTTTTTTCCCTTTGCAGAACGCACAGTGGTAGTTGCAGAGTACAGCGGAGTACCACTGTCCAGTAAAGAGTCATTGTCTACGAATGAGATTATTAGAATATCTTATCAGTGTCTATTGGGATTGGAGCACATTCACGAACTGGGCCTTGTCCATCGACATCTGAGTCCTGACAATATACTGATAAGCAAAAATGGGAATGTTCAGTTGTATAATTATGGGTTATACTTCATGACTGACAGCGGAAGAAACATTTCGTTTCCTATTGGGTAACTCGATGGCTTTGTGTTTTTTGTTACAGTTAAGAGTGAATATGCACCAACAAAATTCATACATTGCAGATATCCAAAGTATACAGCACCTGAAGTGTTTCTTGGTTCAGGAAAAAGTGGTAGAAAAGTTGACTCATGGTCCCTGGGTATGATTATCGCGGAATGCTTTTTAGGAAAGCCCATTTGGCATGGTGTCAAATTGTCTCAATGTTTGCGGAAAGTCTTGAGCCTTTTGCATTCCGAGACAAATGTATTTGAGCGATTAGCACGAGAAAACGACCGTTGCGATAGATACAAGGTTTAATTACTACAACTCGATCGATTGTACGAAAAAGTTGAAAAACACTTGAAAATATTTTAACTATGATTCTTTCATTATTCCAGGAACTGCCACAGGACGTCAAAGACTTTGTGAACGCTTGTCTCGAGATTCGCCCATCTGCCCGAAAAACTTGTGAACAATTGTTGCAGCTCCCGTTATTCAAAGACTTGGTGGAGAATGACGTTAAAGAGCAGCCTGTAAATGTGTACAAAAATGTGACAGTCAGAAGAATGGATGAGCTTTATTATTTGTGGCAATTAGCTGGAGGGGACATGACTATTGAATTGAAAAGGCAAGGTCTCATTCGATCGAGGCCTCCGATTCTCTCGATTCCAAAGTGAGTCGTTTGAATGATCTGATCATTTGAAAATATTTAACATACAGATGTCACATCCACAGCTTAACACTTATTCCCTTTCAGTTTGGTAATTCTACTGGGGCAAATGTTCGGAAGAAGAGACACTGCAGGTCTGCTCGATCTCAGAGTGGTTAAAGTTCCTCTGGACACATTGCGACAACGTTTATCTCACATTCCTTACATAGCTAATTGCCCACGCTTAACCAGTCAGTAAGTTCTTCAAATATCGTTTACCCTCTTATACTGTTATTTCGTATCTTACAACAAAAATATGTCTATCTCTTTGTAGAATGCATATTAAAGCTCAGGACGATTTGACCGATGCCGCATCTCAGTTGCCACTCATTATACGTGAGAGAGACACGGAATATCAATTTTACAGAATTGTCATTTACGATAGATTGCTTCAGGTCAGTTTATTTTCGAAAAGAAAAAAAAGTCAGTACGTGAAATGTTGAAGTAGACTTCATTCTGTTTGAGATAAATTTCTTTTATTAAAATAAAAAATAAAAAAACAGATTAACAATATCGTCACAAATTTTGCGATTCTTACAGGTTTATCCGATAACCAGAAAAGCAATTATTCGGGAAGCTCACAAAGATATCCCGCCGCCTGTTCGTGGCCCTGTATGGGCAGCTCTCCTTGGTGTTGGCGGAGATATGCAAAAGCGTTATGATATGATTGATAAGGAGACTCCTACCCACACGGATCGTCAGGTACACAACAAACCTTTATAGCTCATCATAAAAGAGAATGTCTTTTTACCCTTCGTGAAAACTTATTCCACGAAATAAATTAGTATGAAAAGTCTGATACAGTTTTAAATCGTGTTTTTTTTTTTGCAGATAGAAGTTGACATTCCACGTTGTCATCAGTACAGCGAGCTCTTATCTTCTGGTGCTGGTCACGAGAGATTGCAGAGATTATTGAAAGCATGGGTTCGCGACAATCCTCATTACGTCTATTGGCAAGGGCTGGATTCCTTGACCGCTCCGTTTCTCTATTTAAATTTCAACGACGAAGCACGAGCTTTTGCTTGTCTATCTGCTTTCATACCCAAGTATCTTCATAAATTTTTTCTCAAAGATAATTCGGCGGTGATACAAGAATATTTGGGTAAATTTTCTCAAATAATCGCCTTTCATGATCCACAATTAGCGAATCACCTGAGATCAATCAGTTTTGTTCCCGAATTATTCGCCATACCCTGGTTCCTCACAATGTTCTCGCGTGAGTCTTTTTTCAGACTATCAATTTTCATTTTTTTAAATATCTATTCTCATAAAAGTAACGATAATTTTTTTACTTCTTGCAGACGTTTTTCCTCTTCACAAAATTCTCCACCTGTGGGACAAACTTTTACTGGGTGACTCATCCTTTCCTCTCATGGTGGGCCTTGCCATTCTTAAACAACTGCGAGATTCTTTGCTCACTTCGGGATTCAACGAATGTATTCTATTGTTTTCCGATCTACCGGAAATTGACATTGAATTGTGCGTCAAAGACTCAACTACGATGTACAAGAGAACACCGGCGAGTATAACGTACCGAAGGCATCAGTTTGATCAATCAAAAGTACGCAATTATTTTAGCATCTCGTTTACAAGAACAACCTACAGCAATTTATCTGAAAAATACTGAAAATTCAATGAAAATCCAATCAATCCAATATTCTCAACTAACAATCGCAAAATTCTGCAGGCAACAAATTGGAGCGAACCAGAACCGGAAACAGAAAGAATGCCACGAATAAGCATCGAAGATTTTTTAAACCTCGCTGATCATACTCAGGATAAACTAATAATAGTCGATATACGAAATAATATTCAGTTAGTAAATGTTTCATACGACTAAAATAATTGTAACGTAAGAATTATTATAATTTTTTCATTTTTTTTTACAGATTTGAAAGAGGAGCTGTTAAGGGAAGCATAAACATTCCATTTTCAAGCGTCCAACTTTCTCATACTCACATCGATACTCTTGGTCCTCAGGCCAAACCGCTTGCCGAGCAGAAAGAACGTTTAGTCGTGATAATAGGACCTCACGATCAGAACAATGCGCTGGTAAGTTTGAGTGTACATTTTTTTATATTTTCAATAATTGTCTGCAAGGATGTTTCTCAGTCGGACATTTTATTGGATTAAAATTTCACGCATTGGCAGTTGTATAAAAAACTGTGAAAATTCCTCCATCCGTAATCTCGCAAAAATATTGATTTCCAGTAAAAGAACTGAAAATTATATGAAACAAACTTTGTGGCGCGAATATAAGTTTTGAAATAATTCTCAAGGGAAATTTCGATCTAACAATGATTTAATAGTTTGCAGATTTCCTCATAAAATGCAACATAATGGGAGTGTGCTCTCTACAAGGAGGGATATATGCTTTGCGGTCCAAATCGCCAAATATCCTCGTCAATTCGAGCCGTTAACATAAAAAAAAACAACAACAATAATTCCTTCTTCGAGTTCTGCTAGTTGCTTTCAGATTTTTAGAACCGGACACTTCAGTGTATAATCTGCGAAAAAAATCATATTGGATTTGTAATTTATACGAATATTTTACTTTTTTTTTTTATATAAGAGAAAAAAACTCATGAAATAAGAATTTTTCATTGAACTTATTTTATCCTCGCTGAGATAATTTTTTTCTTAGAAGAGTCGTCGATCGGCGTGGAGCGCAATAGTCGCATAAGCCGAGTTATCGCGTTGCCAGGGTAACGAATTTGAAAACATTGTCGTCCGTATGTTCGCGTGGAGTGTGTTTAGGAGTCTGTCTCGGGATCGCGAGTAGTTGCTCGCTTTGACGATGGAAAAGAGTTTATCGCCGTCGGTTATAAAGTGGATTAAAAAATGTTTGAAAGAAGAATTCGAGGAAAGAGTGCGGAGCGAATTAGAGAACGAGAAAAGCACGTATGCGGTTGCAGAGGAAATAATGCATTCGGGCGAGATGGAAGATTGGATCGAATCGATGAAGAATGCTTTTGAGGAGGAACGAAAGGGTTTCTCGTCCTCGGGTAGAATTTCAAAACTCGTTGACTCCCGTCAAGCTATGTCCTTGTCATTTGGCAGCGACGTATCTGGTGACGACTGGAGTCCTTTCAAAAGTCCTGACGACGAATACGCCTATGTCATAGAAAAGATAAGTTATGACAAGCCAGTCCATGTGAGACTCGCGGGCTATGAGAGGCTCCTTGAGAGCGAATCGAGTAACCTGCGTAACAGCGAATCTTGGAATATTTTATTAAAAGCTTTAGGAGATGGAATAGCCGACGAGAGTCGCCCTGTATTCGAGGCTAGTCTGCAAGTTCATGCAAAACTTTTGGAGTCTTCGCGGGCTCACGATGTTTATACGAATCTTCTGAGCGCTTTCAACGCTCAGTACCACACAAAAAAGCTCAACGACACATTACCGACTTTGAATAGCGGTATAAATTTCAAGATATTTTTGCACGAAAAATTGTGTCGTCTGATGAGGCTCATATTGCACCATCAGGAAGAAGTTGTAAAAAGCGTGAGAACGGTGGACAGAATAGTCGAAGAAATGATAGAACAATTTGTTGTTTTTTTGAGTTCTCACACTTTCGGAAATTCCATGCCAGCAAAAACACTCAATACTCTTAATATTTTATCGATACTGGAGCCGCAGGCTGGCTGGAGTAAAAAATGGATCCATGGTTTGTCAACGAGAAAAACATTTACAATTGTTCTTGGAAAATCGCCGAGTCTGTTGGAAAATATTTTGTCCATCGTGAGCAAAGGATTAGAAAAATCACCGGACGCACTGACTTTTACCATAACCGATGAACCACCAGAAGTATTTATATCTGGCGAGACCGTAGAAACTGCTACGTATCTTCATGGGCTCAATTTTCTCGCTCAATTGACCAGTTACACTGCCGGTCGGACTTTGCTCTCGGAAAGTCCGTTTGAGTCTTCTCCATCGTTCAATGATTTTTCAATAGCACTCGTTTCCTCCCTCAATACACTCGCCTCGTCCGCTACTACCAACGCAGTTTACAATTCCTCACGCCAAGCTCTTCGGTATATGCTCGAAAAATCAAACATGCTTTCGGATGGAAAATTTTATCAAGTTGCTCTGAGCCCTCTGACTAAGAGCTCAAACTATTCCGAGGGTAAAATTTGGTCTCATACCCTTGATACATTGAATCACATGCTCCAGAATAAAGAGGGTATTACTTTTCTCACCGGTGATCATCGTAACAGATCCGCTAATCCTACCGAACCCGAACCACGTTATCCTATCGTTGCGGCTTTCGAACATATCTCAGAACTCCTCAGGCAACCTTTCTCCGTTATGAACATCGATCACGTTGTCGAACTCTTTCGTTTTGTCGGATGTGCTTTCGGGGTTCACCAGCTTCATGGCATTTTGGAAAATACACTCAGGCAACATTTCTTTCCTGCTGTTGCTTATCTTTACAGTAAAATGGATAAATATGCTGTTGGTCATGAAAGTACAACTCAGTATCTCGACAGGTGAATTTTTTCAATCTTTTACATTTTTTGCTATTGACAAACTCTCGGTGCTGAAGCCCAGAAAACCCGTTGTACTGAAAACAAAGTTTATGTTTGAAATCATAGTTCAAATGGATAGCACTTCACGAAAAATTTAAAAACAATTAACCATATTGATGACTTTACCAAAGTTATAAAAAAAAAGATTACCAAATTACTTGAAAATAATCATTGATCACACGTCCAATGTGTAAAAAAGTTCGTAAATATTGCGTTGAACCTTCTCACCAAAACGTGTAGAATATTCGTCGCTTTCATTTTTATTTTATTCATGTCTTTGGAACCTTGAAAAAAGAGTATGTTCTTAAAAAAAAATCATAAGCATCAAAGCTCCTGATTACCTTTCGGAGAATATTTTGTTTAAACATAATCTATTAATAATTTTGTAGAATTATTATTCTTCGAATGAATGATTGTGCGGAGTTTCAAAAATAGCTAAATGTCTTCAACTTTTTTCTCCATGTGCAAAGTTTTGCAATTTTCATGCAATAAAATCATTCAAAGTGAGACTTTAATGAGTCTTTTTTATTCTGTTCTAATCCTTCTAGCGCAGCAAAGAGTATGCTACTAAAAATTGTAGCGAGTCCTCTCGGACTTCGAACTTTGGTCCAAGAGTCGTTGGTCTTCGAAGAATTAATTCGTGGTTCAATAGCGCCACTGAGAGCTCCATGGAGTTCGAGTGAAATTCTCAGTTTTGTATCATCCGCGGCTTATTTCGATCTTGGTAGTAAAATAATAAACGATCTTGCTCCCCAATCGTTGTCGACAGCCCTCGAGGAAGTGTCGATGGTTCTCGAAGATCCTCACAACTTTCACGATCCTTGGGACAACTGGAATCTGGAGAAATTTCTTCACGTTCTTTCCGCTTTATCTTTGAGCACCAGATGTGTGTAACGACAATTTGACTAATTCGTCAACTAAATTGTCATGAAAAAATGTACATTAATGCATTGTTCATCAGGCTTCATCGCGTTTATGGCTGATTCGGGCTACGAAGATTGTAGCGACGATTACAATTATCCTCGAACCTTACGTGATCTGATAAAACACTCGATCAACATCGATTCTCAGTATCACTATCTTGGACTTTTAACGATTAAATCGTTTATTTGGAATTTGGATATTTACATTTACTTGATGAACTCTTTTAAATTTCAAGTGAGATCTCGAATATTTTTATTGAGTTGATTCACTTGTCATTCAAGTTCTTAATTTTTTTTTCAATTCTATTCATTTATCAGACTAATTTGCTGAAGCTTCAAGAGCTATCGGCTCATGAATTCGAAGAAGATGGTCAAACCAGAATCGTCCACGTTACAGACGCTTGCAGTTTGTTACGCCATCAAATTCTTACCAATTCTTACTACGTCCGACATAAACTTGACAAATCCATTACTGACATTGAAGAGTGTGAACTATACTCGGAATTTCCTCCTCCCAATGAACCGCGAATCCCTCCGAATTTGACGAGAACAAATTCTTCCTCGGAGTTAAGCGGATTGTTGGAAAACAGTAAACCAGGCCTCCGAGACAGCGGTTGGGTGGTGGAAGTGAGAAAAGCTTTCAAAGACTCACCAGATCCTATGAAGGTATGTAAAGTTTTCAATTAACAATTTTTTTGATTAATGCTCAGTCGACTAGTTTTTACTTCAAGTCTCGATTCTTTTCCTGAAAACACAAGAAGGCTGACAATTTTTTTCCATCAATCATTACAATATATCGTTAGCCTATTTTCGAATTAACTTTAAGGGAAAAACAAAACAAAAAACTTATAAATTTTTTGAAAATGATTAACGATCAACGTTTTCGAGGGACCTTCGTTGATTTTCAAGATTTCTTTTAAATGGGACAATAATAACGCAGCAATTTCAAACCTAAAAATCGTTTAATACTATTTTTCAATCGTACAAAAAACAATCAATGCTATTTGCAGTAGATATAACACTTGGATTGTCCTTGATGCTCAAAATATCTTCAGAATTCGATGTTTTTAGATTTTATAATTGCGATCCCTTATCTAGACTTGTATCGTTAATTGCATGGCCCTCGGAGGTAGAGTTGGCAACTTTTGAATGTTATTAAAGATTCAATTGAAAAAAACAATGTTATGATTTAGGAAGGAAAAGTTTGGTGGGGTGTTAGGATTTCGTGGTGTAAAATGTGTTTTGTCTTCAATTTTGCAGAATTCAGTGCTCGTCGATTTACTAGATCAGATGGAGAAGGCTATTCCCACAGCGGAATGGGTTGATAATTTCAAATGGGAAAGTGAAAATAAGGTTGAAAAGCGAGAGTGGTCGGAAGAAGAAAATTTATGCTTTGATTTGGTTCTCCGTTATGCGGAAGAAAACTGTCCGTTCGAAGATAAGGAACAGGCAAAAGATGACATAAAAATATTTTTCCAAGAAGCTCATCGATTCATAAACTATACACCACCAAAAAGTTTCGCAGGGTTTGATTGGTTTTTGGCAACGATTTACATCATTTGCGAAGGCAAAATAGAAACGTGTGTACTTTTGTTTCCCGAAATATGTATTTTCGATCATTTTGTTTTTCAAGCCTCAGTAGGCCGCGAATCAACTCTGCTACTGTAAAAATAACTGCGATAATTAGTGAATATTTTATTGCTTCTCAGCGAAAAAAATATTGACTAACACAAGCAGATAATTTTATAGTGAAAAACAGTTTGGCTCGAGCTAACCTGAATTCATCACAGGCTTGAAAGAGTCTCAGGTTGAAAACTTGGTCGTCATATCAGCGTGCATTAATGCTCACTTGATCCAGCTTCATTTTGTCATCATTGACTCTAACAAAATAAAAGGAATCTAAACGAATTGAGTGATTTTTTGCAGATGTAAAAAATTCGTTGAACTGATTACACGATTTCCATCAGCTATGTTTATGTGGCCAATATTTGGGCTAACTATCGATCATAATAACGGCGAGGAAATGGCGACTCAATGTTTATTAGGTCAACACATCGAAGATGTCATTGACGAAGAAATGTCAACGGTCAATTTTGCTTTAAAGGTAATGAGCTTAATTCTTTACTCTTTTTCTGCAAACAGAATGATCCCGTGAGAAAAAAAATGTTTCAAACTAGAAATATAATTTTTCCAGAATCATTGCGGCGTCCATTGGTGGATGATATGCAATAGACTCATGTCTCAGTGTTTTTGGGGTATTTTGCCATGGAATGAGATTGTTAACTTTATTGCAATATGCATTCTCCATTCAGCGGACTACGTTGTTTATTATTGCGTCTCGTTACTCCATCATTGTCAGACTCGTCTTTTGGAAGACATAACAAATAAAAAAATGTGGCCGGACCACATGGTAAGTTGCAAAATTGAGCAATTAATCCCAATAATAAAATCTGTCTCTTTTGGGGCATACCATTGTTACAAAATCGTGTAAACCATTCAGTGGCCATGGAACCGTCGGATTATTCGACTGATAAAATGGTGATGCTGAAAAAATAATGATTATGAACCAAAGTGTTTCCATTTCTTTCCCATTACACCAGAATCTATATTTAATTTTTCATTCAAAATAAACAAAGCAAAAAAAACTGAATTAACCGTTATAAAATCTGTTTCTAGTATTTCGGAGATTATCGCTGTCACCACCAAATGTCGTTTATAGATCGTATCGGTAAGCGTTACGGAAATAGAGTTCTACCGTCAATGACCCAACGGAAACTCATTTCGACGGAGGAAGAATAATGTTGGTAAAAAAATAAAGAGAAATAAGTAACGATTGTAAATTACGGATTTCTTACCCACGAAACTATTTGAAGAGATCACAAAATGAATAAAACTGTGTTTTCTTGCTTTTAAAACTATTTCTCAATGTTGTCGTTTCATTTTATTTTAGTATTTTTTGTAACAATGCAAACGTGTAGACCTTAACAGACGTGATAAATGCACATTAACTTGTTTTCTTTGTTTGTACGATTCGAGTGAAACTACGCGTGACGTTTGAACGCGTATCAATTTTTTACTCACACCACTTGAACTTCAAGTACGGTATCTGATAACTAGGCTGCTATTAACTTCCCGAGACGCTCAATATTTCATTGCAAGAATTATTGGCTCTACATGCTTTTGTTCTTTTTCATACTTCAGTTTTCTATGCTCACGCGACAGTTCGGGTCGAGAAATTGACCGTAGAAATGATTCAAATATGTACAGGACAGTGACTGAGCAAATGAAAAGTTTCGTCGGAATAAACTCACGCACACCCCACAGAGTGTCACCACTCACTTGATCAATCGTCGTGAATAGTGAATAATTTGGCTATTTCGTTGAGGTCATCGTATTTCGTCCCCCTCGCTAGGACCTGTAATCAAATAATCATCATTTTTATAGTTTCAATTATGAATTATCTGAATTCATTCGACTCGATCATTCTGATAACATTTGCGATGTAGATCATTTTTTTGCACATTTCGAAATATAGTGACCGGCCATTTTTCTTTCTTTGTTGTATTACAAAATCTGTAAGTTTTTTTTTATTGCTTGTCCTTAAACTCTGGGTTGTGGGTGGTTCTGAATGTCGAAAATATTTTTATTTCGATAAATTCACTCAACATTGAATGTTGAAGAGAATATTTTTGAAAGAATAAAAACTCACCTGTCGAGCTATCGACATCCTGTTGAATATATTCCATAGAACGATTCCCACGACGACGTCATTTTTCAGATAAAATACAACGCCCTTTCCGTAATCGTCGAGTTTTTTTATCTCTTCGGGTTTCTCGGGACATTGTTCGGTTGTACTCTGCACACTCGACTTGTCTTCAGTAGCTTGGCTGCTATCGACTTCAAGTTTCTGCGACTCCGAATTTTCTGACTTCTGAGATTCGAGTTGCGCACTAATTCTATGCTCTCCCTGCGATTTCTGAAAAATTCCATTTAATTTCAATAAGGAATCGTGACAATAATGCAATTTTACATCCGTTCCAGACAAACTATTTTTTTTGCTTTTTTACCTCTTCACTCGTCGATCTCATTACTTCGTTAGATGCTGTTACTGCCGCTAGAGGTGTATCGTTTTCCGTCGCTTTGGCAAATACTCCAACAGTAGGCAATGTCGAGTCAACAATTCCAATGGCTTCATAACCGACTTCCGGTCCCAGATCCGACCAAAACATGGATTGATGAAGATATGGTTTGCCTTTGCCAAAAAGAATAATTATAATCGTTAATTTAACGAAGCAGAGGATCCCCGAGCCACCTCGATATTCGTGGATTAGTTTCAATTCAAACAAATAAAAATAATCATGAACTAACCCGCGCCCGTCATATTTTCACCGGCCAGTCTTCCAGAAATGACCGCGTGATCGTGATGCTCGATTCTTCTCCTGCCCAGCCTGACGTCATAGAAAGAAGCCGCATCACCGGCAATCCAAAGATCGCTGCGTGCTTCAAGTTCCGCATTCACCAGATAACCACCAGTTTTTGGATCAACTTCCAAATCCGAAGAATCAGCCAGTTCCGTATTTGCTTCGACTCCCACAGCCACGATTATTTGATCAGCTGGAAGCTTTTAGCGAAAAAATATCTTCCGTCAAATAAAAGTCTTGGACGAATTATCATTTGGAACAAAAATTCATCGCTCGATTTAATACATGTAACATTTCGTGCCCTCTTATAGGCTCCAGAGATCGTTATAATTTCGTTGTTTTTATCAAATAGTATCTCTGCAAATGTTTAGTGTTGGGTTTGTTTGATCATCACTATAATTTCATAAAATAACGAATCTTTAAAGAAGATTGTTACCAAAACTGAACAATTTACTGAATTCGAATTTATTTATTGTATTCGTTGCCTATAATTGAACAAAATTATCGCTCCACACCAAACTTACAGTTTTTCCGTTCGTCAGAATAAGATTCAGCTGTCCATCTTTAATTTCATAATCTTTAATTTCGGTATTTGGAGTGCAAACGACACCTTCCATGGAGACTCGATGAGTTGTCCATTCACTAAGATATTCCGGTAGTACTTGTGACATGATAAACTTTTCCTTGTAAACTTGATAAACTCTTTTCGTCGTTCCTTCAACTGTAACAAAAGTGGAATCATCACACATCACTGCAGAATATGTTAAAACTTTTCAGAATTGTCGAATCGCTAAGTTTCTAAATTCGGATTTGATAAAAATTTTGGCTCAGAACCATATCAACGTATCCGTAAATGATAAACTCACGATTTCGAGCTAGTGAACACGCCAATTCCGATCCTAAAAATCCACCACCAATAATGACAATGTTTTTAACGTTCGGATTATTGACGTTTTCTTCCAAATCAAGGAAATCTTCTTTCGTCCGGAAAGCAATAACTTTGCTCGCTGCAACCTCATCAGCAGTCTCGAAAATTGGGATATTCTTGGGTGAAGCTCCTGGTAAGCATAAAATATTAAAATCAAATTAAATGGAATGTCGAGTTTCCAATGATAGCGAAAAAATATTTCTCGTTCGATACACCAAATCGTCGCAAAATATAATAAACGACTTACCCGTGGCTACGAGACACTTGTCGTACTTGATTTCGTAACCGTCCTCGAGGATAGCAATTTTCTTATACGGATCTATCTTTTTAACTTTCCATCCAGACGCAATCGCTACGCCACCTTTGTCCGACTCTGCAAGGTGCTCAACTTTTGCATAAAATTCCGGTGGCTCGTAAAACAAACTGCAAAGAAAAGCATTAGCGTTAAAAACACGACAGTCATCGGGAAAATTCCACTTCACACAGGACACATTTCTTTTCGACTTTGTACCAAAACATAAAATCGTTTACATTAAATATTACTCCTGGGATCGAAAAACGTGATCGAGAATTCGTTTGAACGTGAGATAAAAAAATTATTGAGAAATAAAATGCGTTTTGTTTTTTAAAAATATTTGCAGTGGAGCCTGACGTTGAAAATTTGCAAATTATACCTTCTCTGCGTTCCGTTCCATTGTCTGAAATTGAGCAACGCGGCCGCGACTCTGTCTTTACTGTACCAAAGTTCCTTGGACAGTGGCGGTCGCATGTAAGGAAGAGCTGATTCTTCAGTTATGACGAGAACCTGAGGAGTAATAGTTTAAGAATAATTGACAATTAGTCGAGCATTGGGCCACACGAAAGAATGCTTTTCGACTTTTCAATATTTTACCTTTGCTTTAGGATCTCGTGATTTAATAGATCGGAATGCGGAAAATGCTGCCGTCCCACCGCCTATAAGTAAGTATGGAACTTCCGATGGTATGGAGCTCGAAGTCGCAGGTACTTTTATCTTTTCCCGTTTTTTCCCCTTCTCCTTTTCTTTCTTCTCTAAAAATTAGTGCCGTTAAGTGAACCACTTCGACACATTTAATAGACACAAATTTTTCAAACCTCTCATTCAACAGATATTCTTACTTTTCGATTTTGTTATTGTTGTAGAATCCTTCTTGTTTGACTGGCCCAACTGCAAATTAATAAATAAAATACTGTTGTATTAAATGCATTTTCTAACAAAATATTTCCCGGACATATTTATGGTCTTTTTTTTCTGTTCAAAAAATAAATTCTGTTTTTTTTCTGGCTAGAGGTTTGAAAGTATTGTTTTCTCATTTGTTGTTTCCAGAACGATTATACGAATGGAGAGTGAAACAACTGAAAATACTTGAAACACATATAGACTCAAACGTAAAGATAACGTGTCAACATTTTAATGAAAAAACTTTGTGATTCATTTAATTTTCCAGGTAAAATCATGCAGTGATTTTCTAAATGTTGTAATGGGTTTGTTAAAACATCGACTTTATTCAAATTCTGGAAAGAAATATTCAATACGAAGTATACTGTTTGGAAAGTGATTCGATAGTTACTGCATAATATCCAGCTCCGGCTATGATTATGGCTGCTAACAATTGTTTCCAGTATTGTAGTAATGAATTTCCTGGTCCTTTGTCACCAGGTTTTCTGGGCGGTATAGGACCACAAATTTCTTCGCATTGGGGAGGCCGAACTCCGTCAGGTGTTACAGGGCATCCTGGCGGAATAGGAGCTACCGGAGCGGCTGGAGTTGGCTGTTTTGCAATCTTTGATTTTGCAGTTGGAATACATTCCTCAGCTTTGAGAGTCGTGCCAGCGACTTTATGAGGTTTTTTGCTTTTTGAATCACTTGCGTATCTCAAATGGTTTATATTGTTGATGCCTTGAATCGTCAAATCGAAATGAAGCATTTATTCGAAACTTATAGCATAATTTGAGGTTATGTGTGGATTATGAGGTTATGGTTCAGGCTCGAGAATAATCATATTAAAAATATTATATCACAATGAAATATACACAATGAGATTCTGAAATCAATCAATATAAAAATAATGATGATACTGTCAAAACTTTGACGTTTTAAAATTGATCACTTGGAAATCATTAGATCAATCGAAAGGATAAGAAGACAGGAAAATTATTATAATAAGTCGAAACCATGATAAAAACTTACCAATGCATTTCGAAGTTTGATTTATCGAATTTTGATGCGCGTGTCTCGTTATTTTCGACAATTGTCCTATCACTTTGCCACAGCTCAACATGGTTATTAATGTTTGTTTGAAAATTTAAAATTCACTGAACGGAAAACTGATAACTCAAGTGCTCTCAGGAGAACCTTATGCAATATGGTGGTCGGTCGCGTGGGGCCGGCGCTTTATTTTTCTTCTCTCTCTCACTCTTTCTTTCTCCAAATCGTCCACCGCGCCGGGACGATGAAAAGGCAGAACCGACACCACCGATACAACACGCGATCACGAGAACTGTTATTGCGAAATTAATCGGAATCAATGGTAAATTGTAATGATGGGATCACGAACAGCTCCATTACCCGGTCTCTTCTTGTTTAGACTCTGTACCATTTTGTATATAGTATCGTTTTCATTCAACACGATAATTTTCTTTTTTACTGTGTAGTAATTTTTTTTTTTATTGTTTTTTTCTAAAAAGGATTCAAAGTTAGAAGCGTGACAAATTTTTCAGGTTAGAACACGATATCCTGAATTCGGCAAACTTCTCGCTGCTCAATGTATGCATGGTCGCGTGGTGGCATTCGCTCTGCAGCGAAAAAAAAGAACCCTGTCATTTTGATATACCAACGAAGAAATGACATCGACGATGCATTATTCAAAAATTTATGTTTTTATTTATCATTACATTAAACAAGTTAAACATGCGAATATAAGCGCGTGGTATTTGTGAATTTTAAAATATCCTGATTTCCGGATATCCTTTGACCAAACCGACGCGATTCACCTGGGAAAGTAATAATTGATTCTTTTAAACCGCGAAACGTAATCATGCACTTAGTAGTGTCCTAAATACTCGGTGTTTAGTTTTTTTGTTGTCAAATGACAGAACAACGCTCCAACGAGACAACCACCTTAAGTTCAAAGACTACCATTTTGGATGTTTGATCGATGGTGTACTTATTACTGATTGGTTATTCATTTTACCAAACATACCATAAATAACGTGATAACTAAAGTTCCTAACGCGGCTATCAATTGGCGATGGTAAATTGCATTATTTGCATCGTAATGTTCTTTCCAAGATCCACAGGGAACTGGATAAAGATCCATCAGACAGCGCGTTTTACGTGGGCATTCCTCAGGCGGAGGACAAGTTGTGTCACAACGTTCCTGTGTCGTACTTGAGTGACTTATCGATCTCAAATTTCGAGAATAACGGACTGTAATGAATAAATCGATTTACATGTATCGATTTTTTATTTTTCTTATAAAAATCATACGATTTAAAAAATGAGTACTATAAAATGCTAATAATCAATTATGTCTACCAAACCGATATTTGTTCCGTCTAAGAATATTGCCCAACATCTTGGACTGGAAAATATGCACGAAAAAGGAATTTGATGGTTTGTAATTTGGAGAAAAAACAACGATCAGATTAAATGACAGAACTAATCAAGTTGGATCGCGTCTTGAACAGCAAAATTCACTGTACCCCTCACAGACCGTGAGCGATTTTTTCTAATTGACAAAAGAAAAAAACAAAAAAACAAATGAACCAGTGACCTCGCCTTCACGACAACCTTCGTCGCCTTAAAAACAAACAAAAAAATGCATTCAAGGAGATGGCGTGAGTCATCACGGGCTCTTCGGCCTCTTGCAGCAAATCTGCAATTACTGTAAACTCGTTCCGGAAGTCTAAATATAATTTTTAATCGTTCAATTTACTGACAAATTTCGCTAGTGCAGATGACAAGAAGCTGTCAAAAAAAGTATAACCATGAAAAATAGTATTGAAAGATCACTTGAAAATATTTCTGCCTTTACTTCGAGCGACGATACAGAAAAAATGCATTTCGAGGAGTGTTCAAACTTGCGGAAAGTGAAATTCGGCTTACAGCTTGATTCAATAGATGGTGCTGGCGGTTATGAAAAAAAAACGAGAAAAATAAACGAAAAACAAGACAGTAGACACCAAACACAAGCCAGTTCACTGACTGCAAAGATGATTTCATTCTAAATTTGTAGTTTCCACACAGTGACCCATGTGATCAGAAGTTATATACATTTTATTTAGTCACAAAATTTCCAACACCAGCTGACAAAAGGTATTTCCAGCAATATTACATTAGCCACGTTTCTATCATGTATTTTCACGCATTATTTACACTTTTAGAAAGTATACACGCTTGACCAAGTATTGTTATGAATCTTCAACGAGATAAACAAACGCGTTGAATTGCGCGTCGAACTGTCACAACGCAAGTAGAAATGATTCATGTTTGTAAATAAACACATCGATTTGTGACAGGATGGCAAATATGGCCTGTCATATCGTGTGTACTTCAAATTCATATTGTTGCACTACATTAGAAAATATAATTTATTTTTGTTCTCAAATCGATTTTTTTTTTGATAAAAGTGACGAAAATAATGTTGTTGAAGAAACCCTTTATATGAACAAAAACCGCGGTTTACGTTGTTGCGAAAAATGATTAAAATTTTCAATATGAATAGTGAGGAGCTGTATATTTTCAAAGCTCCAAATTTTTTATATGGATCAAGTTCCCCCTCTCTGTCTTGTTAAAGCTTATAAGGTAAACAAAGGAAAGCAATTGGCATTGAGAAAGTGAAGGAGAAGGTTCATGACCAATGAATCAGGAACAGGTTGGTGATGATAAAAAAGAAAGAAAAACAACAAGGGAACACTTCCATGTACCAGTTAGGTTGGAGCAACTTACAAAGACAGTCACGTTTTCCCTAGTGCAAGCAAGCAACATAGTGGGTGTTCTTTTTATAGATCCAGTTTGACCTCTTTTTGTTGCAAAAGCAGCCCAGTGTATCAGTGCAACTCAAGTGCCGGTTGTTCGATTAGTCTGGATCGTGCTGTAATAGTCTAAGATTTTTAAATAATTTCCAAGGGATTTTCGATTGACAAAAAACAAAGAATGCCAGACAGGTGCGAATACATTTAATTGCAAAAGTTTAATCCAGTGTCTCCCACTTAAAAACTCTTTCCATGCTTCGTACATCTCATGGAAAGAAAATTTAAATACTGAATTAAATAATAGATAATCGAATCATAAAATTTTAATGTATCGGTTGAATTGTTGAAAACATGTTAAGTAGCATTTTTTTTTAACGCTGTTTGCCATATATTTCAAAGTCCATTCGGTCTCAGGGTCATATTTCATGGGATACAGTAGCTTTCAAAAAGATGTAATATTTTAATCTATTTTTTATATTATTTGCATATATTGTTAAGTTTAAAAAAATGTTTTTTTGTCATTGTTAGGCAGAAAGTTTTAATCGGTGCAGGAATAGCATGGGCAATTTCTGTTTGTTGCCTTCTCTTGAAGAGAAAATTTTCTACGCGTCCTGCACTATTAAGTTTCATACCTTCTTTATCAAATGGGTCAGTAGTGTTCTCTCCCTCTTACAAATGTCTCAACTCCCAAATGGCTTGCTAACGTTTTTAGTTTTCTTATGTATCCAAAGCTATGCTAAATGAATCTATTCACGGTGGGAATAGTATTTCAGCTTTACTTTTTTTTGTTGTTTATGATCATCTAATAATAGACTAATTGTTAGGCTTGTGCATTGAATTTGGTTCGTGTTTCATCCAAATAACGTGTTGAGTGCCCATCTCAAAATTCGTTTGTTTTCAATATTGTCTGTTAAATAATTTCATTATGAATTTACCAATAATTCACACTCATGCATTCACAGCAGTCGAACAATGGACAATGACGACGACCAAAAAAGTACCAACGAAGATGCTGGGGCATCGGTCGAATACGAGTCTTCCAATTCAATTGAAAATTCTGAAAATGATTCTAGAAGGTAAGTGTTTTATGCTTATGCAGAGGGAAAGAATGTTAAAAATAAGTCATCTCTCAAAAAGTTCTTTCGGCCATAGCCTTACATTAGGAAATATGTGAGGCATTAAAGGAATAGATTCTCAAATACAATCTTCAAAATAAGTAGAAAAAATGAATGAAGTTGAATTGCAAGGAAACTCAAATTTATTTCATACGAGAAAGAGAATTAATAATTTGTTTATAAAAAAAACTGTTAATAATAAATATGTTTACAGACAGTGGGCAGCAAATTTCATGACAGCTGCGTCACCTCCCAAATTTGTATCATTAGAAGAAATTTTGCATGCAGCGAATGGAATGAAAAACATGGCATTAGCCCATGAAATAGCGGTTGACAAGAATTTCCAGTTGCAAAAACTGGTTGAAGAGGAAGGGGACAGTTTACAGAAGCGTGTTAAGGAAATAGTTCACAAAGCTTTTTGGGACGTTCTCGCTTGTCAATTGGCCGAGGATCCACCAAATTACACGCAAGCTTTGGTCCTGTTGAAAGAAATCAAAGAGGTATTTTTATATTTAGATATCGATAGCTATTATGACGGAAGCGAGCGAAAAAAAAAAACTCATTTTTCGATGAATAACTGATTCGAGAAATTCACAAATTTCAGAGCTTGGGTGAACTGGTTATGCCGCATCACACTAAAATACGCGATAACATCAAAGAAATATTGGACGTTGACCTGATCAAGCAGCAGGCTGAACAAGGAATTTTAGATTTTCATCATTACTCCCGATACGTACTCTCGATAATGAGTAAAATTTGTGCCCCTGTCAGAGACGACAGAATAAAAGAACTCGGTGAATGTACGGACGTTATAGAAACGTTCAAGGGCATAATGGAGGTTTTACAATTGATGAGATTAGATTTGGCGAACTTCACTATTACGATGATGAGGCCGAACATCGTGGCTTCCAGTATAGAATACGAAAAGACCAAATTTGCCGAATTTTTAAAAGTTCAAGCTGACGGTTTGCAGTACACAAGACGATGGCTCCTGAAACACTTTGACGAAGAAAAACACGTTGCAGCTTCCCAAGATTCTAACGGCATTAAACAAGTCACTCATAATTTATTAGCGGAAGCTTACTTGGATTTACTCGAGTGGGATTCTAGTCCAGATGCTGAAGTATGTCCGAATCGCCTGCTCTTTTCGAGAGACTTATCTAAATATTTTTTCTGTTTTTATTTTCCTCTCAGAATTTTTCTTCTCCATTACTTAAATTGCAATAGCAAAAAAACAACATTTTGCCCTGAAACGATAAGCAACTGTGACGAGTTATTATTTTCAATGGACTCTTCTCTGGCAGGAAAACAAATTCTTAATTGTTTTTTTCTATTATTCACAGACTTTGATGCTCGACCAAGGCAGACTTCTCGATCTCAGAGACAAAACTAGTAGTTTGAATATAATGGGCTCAATATTGTTGCTAGTCAACAATACAATTGGTGCTCCGATACAAGGTGTTTCGAGTTTCAAGAAAAACCTTAAAGAACATCTGGTCGTTCTCTTGGAGCCTGTTCATTCGAACAAGTACGATTTTTTAACACAATCGCTTTTACACGTATTATGAAATATTGAAATTTACCCGGTAAATGCGGGATCATTTTTGTCCAGCTGCAATTTTCACTTATAAAGTTATACTTAACAGTAGATCAAAGTCGAAAGAATTGTTTTCATGAGGTTTTTTTCAACGTCACTTTCAAAAAATCACATTAACCGTACATCGTTCTATTTGTTATTAAAAAACGAAGAGATTTATGTGCCCGTAAAGTTTTTGATGTAAAAACGAATAAATTATGGAATTGGTACTGACCGCGGTGATGCGTTAGAAGGGGAAGAAAAGCGAGACATCAATTCTAAGGTTGAAAATATGTTTGAGCAAATTATCAATGGAATGTGGAACTTTGTTTTTCGAAATATGTTTCAACGTGTTGAATGAGTGACAAAAGCACCGGACAAAAATGATTCTGTTGACTGAAACAGGGTGCGAAGAAAAACTTGACTGTTTGATGGTTACAAATGTCGGCTTGAATGTGATTTTTCAGAGATTTGGAGAAAGTAATGCCAAATATTGTATTGCAAGTAAAGAAAGACGTAAATGCGACACTGAAGGAAATCGGTGCTTCCGAAATGTCATCAGCTACTGAAGGAATATTGAATGGACAGATACAAGAACTGGTTAACGAAGAGCACAAAATTCGCCATTTAGTTAGTAAGTAATTGGAGGGACTTACAGAAAAATTCTCAACATTATTAAGAAAACGTTACGAGCCTCAATTTTTTCTTGTTCCTTATTAGCTTTGAGGATAAGAGAATTCTTGCAAAAAATTATTCTCTCACAGTCGGCGGTGCATCAACAAATACCTCCTGGTTTGTCTTCCCTGCAGGAAGAGCTGGCCTCTATCGCAGCAAGATTTTTGATTATCGTAGCCCACAACAGAAGTGTTTTCGGTGAATATTACCAGCAGATCGTGGCAGATGAAGTTGCGAAACAAAATGAAATGCCAGTGGGTGACGTCAATACGATGGAAATGTAAAATGTTACTAATGACGAAAAAATAATTGTTACTTGCGACAAAAAATCGCAGAACCACGGTGTAAAACACATACATACATTCGTCACATTTCACACACATACCGTCGACGGTCTAACATTCATGCTCGAAATTTTTTTATCGAGTAGCATTTCTGATGTATTCTCTTTTACAGAAACCACGTTACAGATGCACGTTAAACGATTTGTCTGTAAATGAATTTTTGCATCGAATAATACGTAACATAAATTACTGGAGAGAGAGAAAGGGAGGACGGTTCGCACCGTATACCAGGAGATAAAAAAGAGCGTAATATTTACGAATACTTTTTTCTCTCCGCCAATTTTGTATACCTTAACATTTGTAGCATTATCAACGTGGCGAATGTATTTTTTTGAATTTTTTTTTCTCATTTAATTACAAAATATATAAATATCATACAAAAATCTTTCATAAATAATATTGAAAGCCTTAGCTCTTTGATCGTACCCCTCGGGTTCATTCATTGTTCTTTTTTTGTTTCACTTTATAAACATAATTATTTTTAAAAAACTTATCTTACACGTTTGAGTCTACGTCCGAGAAAAGACTAACGTGAATATCAAACGATGACAGATGATCCTTTTTGAGAAAACTTCGGAAACCTGAAAGGTGAGAGAAGTTTTGATGCATTACTGAGTTCACGTGGGTGGGTGTTTGCTTTGCTTTTGAAACAAAAGTTCAGGAAATATCTTGAGATTGTACGTTTAAATATATTGTCGATTTATTATTGAAACATCGACAATTCTAAAATCAAATGACCTCGAAGATTTCGTTTTTTCCAGAAAGTTCAAAAGTCTGGAAGAAAACTCGACAAGATGTACGGGATTTTTAGGGAAAAAACTTAAGATTTGTTGGTTTTTGAATTTCATGAAATTGTGGAATCGGTTCTCGAATGTTGTTGAATTTTTTAGAAATTGAAATGACATCTTACCTACGAAGAGATGTTGAAGTTTTTCACTCGCTGGAAACAAAATTCCAAGAGTACGCAGGAGTTCGTCAACGTCGCCATTTTTCGTGTAGTTTTGTATCATAATAGCAAATTCTTTATACTTGTTTGGAGACAAAGTTCGTTTAACTTCTTTTAAGTACGTTTTTCCTAATTCTTTTTTGTCACCGGTCTCAGGCTTTTTTACAACGGGATTCGCAGTCGAGTTGAGTGTCGAATGGTTAGACGTGGAAGGCCCAGAGGAATTGGAATAAATTTCAAGTGGCATTATTTTCCGTTTTCGACGTTTCGGGCTGGGTTCAGTTGTCTCCTTCGTGAGTTCGCAACGATCCCAATCGCCTTTGATCTTACAATCGGTAAAGTTGATGACAGTTTTAGTTGATTTAGTTATCAAACCGTCTGAAAACTCCTTTCTCTTCGTGCTGGTGTTATTAATCAAAGCGGTTTCCGGTTGCTTCTCTTTGTACATATTTATGTCGAAATTATCGGTTTTTTCGAGTGGCGTTTCAGCCATGCTGAGTGAACTTGTTTCCAGTATTTTCGTGGGAATTGTTTCAAACCTTGCTGGCACAGCTGGTAGTGACAAAGCGGATGAGTCACGAAGTGGACGCATTTCAGATTTGGGCAACTGCATTTTTCAATGATTAAAATTTTATGAAAGCAAACAAAAAACACAACGACATTTAATAAACAATGAATTAGTCGGAGAAAGCGTGTTACTTACAGTTTGTTCAGCGTATCTAAAGAACATCCGAAGATCTTTGGTAATAACACCAAAATTATTGAAATGCTTTATATAGGGACGTAACCAGGCGGACAATTGACTTTTGAACTGAGAACTTCCGAATCGACAGTCACAAAGTATTATTGCTCCATAATCATTTCGATGACGTATAATACGACCAATCGCTTGATTCACAGCCCTCGATGCTTCCAACTGATACCAATGTTGTCCAGATAAACCCTTAATCAAATGAAACAGTTGATTACAAGAACTTACGAATTCGTTGTTCGTTTCGTCGTCAGAAATTACCTCTTTGTCCTTGGCTCGATTTTCATCCAAATATCGCTGTTTTAACATGACACGAGGATCTTTAAGGGGCGGGTATGGGAGACCCGTGATGAGAACGGCTCGGCCGTTAGCATTAGCAAAATCCAAGCCCTCGCTAACTTTACCACGACAAACAGCCATAAAAATAGCTCCTTTGCACGATGGATCTTGTATTTTTTCGTAAAATTCGTTCATTATGTTGGCAAAACCGTCCTTTGATTGGGGCTCGACATAAATTGGTTTCCTATCTGCGATCTTCGACCATAACCCGATACTTTGCCAATCATCTCGACATTTTTTCATCACAGGATACGACGAAAAAAACACGAGAAGTCCGTGCGGAACGAGGCAACTAAAGTTGTAAATTGTTCGTCCCAGAGAACTTATATATTTGGGATCATTCCTGTGAGACAGAAATGATATCATCAAAAAGGTACATTTATTTTAGGAAGTTCCTTCTTTTTAGATTTTCCTATAAACTTTTCACAAAGTAGCTACATAAAAAGTGAGAAAAAAGAATTTAAATGAAGAAAAAAAATCGTAAAGGATTGAATTTTTCAAGTTTCTCTGTCAACTAGTGAACTTTCCATGGGCCAAAATTCTTGGCATCAACAAATGCATGATTGGTTTTTCAATATTTGATTCGAGTGTACAAAATCGATGTCGAGCGAAATTGTTTTGGAGCTTTTTTTTTCTTCTTTAAATCACTCATTACCTCGTATTGTACGAAGAATTAAGTTGGAATCCGTCAGGTCCCTGGCTCAAAACCCCAGCAATAACTTGTTTCCCGGTGACTATATGAGGATTTTCGAGCTGGACATCAATTGGTATTCCGAGTTCCGATATGAATGGTTTTAACGGAGATAATGTGCCGCTCGTTAGTATAACGGAATGAATTCCTTGTTCAACAAGTTGTTGCATTCTGTATCAGTAAAAATGACCAATATAAAAAATTGAAAAATATGCGACACAAGAAAAAAATATGAAATGTTGTTCACCCAAAGCCAGGACTGAAACACCAGTAGCTGATGACTTTTCCGTCGGTCTTTGATGGCATTTTTTTCGAATCCCAGGCATCGCTTCGTCCCGTTTTCTTCGGTTCCTCTCTTTGCACGTAAACTTTGTAGCATTGTTTGACTCTTTCGCGATGACGTAAATTGTTACCACCGCTACTAAAGACCGTTCGCAAAAGATCGCCGAATTTTTGGAGAGCGTTTCCTTTTCTCGTGAAAGGCGAGGTGCTCGTCGTTGATAAATACATTATAATTTTGTCTAATTTGTCAATGACTAATTGTTCTTTGCCGTGAGTCAGCTGAAAAATAATCACACGGACGGAGAATAATGAGAATCAGGAAGGCAACAAATTGGGAGAGAACTTTCAAAACTTTCAAACTTTCGTATGCTATTCTTACCGATGCTTTTTCTAAAAGTTCAAATATAAAACCACCCGGTAACGTTTCACCCTCTTCACCGTTCTTCAGCTTTATCTCATCTATTGCTTTCTCAAGTTCAAGAAACATCGCCTTCAATATACACAAGTCTTCGGGGGTAAAATCTTTTTGTGCATTTCCACTTCCTTCGAATGCAAATTCAGTTTGATCGTTCATATCTTTAGCAACGTCTTCCATCACATGAGTTACTTCATCGATACAAAGTGCAACATCTGTGCTGCTTATCTACGTGAATAAAAAAATGGTCAGGTCGT
Source organism: Campoletis sonorensis (assembly GCA_013761285.1). NCBI lineage: Eukaryota > Metazoa > Arthropoda > Insecta > Hymenoptera > Ichneumonidae > Campoletis > Campoletis sonorensis. The sequence continues at coordinate 2,364,460 of JACEOJ010000068.1, forward strand.
GTTATGTCCTGAGGTATTGTTAAAAAAAAAAAGAAAAAAAATAAACGGTGAAACTACAAATTTACTTGTAACGAAGCTGCTTCTTCACATGTTTTTTCTACATTGTGTGCCTCGTCCAAAAGAACAATATTGCCCTGGAGATCGATTCCCTGAGACTTTCTCGTCTTGGGGTCCAAAAGATAATTGTAAGGCATAAATGTTATATCTGCTGACTGTTTCAATTCCTTTGATAGAAAGTATGGGCAGCATTTTAATTTTTGGCCTGCTTTTACCAGATCCTCTATATCACAGATTTCTTGCTTAAAAATTGGATCGTCTTTTCTGCAAAACAAACAACACTTTAAAACCAAGCGGCCAGAATAGCCTTTGTCTTGTAATTCCATCAGAAATCGATTATTAACAACTAGTAATATTTTTCCTCCCAACCCTCATAGTTTTGATCAATTGGCAATTTTAGTCACAGTCTGGCTTCACTTCTGTCAAATTTTCTGTCGTGTTTTCCAGTTATCGCAGCTTGAACCCAAGGAGAAAGAAGAAGAAGTGTAAAGTTCAACTGGTGGTAAAAATGTCAAAAGTTGCAAAATAAAAAACGCAGTGGCTAGTCGTCCGGATAGTCGGATGAATAATATTCGTCCGGCTACGCTTTATCCAATGAGATGTCCGCTTTACCCGGACGACCAAGGATTGCTTATTCGTCCGGACATGCTACCCGTATACGAACTAGCCGGACGAGTAGCCACAGCCAATAAAAAAATAAAAAATTCAATAACAGTATTTGCTTGTGTTGGAACAAAAAAATAAGTAATTTGTAAAATGTTTCATATGCCAATTATGAATCAACCCTAAAGTAATTAGTAAAAGTTATTGATAATACCTCAACTCGACGTTGTTGTAAAAATGGCAAGTTCTAGACTTAACTTTGGCCTGGCACATGTGAATTTTATTGGATGAATTTTGTTCCCTTGAAACTTCTGGATGAATGCACAATTGATCTCTGGAGCCAAGAACGGCAACTTTGACATGCTTGTAAGAAGTTCTTTTGAGTTCTTGCATGGCTTGTGACAGTTGAGAATGTGTTCGAGAAGCATAAACAATTTTTGGCATAATCCAACCAAAATTAGTGCCTTGTTGAGGATCAGACGATCCGGCTTCATTCTCCAAACCATCTCGAAGTTTGCTGAAAAATTGTCCACCAAAATCTGGTTGTTCTATGGCACCTGCTACAGCCTGAACTTGCAATTGTGCTTTTTTAACCAACAGCCAGCCCAAAGAGGAGCACAAAAGACAGAGAGTTTTACCCGTACCTGAAAAATATTCCCTCTCATGAATGATTTTCTCTGGTGGAATTTGCACTCTAACAGAGTTTGGACTGAACGTTCATAATTATTTTTCTTACCTGTCGGCGATTCCAAAACTCCGTGTTTTTTGTTTTGCAGACATTCGATCACTTTGGACATGTAAACTTCTTGGACGGCGTAAGGCTCGAACGGAAAAGTTACTATTATTCCGTTTATAGTTACGTCTGGCATTTTGATTTTTTCAATGTTATAAAAAACTCCAATGTAATCTTATAAATGAAGGCACTTCGCGACGAATAACAAATATTTACAATGTGCGCCTGACGAGTTCAGGTTTTTGACACATGCGACGTGCGGCATATTTCTTTATTCCACTCTTCGCGCCAAAATGATGACTATAACGAATTATAACCCAACCATACGATGCGTGCGGGAAATTTAAATCTTTCTTCTTCAATGGCATGAAAACATATTCGGACAATACAAATTATTCTAGATTTCTCCCGTTTTGTGAGATCAATAATGTCTGAGGATCGAAAAATCTCGTAAAAATTGAATTATAAAAAAAATACATCTGTGGAATAAATGATGAGAGGGTTTTTGTTTACAAATAGATTTCATTTCATTTTAACTTCTTTCTTTGGATTATTAAGGCTCCCAAGAAGGAGAGAAATATTTCTGAATTTATTTGATTGTGATGACTTCATAATAAAACAATTTTGTGGGATTTGTGTGTTGTTACTAACGTGGAGGGGGATTTAGTTCGAAAAACTGCAGCAGCGCCGGAGCAATAAGGTTGGTCAGCTGATAATACGCGTCCGGGCTGGAAGTGATAAATTGAGTAAATTTTGTATCTCTCAGACAGTAGCTGTCGCCTGGCAACTCCGAAACTAGCGTCGTACAACGTTCCTCTGATTCGTTACTATTGTGCAGAGGTGAGTTTTGAAAATTATTTTCATCTATTAGACATTCCCAAACAAGAACAATTGTAAAGTATACATCGCTGTTCACCGACAAACATTTTCGATTCCAAAAATCGTAACTAGGTCACAGTTTTTTTCTGAATGTGCCAAGATTTTTATCAGGTCGAGGTCATTAGCCCAAATCGGCCAACACACCCCAAATACAATGAATACAGTTGCCTCCTAATAGCTATTAATATTAAAACTATTTTCGAACATCATCCAACCCATGAAAACTATCAGCATGAAGAACGAATAAATACATAAGAATTTTGAATATTTTTGATAATTCTCAATAAATAATTATAATAAAAATAGGCCAGTTCAATATCCAAATGATAAGTTATAATCTGGGCCAAGATAAATTGAATATAATTACATAAGCTTATTACTTTTATCAATTACATGCACTTTTTTTCATTTTATTAGGCATGCATGTATCTACGCATGTAATGTCACTTATTTCAAAGTAAACATGTGTGGAAATCATTTTTTTATCAAGTTTGGATAAAAAGAAAGGTCACCGCTCCCTTATCATCTTGAATATCCAATTAATATATTGGCACTTGCAAATGCAGTATGCGTTAAAAGCCACTACAGTTGGTTTTTTCGAAAAATAATCTAATTACAAATATTTATAAGTAACAAATTGATGAGAATTCACACATTCCGGAAACTGTTCTTTGCAGTGAATCTAGAAGAATCCAACAATGCGTCTTATAATTTGTGATACCATCGATTATGTAGCTGAATGGTCAGCAAAATATGTCGTCAAAAGGATCAATGATTTTCAGCCCAATGAAAATAAATACTTTGTCCTTGGATTGCCAACTGGTGAGAATAATACATTTTCTAAATAAAATATTTCTACTTTTCTCTCCCTGGTGTTTGCCGCAACTATGAGATTTTTTCTCTACGGGGAACGGGAACAAGTTGTAATTTTTTGCACATGAGAATAAACGGTCCCCAAACTTCCTTTTTCCCATTTTTAATTTCATAATAGTTTCAGTATTTAGCAGTTTGCAAAAAAAATGAAAAAAATGAGCCACCTGATCTAAAAATGAGCCAAAAATGATCTAAATGTTAATACGAAATGAATTGTCAAAAAATTAAACACAAAGTCACGAAATAATCAATAACTAATCGAACGACTTTTCATCTCCATGGTTGCTTTTTGAATGATTTCTACTAATAAAAAATATTCCTATTTTTCTACTTATTCATCAGAAAACATTGACTGAAATTTTGTTTTAGGTGGTACTCCGCTTGGAATGTATAAGAAGCTGATAGAATATTACAACGCTGGAAAAGTGTCGTTTAAATATGTCAAGACTTTTAACATGGATGAGTACGTTGATTTGGCACGTGATCATCCGGAGTCTTATCACTACTACATGTACAACAGTTTTTTGAAGCACATAGACATTGATCCAAAAAACGTTCACATATTAGATGGTAACGCAGAAGATCTTGTTCTGGAATGCGACAAATTTGAGGAACAAATAAAAGAAGCCGGTGGCATTGAACTATTCATCGGTGGTATTGGCCCCGATGGTCATATAGCTTTCAACGAGCCAGGTTCCTCTCTTGCTTCGCGTACCCGAGTAAAGACCTTGGCTCAGGATACTCTCGAAGCAAATGCACGCTTTTTTGGTAACGATATTGAGAAAGTACCAAAACAAGCATTGACCGTTGGTGTTGGCACCGTTATGGATGCCAAGGAAGTTATGATTCTCATTACCGGATCGCACAAAGCTTTTGCTCTTTATAAAGCCGTTGAGGAAGGCGTCAATCACATGTGGACCGTATCAGCTTTTCAACAACATCCTAGAACCCTGATTGTTTGCGACGAGGACGCCACTCTCGAGTTACGTGTCAAAACAGTCAAATATTTCAAGGTATCACGTTTTTTTCTTTATTTTTTATCAAAATTAAATCTCCCATGATTTTAATTATATTGTTGACGTAACAGCCAACGTACGTGTAACTCATTTTTGGCAAGAATTCAGTTGTTAAAACTCTACAGGTATTCTGAAAACTATGTCCAAAAACCGTTGAATTTTTAATTGAAAGTCGAAAGATAACAATGTTTAACTCAAGATAGTGTTGCTGTTGCAAACGTAGGGAACATTAGAATTAGAAAAACTTACGATTCTGAGACAACATAATGTTTAGCTACGAGAAATGAGGATTGTTTCGTAATTTTTTAATAAGCATGCACTTCCTCTAGGAAAGACGTAGATTTTATAGTGAAAAGGTATAGAAATTTTGAAGAACGCCGAAATAGTGCAAAAAAGCGATTATATTTAAGAGACACGGTACAGATATACGATACTACGTTTCCTTTTTTTCGTTGGAATGGTATCATGCCATTCAGTGCAAACAATGAAAGCACGTAGAATGAGTTTCATAAAAATGACTGAACAGAGATATTTAGTCCGAGGGATTTTATGAGTGTCAGATTATGGTTTCTTTTGTACTTGGCTTGAACACATTCTAGGCAGAAAAACAACATCTGCTTATTGGTCGATTTGCGGTCAAGTTTAATTTTGAAATTCCGGTTTCGGTGAAGGAGCGATTTAAAACCGCGTATCGCATGAATTTTTGATAATTATTAGTCGAGTTAAATGTGAGGTAACTTTGGTCGAATTCGTAAGAGTTTGCGATTCACTATTTTTCCAAATTTTTTCATATCCGACGACCAATATCTACGGCTTTCCAATCGTTTCGAGATTTCATTAAAAATGTTAGAGACAGCGAAGTACTTAAATAAAAATGTGTATTCCCTTAGGCACTCAGCGACGTTCATCGCAAATTGATTGAAGAGGACGGACAGGGTATACCTCGTCGCGTTTTGAATGCCTCATAAAATGGTAGTTACTTTCACAGTACGATTATTTTGTGCCTTTCATTTAACGCAGTAGATATAAATAAAATAAAGCTTTTAACGGTGTTGGGCGTCTATTGGGATATGCAAACGTTATATATGTTTTTCAAGTACAAAATAAAATTCCTTGTGTTTATCACTTGTTACACTTGGACGTTGATTTACTTGAATTATCTTATGTTTCAGAGCCTGTGGAACATTCATTGTAAACTGATCCAAGACGATGTTCCAACTCCAAGAAACTGAAACGGATGTACCGCAAGATTAACGTGCAATACGTTATTTTTTCAAATTTTTTACATTAATTATAATTGGTCGTAGATGCGATTCCATGAATTTTATACACATGATGGATAATAAATAATATTTTCACATTTTTAATGTTCAAATAAGACGAATAAATATTTATATGTATATATATATATTTTTTTTGTGTTCATCGACCTAATATGAAATGCCCTCTTATGGGTCGTTAAACCGTGTAAATCGATGCCCATATATTTTTCTCGTGTCTTTTACAAAGCTTCACTTTAAAAAAAAAGCACACAAAAGGCTTATTCTACAGAAACAAGAAATGGTTTTGACGGGATTTGCCAAATAAATGGAAACGCGACGGATTTCAATACAAAAGTTTCTTCCATTATCGATCAAATCTCATGATGGTTCGGTCTGTACAGTCTTGCTGTCCACCGGTGGTCCAGGATTTAGAGAACCGTATTTATTGGCAATGTTGACGACTTCTCGTAGCACTTTATTCTCTTCCGCTAGCCTTGAATAATTTTCTTTATACTTGAGCTCACTCTCTTCGTCCAATGCTGCCGCGACCCGCATAACCGTTGCCATTTCGTTGATTTTTTCTGCCTGACTCGTTATGATCTGGTAATTACATAATTTTTAAGTAGGATTATTCATATTCCTAATCTTCTCTGCAAAGAATTCCTCTACAAATAATTTTATTAAAATATACATATTTGTATGATCAATTCGTACAAAATATGATATTTTTAAAATAGGAATTCTACAACTTATTAAATTACAATCACAACAGATTTAAATTAATTAAAATGATACCCGAATTCAATTACTGCTCATCAATCGGATTTTTATCTATATCAAAGATTTTTTTGGAGTAAAAACCATTTATTTTTTTTTGAAAATCACTACATTTGATTCAATTATTCACCATTTCTTCAAGAATTGATACTGCAAGAATTTTCTATGGGTAGGCAATAAGTAGTGTTTCTGTTTGGATATTCCATGAAATTTTTTCTTTTGTATAATTTTGTTCAACTCACAAGACTAAAAGATGCAAAAATTGTATAGTACTTTATTTAAGATGTATATTTTGAAAATATCCTAAAGAGACCTTTCCTTTCATTCCCAAACGTACCCTCTTTAAATGTAGCTTGTAAAATTATTGTACGAGATTCTCCAGAAAACATTATAATCGAGTTCTAATCATAGTGTTGAAAGAAGAATAAACATACGAAATATTAGCACGGAATTCTTCTATAGTTCGTAAACAAAAAAATGGGGCGAAGACCCATTTCTAAATGTTTTTAAAAATGTACCTTACTACGGTTTGAAATAACCTACTTATCATCGAATTAATAGAAATATTTTGTATCGATTCTACAAACTTGTAGAACGAGTTGTTCTACCAATTGATGATTGTGATAAAATCTGAGTGAATCCTTACGTTCGCATATCTGGAATTCCGCACAGTGGAAACATCGGTCCTACTTTTGCGTATAAGAGAAGCAGTTTGTTGTCTGTACTTGGACATTATTAGTTCAAGAGCATTTTGATGATCCTCCAGAGCATTTCTCAGCTCTTTGTTTTCAGCTTGAACTTCTCTGAGATGTCTAGTTTCTTGTTGTATACCAGCAATGAGAGCATTATGGGGTCTTTGTTTAGCCTCTGTATTGAGCAAATCAACTTCTTCCTGATATTGTTTCATGTCGTCTATTTGATTGCACACGGACTGAATCTCGCTGATTAAATTATCAGCGGTGTTCTCGTGGTCGGAAATCCGCCCAACGAGTTTCTTGGCATCGCATATTATTTGTTGGAACGTAAGTGACATTTCTGATTGAAGCAAGAAAAACAAAAAAAAAACCCGTTGTAACGTCGATCAGAAATCACTCACGTCGTTGCTATCACTTTTCTTGCGCTGTCACTGACAAGATTCATCAAACTCCCAGGATATCTTTTTCTATCGTTTCTTTTTTATTAAATAAACATGTTATTACTTGTAAAAAGATAGATCGAGTATTTTTCTGCAAACTAGATTTTGTTGGTTACGAGACAAAAGTTTTCACCATTCTCTGCCACAGCTGGCACTGTTTGTACTGCCATCTGCAGTGAGGGAAATGAACGTTTACGATGCAAGGTGCGTAAAGAGAGAAATGGGTCAGCCATAGCGGAACAGGAAAGTTGAGGGAACATAAAAATAAAGTTTAGAAGACAAAATCGGTCAAATTTTTTTATAATAGATTCCTTATATTGTACAAGATTTTTGATGTCTCGTTTCTTTCATCCCCTGGAAAATGCATTTAAATAATCTCGTCGTAAATCAGCCACGAGACATAGTTCTTTTTGGTTTTTACACTCGCGACGTTGTGTATTCTGACGGGAATGCAAAAGTATGAGAACCAAATGCACTAACACTAGGCAGTAAACCAGCGTTCGGAATGATATTCCATGAAAGTGTTAACGTCACGTTTTTATTGCCTCTGTGAATGAATACGAAAATTGTGTCAAAATACAATTTATTACGATTTTTCTCTAAATATATTGATTTAAAGATTCGCCATTTTCACCTGAGGCCATTGCCGTCATCCCAGAAATAATATTTCGTGTTCATGTTCTTGAAATCGAGAATAGCATTGTCGCCACGTAATACAATTTTGTCCCACAGCACAATCTGTTGAATAAATACATCCGATGTTACTTCAATCCTAGGAACCCTCCAACAGTATTTTTTGCTGTTTATTTGTACAAAAAGAGGTCATCGAGTGCCAATCAACCAGCGAACATTGAAGTTTACCCAAAATGGTCTTTTGGATTCTTTGAAAAATTTAGAATCAGACTCTCAAGATTCTCTCTGTACAAACAAACTTTTCGTGCAGTTCGTATTGTCTCCGAAAAATAAAATCGTTTCAGCCAATGATAGTTTAAGCTAAGCTTGAGGTTCGCACTTTTTCTGGCTCTCTTAGACTTTACAGCGTAGATTGCATTCATTTATCACTTTTTTTACCTGATTTAGGTGATTAGCTTCAGTTTGATACTCGGCCGTGAGATACAAGAAAAGTTGTTTCACATTCCAGTTGAACAACGGAGTGAGATGTGTTTAATTCGTTAAGGAATAACTGATTAATTGATAGTATTATTGGACAATGACGTTCTGTCACATTTTTGTAGTGGAATACAGATTTTGTACGCAACTGCGTGCATGGCTTACAGGATCATTACAAATTTTGTTGCAGCACAATATTCCTAGAAATAAAACTTAGTATTGCATTGGTAAATTGAAATAAAAAGGATATCAGTTTGTAGATCGAAGGTTAAAAATCCCAAATCATTCTTTTCCCTCGACGCGCTGTAGTCAGGAACATTTTTGCTGCAATATTTTTGTGAAACATGTATATGTCAATTTGGATTATGAAGGTAGTTGCCTCGCTACAGATCTTTCTAATAACATTCTTTTGACTGTCCAATCCTCATTTGAAGAGAAACATGAAGAAGTTTGTGAAAAAAAAAATTGATAGCTTGACTATTTGATTTTTGAGATCTGGCGATAGAAGGAACGCAATGAGCTTCGAGGACAGAAAAACATTAGTGCTGGAAAATTCAATTTTACATCAGCCATCGACCAGAGACTCAACTTGCAATCGAATTTGTGCTAAGACAACAATGTTAACGTATTAAATATGGTACGTGCTGTCGTAAGAGTGTAGAAAGTTTTGTTCTTCTGGTAACAACAGTTTACCTTCGTTCACATGAAACGAACGTTGTAAAATTCAAGAAGAACATTTGGGGAAAAATGATGTATTTTATACTTACACGACAACTTTGACAGTATTTAATGATGCATTTGCTCTGTAGTCGATAAACACTGTCGATAAAAAGCAGCAGAATGTCAAACAAGCCGAGACACTCAGTGTGTACGCCAATATAGCGTTTCCTCTCGTTAAAATTGTATGCATCGTGCTGCTATTTATTATTTCGTTAATACCCCACTAAATTATAACTTGATGTATCTACGATAAAAAAAACTAAAAAAAATAACAATGCGGAATACAATTTATATTAATTGGCACCACGCGCATCAACACAGGCTGGATAAATCCATCTTTTTTTATTCAATACCAACGTCATCAAACTCAACGTGTTACGATTTCACCGGCCAATTTGGGAACCTTGGAGAATTAAGGTGAAGAAGAAGCCAAACGCCACAATGGGAAACATCATACGCGTTTTGGGTTCCTAGAAATTTGCATGGTTAACGATTATTTCTCCGCAGCGCTGCTGTCATAATTTTACTTTGTCGGTAAGAAAAAGTGAATATTGTTTCATTTTAGCTGTTGCAATCGCTGAAAAAGTGTTTGGAAAAGTTGAAAAAATCATTTTCAAAATCAGTCACATCCCTAAATTACAGGAACAGTAATAAATACAATAAAAACGAATTTCATTCACGACTCTCTGTGCAGTTGAATACCATCAGCGTACTAAAGCTTCAATAATTTAATTGCAAGATGTCGCGTCCCGTTTATTCCTGAACTTGTCGTATATTTGTTATTGCGTGTTGCGCGGTTCACCGCAACCCCTTGGTATATGGTATTTACAGTTCAGCAGTGCCCGTCAAAGTTCTTGCAAGAAAAATTAATCGTTCTGAGAAATAATTTAAACAATGGCTCTGTGGCGTACATTGCCACCGAAGATTCTCGAGTCTTCGAAAAATCTTACGCGTTGTGTTCCAAGCGTGTCCTATCATCCTAACGTAAATATCTACGTTTTATTGATGTCTAACCTCTTGATATGCTCGATATCGGCCGACATAATAATGTATCCATTTTGATTTCTTTGCAAAAGGATTGCTAAATTTTTATATTTGTAATACTATGTTATTTTTTATCAATTATTCGTGAATCGTAAAGATTCAATCCTTCATGTCACGAAGTGAACCTTTCGAATTTCGTTGTCGAACTCTATCATACGTGCTTTTCAATCGTTTTCAAATAAAATAAAAACAAATTCACTAAAAATTCAAAAAATATCAATCGAGCTCTTTATATACTAACACTAATGACAATAAACGCTGATTATAATTATTTCTCGATCAAATGTGTAAACATGAGCTATCCGTGTCAAAATAATTATTTCCATAGCGATGTGCATGTTTCATAAATACTAATAAATAAAATTCATTGACGTCCTTGAGTTGATATTGAAATTGAACATAGGAAGATTTTTGGCACTGCAATCATTGCAATTATGACGCAATTTTCGATACTGAAAATGTTATCCATCAGGTTTTGGACCACTACGAAAATCCACGCAACGTTGGAAGTCTTGACAAGAACGATAAAACAGTTGGCACTGGTTTGGTCGGAGCTCCAGCTTGTGGAGATGTCATGAAACTACAGATCAAGGTTGATGAGAATGGAAAAATTATTGATGCTAAATTCAAGACTTTCGGTTGTGGTTCAGCCATCGCTTCGAGCTCATTGGCTACCGAATGGGTCAAGGGCAAGACTGTAATGCTAAAAAATATTCTCTCCATTTTTTCCTATATCCAAAAATTCATTTCTATAAGCCAACTAAGTGAACAATTTTCTTGCAGGTCGATCAAGCACTAAAATTGAAAAATACGGATATAGCAAAAGAGCTCTGTCTTCCTCCAGTCAAGCTACACTGTTCCAGTAATTATCCACATAATAAAAAAAAAAGAAATTGCCATTCCACTGGTGTTTTTTTGAATATCATTAAAATAAAAATTTTATCGACATTCTCTTTCAGTGCTTGCCGAAGACGCTATAAAGGCAGCTCTCTCCGACTACCGTATAAAACAGCAGGACAACGCTGAGAAAACGGGCGATGCTGTCAAGGCTTAGAATTGAAGAAGAAGCAATGAAAATTCCTTATATTAAAAAAATGCGAACAAACAAATAGAATATGTTGCAAATAATCTCCTTAGGATTGATTGGAATAAACTAGGGTGTTAATGTAAATTGTCCAATGTTATGTTTTTCTCAAAGGAGATGTAAATACTATTTTGTGCATATGGACGAGAATTTTTGAAATAAACATTATTACCTAGTCGGAAGTGTTTCCAACATCCTCGTTAGAATTCGATAAGAAAATGAATTGTGACTTTTAATAATATTATTTTTTACGATATTCTTTGATCCAAAAATACTATGAACATGAAATCTTTTACAAAGTTCATTGAGTTAGTTCATTGTACTTAATAATACGCCTGATGGTTATCTGGATATCTTTGAACGTATAAAAATGCACATTTCCGTGATTTAGAATATCAAAATTCGATGAACTGAAAAATTACCGACCATAGGTATGCTTGTTATTGGTGTTGTAGGTAACTTTACATTGTGGTGGTAAAGTTCCACGATGACATTTTTCCATTTATCTCATCTCGAAGCTTGTCTCTTGGATTACGTGGTGCATGTCTCGCGCTATGGTAAAATACGCGAAATATATATAGTAAAGTTACAATGGTACGTTCGAAAAAAGATCGTAGATGTTTGTAACAATATTATTCAATTTTACTCATGTGAAAAAATGGTATAATTTAAATCATACACTTTTGACTTCAATTTACCACAATCGGAATAGCAATTGTGACAAGTGTGACAATAACTGATGATTTCGAAAGAGTTATGAACAAAAATTTGCAGAACAAAATATAGTTTTGTGTTAATGTGTTTAAAGATCTGACAGGAAATTACGAGCCGGCAGGATGGACGCCGTAACGTTGTTAATAGTAGCCGGCTTTATCCACTGTTCTTTATTTTTTTTCAACATCATTTTTCGGGTAAGATTAAAACACGATGTAACCTTTCAAGTAAACTCAGGGTCTAGAGTACTGCAGATAAAGTTTCAGCCTAAACACGAACTCCTTATCTTTTGAAATGTCATCATTTTTTCTGATGTTTTAATAACTTTTTTCTTGATAAACAAACTGCTCGGTATTATAAACAAAGGCTTGAAAATCATACACGAATCTTTTTAACCCTTGATTTTCACTTATCAAATTCATTTCAACTTGACAATGTACACAAAATCCCTGCATAAGATTGACCCTGTTTAGCTTTTACATCATAACATGAAAGTTCATACGATCTCAGGGTTTAAATGAATTGGTGATGCATTCTTTTGAAACTGAAATCTTCATTGTTGGAACTGTCATTTTTACAGTCATGTTCCCACTACCCGTATCTCTATTTTCTTCAAAATACTGGACTCGAGATACAAACGCTGTGCGTAAAATGGTCAACCACTGCTTTCAATCGTGCTGTTGTAAGATGGGGAATGGATCGATCAAGGTTTTGGCTACTCTGGTTCAATATCGGTGCTATTGTCAGTATTATTTTGCTGCCAGTTGCTTCCTTCCTTGTTATCAAAATGACCATTGATTCATGGTCCAGCACAACTTCCAACAGTGGAGGGGAACCTGTTATGGCTATGGAGCTCATGGTATGGTAAAATGATTATTTGAATTCTATGAATAAGTTTTTTAATAATTTCAATCATTTAAATTATAATATACTGCAAATTTTTCATTTACAAAATTGAAAAAAATCAATCTTGATGTGTGCAAAGAAAAATGCAAAAATCAAATTCAATTGTCAATCATTCAATCGAAAATTCAAAAAAAAAAATTCGATCCTGATCAGTGAAGAAATTCCTGATGGAACTTTGTCTGAACAAAACTTTTCGTCGAAATTGCTTTCACCACCAAAATAGAAGTTTACCTTGATTTTTTATCTAGAAATTCAAAAACCTAGTTTTTTTTTTCATACGAAAGAAAGTCATTAGAAATTCGGTACTATAAATCATCAATAAACGATTTTTAGTTCAAATGATCGAGCTTTATTATGATTTATCATCTTTCCAGTTGCCCGGAGTCAACGTGCCATTCAGCGACATTGGATATTACGTTGTGACTCTAGGACTTTGTAGTATAGTCCACGAGTTTGGTCACGCTTTGGCAGCCTCCAGGGAGGACGTCCAATTGTTTGGAGTTGGCATTCTAATTGCTTACATACTGCCGGTAGCTTATGTCTCTATGAGCAACGAACAGCTAGCATCTTTACCAGTAATGAATCAATTGAGAGTTTTGTGCGCTGGAATTTGGCACAATATAGTGTTGAGCGCTTTCGCTGCTCTCATACTTTCAATGAGTTCATGGTTCTGGGCGCCGCTGTACATTTATGGGTCTGGAGTGACCGTCAAGGCTATCACACCTGTAAGTTTTCACACTTATCGTTCAAATGGACTGTCCAAGTAATCCAAGTTATGAATTTTGAGCAATTGATACACACAAATTCCGTCGAGAATATAATTTTAGTGAATGAATATATTCTAACGTTCAATTATCGAGAATCATTATCCAGAACGTTAATGGAAAACAAACAATTTGTTCGCCGTTCTTAAAAGATTTGTTTTGTCGATGAGTGAAATAAAGATTCTATTTATGTTTGTATATTTCTTTTTTCTTCCAGAATTCTCCATTGTTAGGACCAACAGGTATGGTGACTCAAGACGTAATTTACAATTTGAACGACTGTGCAATCGCCAATGGCGACAATTGGTATAATTGCATCCTGGAAGCAGTAAATCAGCCAACTCCTGGTTACTGCGTGTCCCAAAATTTAGTCGAGGCAAGTAATTTTGTTTAGTTTCACAAAAGTTTGACACTTAACGATTTTTCAATCATCGCTCACTATTTAATTTCTCGATGTTTGAATGAAATTTCCAAAAAGAATTTTTCGTTCCACGAGAATTATTCCGTTCTCTCGATTGTGAGGAAACGAATTGACTTTTGGTAGAATAATGAAATCTATGAAACATTAATCAATTTATTTAGGAATACGACGAATCGGCGCCAGCTAAAACAATGCCCAATGGCGTGGTTAATTGTTGCACTTCTGATAGCGAAAGCTCTGGAAGTCTGTGTTTCGAATATATCGAAGGACCACAATCCGCACCATTGCAATTACCACCTCATTCTTGTTTACCTGCTCGCAAAATCATCGAGAGCTCCCATCGTTATTGTCAAACAAGTTATCACTGTGCTGCTCAGGATACACATTGCATGAGACCGTCCTTGGATAATACGACTAAGGTGAGCAATTCTCAAAACATATTTGACATCTGTAAAAAAAATTCTTTAAGAATCCTTGCTTATTGCTTCGTTGCATTAAGAACTTTGGAAAATCATTGCAATGAATTTGTCCAGAGAATCAATAATTACACGATTATTCATTGAGTTTGCGCCAGTTTGCGAAAAATCTGCAGTTATTTTTAATTAACTCTCATCAAATTTTAACCAAGTATCCCTTCAACACACTTCGTTCTCATCGTAATCAAAAAACGGAGAGAATGGTGTATAAAAAACGCTTTTATCGCTCACGATGAACATTTTCCGTTAAAAAACAGATAAAAGAATTGTGATCACTGTTACGCCATACTAAAACAAGAATAAAACGGAATAAATGTTTGTTTTAACAAAAAATGAAAACTTATCTTTCAATTTTGTTCAAATTGGAATAATCATTAAAAAGTAATATTTTCGAAATAACCGAGTTGTGGAAACGCATGATTTTTTCCAATGCGCAAATTGTCGGAATTTCTCAACAAAAAGAAATCATAAGCTTTTCTTGAAAACTCGATTCCAAAATTTGGTTCCAGGTGGTGCAATTGAAGAGAAGGGTAGGAAAGGACGTATTATTTTTCGGTCATCCTGCAGATATTTATCGTACGGTCGAAGTTTCCGACTGGATACCAAAATATCAATTTTTAAATCCCGATTTTCCGGAATCTCACGCTCTTCTGGCAAAATACGTAACAATAATATCGGCCGGTTTAGCGGTCGTGAACGTCGTTCCTTGTTTCTTCTTCGATGGTCATCACATCGTCAATGTACTTACACAAAGTTTGTTACGCACGCGAGTGCGTCACAAGAGCCTTCGTCACGCTATAGCGCTTACTATAACGTGTATAGGAACTCTTGTTCTCGCTATGAACATACCATCGATGTTCATTAATAAATAACTGTGAGTAGTGAAGAAACTATTACGTATCTTTATATTTATTTCAAAAAATACATTTATATTTATTTTAATACGGTTATGAACTTTATTCTTGTTCGTACATCTTGAAAAAAATCGGTCATTATTTTGTCCTGCCTAAATTTCTTTGCAGCTCTCGCAATGAGTTTTCCCCGTGTACGATCAGAGATTTGATGGCGAACTGTAAACAGACGAGATTCTTTTAATCTTTAGAATAATAATTATGACAACTTTCTATTGGTTTTAAATAGTTTAAGTTGGGGAAAAATCCGTTTTTTTAATCTACAGAACACACTTACTTCATCCTTGACATTTTTATTCGCCCTGAAGTCTGATTTTGCCCAATCTCTCATATAATCGCGATCATGTTTGTCCGGAATTTTCCGTATTGTTTTCATAATATTTCTGTACAGTTTTAAGACTTCTTGATGCACCATAAACTGCACAAAAAAAATTCGGTAAGTTACAAAACTGCATAATTATTTTTAAACATATGACTTTAAGTTGATTTTTCTATGATTTATCAATGAATTAAGGAAATATGGGTTTTTACACATTTTCCTGTCAAGAGGAAATTAGTTTCGTCATTAGATCGAACTGAGTAACAATTTTTCTATGGAAAACACGATTTCTCAAAAATAGTGTTTAGAGTTTGAAGAAATTCTTGTAGAATTTTTTAGTTTTGCTTTACGTGTAAATATAATAGTTTACATGGGTAATGAACGCGAATTCTTCAATGCTATAATTAATTATCAAAGCTTTCAGTTACTCATTAAAAAAGGTTGAAAAAAAAAACCAAAACAATTCCTTACTGCAAAGCCATTAGCAAGGTTTGAATAGAAGAAAACAAAAAGTGTTTAAAGTGAGATGAAAAATTGTTTTAAAAACTACGACAAAATATTTACTATATAAGGCAGGGAATTAAAAAAAAACAGTGAAATGATAATAAATTAGACGTGAAACAGATGAAAGAAAAAGCGAAAAAAATATATTCGTTCGATTAACCTCTTTAAGACTCATAGTCGTTCTGGGTGTTCTGGGCAATTTAGTCGCCATGTTCAATCGGCTTATAATCATTTTTTATTTAACGATAAACCACGGTTGCTTTTCGTTTTTTCGGAGTAGAACTTTATATGTTTTGTTAACATTTTGAACACTCGCTCCACTCCATTCGGCCGGTTTCTTGTTACGATGGCAGTAGGAATAATGAGCACGGAGATACGGAGATTTCTGATAACAGGGTTTGTTTCGAGGATTGTTCCAAAACGGCGCTTTTTCGCAGCGGCTGATTTTGGAAGATGCTGACTCGTTTGATTCTACTCAGCCGGAGTGCAAGACTCGATACTTCACTCGACGGAGCTTGCAGATTCATTTAATGAAAAAAAAACTGTCGAAATATTAAATTTTGCGCACAAAATAATCTTTATATGTCATGATATTTATTTCAATGATTTTTACATTGTTTGACTTATATGTACCATTATTACTACATTGATAAGTTCACATTAGTTCCGGATTATATTGAACGGGAATTAAAATAATAGCTGTAAGAATTAATATGTCTAGGTCAATTTTTCCAGTAATTAGAATGAATCAGTTAAGAAAGTTGATCGAAAATATGAAGTTCGGGAAGAAATTCGACTGTATCCTTCATCAGATTATTTTTTGTTTGTTTTTTTAATTATTCGCCATTTCGAGATGACATTTGAAAATTCTCTGTGATATTCGTTGCAATATGAAGATAAATTTAATAAATGTACTGCAGTTTATCGTTTACCCTTTTTAGCACACGAAATCCATTCATTATGAAATATGGCTATACACCACTAGAGTGCAGCATCTGCCGTGTAAAACTCCGTTCATAGCGATTTTCCATTTTTCTGCGCGTACGAGTATGCGCAATAGGATAAATTTATCTCCGAGATTCTCTTAAATGTGAACTTGTGTGTGTACACGTGCGTGTGTACTCACGCCCGTGTGTATGTGTATTTTTCAATCTCGGTAAGGAGCTTACGTGTGTACGTGAAAGGCCAAAAATATGTATCGTAGCGGTTGTTGACGATTTTCTACGAGGTAGGGGGGACAAAGCGATTCCAGGGTGAGTGAATTTTGGCGACTTCGAGGGAAGATCCTGCGGGATAATAATAATAATACAGTATTGATAACAACAAATTCACGGGCGTTGGAAAGAGTGTATATTGTGCTAGTATAGCGTGTCGTGTATAGGCACGACGGGGAGGGGAAAACACACGCAAGCCCCGAACTAAACACAATGGACACGCTTCATTGGAGGGAAGGTAAGACAATTCTTCTCTCGTGTATGTAGTTGACCTTGTTTGTTATGTGTTATTTTTATTTTTTGCCTATTATTTTTTTTTCAAATACAATTTTCATTAAATCACGATAAAAAACATTCCGCATCGCCATCTTTGGACATGTTTTTATATCACGTACGGGAGTTTTCCCATTTTTTTCTCGCTGGGATCATATACATACGTCAGTTTGTACGGCCTTAAACACGAGCAAAAATGTCGAAAAAATGACACTTTACGTATTTGTTACTTTCGCATCGTTCTTTTCTTAATGTCTAAGACACTTCTATTTCTCGTTGCAATTTGCTCTGTAAAAGAAAGATTTTCGTTAATACATCCTCGATCCGACGTACCATTGTAACTATTATTCATTTGTTTTTTTTTGTTACAAAAATAACAGATTTGTCAGAATCACGTATAACCTTAAAAACTTTTTTTTAAATACACCCGAATAATTTCAATTCATCAGGTTTTCGAGAATTCCAGGCAGCGTTGATGGTTTTTTTAGTTTGTTAAGGTACAAAAATTAACAAAAACCAATTTCGCTTTATGCGGGTGATTCAACAATTGTTATTCTCGCTAAAACTATTTTTTCCATGTACTTTGTCAGCTTTTGAAGAATTTAGTCAAAAAAAAATGAATGATTTAAGATCAAATCATCAGGAAACATTGGGAAATATTTACAATTTCTTTTTTTTTTACAAAGCCACCCTAATAAATATTGCAACTTGTTCTTCTAATATAATTCAATTGTTCTCAGAATCTTTCATTAAACAGCTATTAAATGATCACTGGATGTCTAACTTTGATTTGAGATTCTAACACGCGTGAATTATGTCACAAAAGAAAAACTCATCATTTTTGGCGTCTTCTGGACTTTTTAAAATCAGTTTTATGTTTTTTTACAGTCAACTCCATCCCGTAGATGACCAGGTTCGATGGATAATCTACGTTAGGCTTGTCAAGTCCTTCGACAATGTATGTAAGCTTACAAAATACAAAGTTTCGGTGATGTTTACATTTTCAGCAAGCAATTAAGGTTTTTATGTACAATGTAATTGGACGCAGATACAGCGAAGAGGCTGTGGCAAGTGAATGTACGTCAAAATGTGTTACATTCTTTTTTGACTGGTCTACTAAACGATTTCTTTACTAAAAATCTATCGTTCCATATTGAGACAAGTTTGCAAGAAGTTTCTTGTGCAGATTTTGTTTAAGCCGTCGGCTGAGAAACAGTTACTCATGTGTTAATGAATTATGACAAATTGATGCATTATCTGCGATGGAATATTCAAATCAACTGTTTTTTGTTCTCAGATGTTTAGTCCAGTACAGATAAAGCAAGAATATCCTGGTGTGGATGATGGCAATCAAAACATAACGAACGGCGTACCAGCTGCTTCGGATTATCCAATATTTACTAATCAGGATGTCGAATACATGTATCGTCAATTGCCACAATTTTGGGGACAGGCCCAGTTACAGACAAATCAAATTGTCGAGGATCTTGCATCAAAGGGCGAACCTCACATTCGTCAGGACATAGCTCATAATCAGGTAGATACAACGTACTCCGGTCAACATTTTTCCGCTTTGTTTCCTCAAAGACGAGAGTCAAAGCAAACATTTCGAGATAAATGAAAAATTATCTATTTCTTCGTTCTCTACTTGAGTATGGAACGTATTTACGAGTCCAAAACTGGCAGTCCATGTTACAAAAGAATTTGGACAATGATTTTATAATTTCTCGTGGAAAACGTAGCCTCGTTCTTATTTTAATGCAAGTGGGACCAAAATTTCATCGATTTATTCATTACATTCGAAGAAGAAACTTGGTAAAAAGAATGTAACGAACGATCAAGGGTTTTTCAGATGAAAAACCAAAGTTTTCATGCTCAATGGGTTTTTTTTCAGCCACCGATCCAACACGTGACAGTGGCGAATTATCTTCAACAGCAGTCGCAATCGCAGCACGTAATGCCTTTCCAAGTAGAACAGCAGCATCCTCACGAGCAGGATAACCAGCAGCCAGGGGCGCTGAGCCAACAGCAGCAGCAACAACAGCAGCAACAACAACAACAGCAACAACAGCAGCAGCAAGCTCAACAATCGCAACAATCGAGTTTAGCGCATACGAGCCGGGATTCGCATCCGGCTCAATTGATGATGCAACATCCTGTACCGTTGAATCCGGCGTTACTGGCTGTTCAGACACAAGTAACAACCGTACCAACGACGAAGCACAATGGACCGGGCAGGCCACCGAAATCAACAAGCGGAGGTAACAGTCAAAGCTCGCCACCGAAAAAAATGAAGTGTCAGTGTGAGATATGTTTCAAGGAGTTTGGCCACAAGAGTAATTTGTTTATACACATGAGAACGCACAATGGTGAACGTCCATACAAGTGCACCCAGTGCGACAAGTGTTTCACGCACAGCGGCAATTTGGCGATACACATGAGGACCCATAGCGGGGAAAGGCCTTACGCTTGTCAAATATGCGGCAAGATGTTTTCACACAGCGGTAATTTGTCGACTCATTTGCGAACGCATTCCGGTGTTAAGCCTTACAAGTGTCCCGTATGCGGCAAAGAATTTCGACATAGTGGTAATCTCTCGATACACGAGAGAATACATTCCGGTATAAAACCATTTCAGTGCAAAGTATGCGGCAAAGAATTTTATCACAGTGGTAATTTAACGACCCACATGAAAAAGCATCCAATTGGCAAAAATACTATTGAACAACAACAACAGCAACAGCAACAACATTGCGCCGAAGAAATAACCGATCGCAACGATCCGAGAATAGATCCAATGGATGTTTCTTCTAATAATCCCGTTAGATTGGCGGTTAATGTCGCTTCAACGGCTAATCGTGCAATTACCGTGAGAAATAACGTTGATCGTGATTCCGTTAAAAGCGAAGGACGCGAGGACAAACGCGGTGACGAATCTTTGCAATTTGCACCACCGACGAGTTAATGCCTCGCTGGCTCGACTCGCAACGAATTCAACTTTGCCCCTTATTGGTAAAATTCTCGTTCGCCGAGTCGATCGTACAACGCGACTTTTCGGGCTCTTTTTATATTTGCCCTTATAGCTACAGAGACAGAGATGATACGAGGGGGAGAAAAAAATGAGAAATGCGTTACAAGTATTTCATCAATAAAATATATACAAATATATTAAATGTAAGTGAATTAACGTTTGTGCACCAAGTGCACGAATGAACAAATCGCGGCGTTTTCTAACGCTACTCGCGCTGGTGAAATATGTGGATTACTCTGCGCTCCAAACAGACGAATCTCTTCCTAAAAACATGCGAAAAGGAAATATCTGATCGAGACAAAACATATGTACTTAAGATCTTATTATTTTGCTTTATAATCGCGAGTGACTGCGCGAAATGAGTGAGTCTCTGCGAACTATGTCGACTTTCGAATGTCGCTAAATTACCATCTCCATTGCCGGTTTTTTTCTTTTCTTTATGCCACAAGCCGTAAAATTGGAATCAAGTTTTTCAATGAAAACGCGAATAGTATTTGTATATATTTATATATACCGATCGACAGGCCATTCCGAAGTTTCTCGGCTCATTGGAAAAAGAAAAGAGTCATTGCCTTCAAATCAAAATAATAGATATTCACGAAATAATTCCGAAAAAAATCATATTTTTTTATTATTTTCTTTCTTTTGAATCTATGAAACGTTTAAAACGCTTAAAGATGATTAAATGCTCTTCGAATATATGATCATTGAATACCAAATTTATCGAAGAACTTGTCATCAATTTTTTCTTAATTTCATTCAAAATTTCAACTAAATTCATTTCTTTCCCAATCTTTTAAAACTTTTCACCCACATTTATTTTCTATTCGAACGTGTTTTTGAGCAATTATCGAAGAAACATCGAAAATAACGAAAATTCTTGAAAATTTTCGATTCAATATGTATGCGGAACTTTGGAATTTGATCTAATTAAATCAAATTGCGATCCGAAATCCGATAATCCTCGATCGATAATCATGATCGATACGATTGTTTTTTTTTTCTTTTCGATTTCGACGTTTTTACTACAAATTTAAATGAGCCATGAATATAAATCGCTCGAAGCCATTGAACTCTGTCGAAATGTTTTCATCGATTTTCCATGGAATGCATGCACTTTTAAAAATTGCAAATTAAATGCGCCGTTTCGTCGTTAAAGAGAAACAAGCTCGGACGATTGTATCACGCGATATTCTCTGACGACTGGTGTTTGTGTTTTTTTTCCGTGGCTATTCTCACTCCCCTTTCTTCGCAGTCGAAATACGATCCGAATAAAACTGTGAGAGCTCGCCGGATCTTCACGATTGACACTGGCGACAAGAGACTTTGTATTAAAAAGAGAAAAAAAAAAAAAAGAAAACGACTTACACATCGATGATTAAAAAAAGGCGGTTTCAATCATGAAAATACCACTAATCCGATTGTTGACCGCTCCTACGTTACGATTATTGCATTTATATCTGTGCAAAAACTATAAAACAACAAAAAACTTGATCGTTTGGTTCATAGTTTTTAATCTTTGTATCCCAAGGCAAATATTTTCTCCAGTAAATACTGTGTTACTTTTTAAACCCATTTTTACTATTTACTTTTCTTGTTTTTTTCTATACATCCATCGACGAAGCAAGGCTCAAACCTTTTTTATTTTGGTTTCGATCATATCGTGCTCGTAAATGCTATCGTCATTGAAGAATCGCTTTTTCTCTTTTACCCTTCGAAGATTTCATGGTTTTTCAAATCCTTGATAAGTTTTCACAGATTGAATTGAATTCTAACAACTAACGATTGAAAAAAAATAATACCTCCGACTCTTCGTTTTCAAAATGATTTATTTTGAGCGAATTTTCTGTGGAGGCTAGTGTGACAGGGTTTTACACATTCATTGCAAATATTGTTGAAACTTATTAACAGATTGTTGAAATAAGATAGTCTTTGGCCTCAGATAATTATTGTTTTGTTACGTAAAATGTGTTCTCGATGATGTTGCTAACCAAAAATTAATTATATTTTCTTTCAATTTTTCAAAAAAACTCTCCGTTACGAGGGTTAGGTTGTTTCAGCAACTCCTCACAGTGAAAAAAACCAAAGATTTCTGCACTATTACTTGTTTTTATGCTGCTACAACTGCTGCTGTAGGAATTCGACATCGAATTGTTCTTTCGAAATTTCGGTGAACGAAAATGCAGAGCGACGGCAGGAGGGGAAAAGTAAGTAGAAAGTTCTGATCCATATTCTTCCCCAAAACATGAAATAAAGATTGTAAAAACCGTTATGAAAAACTGCTAGAATATCGAACAAACGAATGAAGCTTTTTCGGTTCGACACAGTGGCGACATCACGTGTGAAGTAGCAAAAATCGCGTGCCACCGTAAAAGTTCAGTGGCTCCCTTGACGCAGTAGCAATTTTGTGAATAATTTTGACGTTTTGTGACATTAACAGCTTTGTTACTGATCATTTTCGATGTTGTATGACCTTGAAAGACCAACGCACTGTGAATCAACAAATTGATCTACGTACCTAGAAGAAGAAAAAAATATTCTCCCGTTAAAACCTAGCGTTGCCCTTGAAATCTCCGAGGCGCCTCTGCTCAGACGATACCGATTTGCCTAATCATATGTTTTCCTCGAAATATGATATAAACTTTTACTTAGCAATTACAAAGTTCATTTTTTTTCTCAAACTACCCGTGTTTTTTGGAAAATATTGGCGAGGAAATATAAAACTGACACATCCAGTTATTATATGTACATTTACGTGCATAAAATAAATGCAACGTTGGCGCCTGTTAATCGTTTCAATCGTAAAAAAAAGTGCACACTGGCATTAATGTTTCGACGCTTTCCACGAGCTACTCTAACCATAGCATGTGCTTGTGGTTGCCAGGTTTCCCATCGCGCATCGCCTTAGCTCCGATTGCCGGTCTCAGAAATCGTATGAATACTTTTTTTTATACGATCAATAATAGCTTTTGAATTTAATGAGTTTAGTGGTTATATTTCTCCAGTGAGTGAAACTTTTTGACGTGAACCAAAGGAATAAACAGAGAATTGACGAACTCGATCACATCGAAAACGATATCATAACCTTGAAGGTTATTTCGGGCAAAGTTTTGAGTCCATATTTACAGTCTTTTGTTTTGTAAATCGATGAAAAAACTTCATTGTTTCTATTATTGTACTCGATCATTCGTGATTTGAATGAATATTCATCATTTGTTATTTGCACAAGTACTTTTTTGTACTTTTTTATAAAATGATTCAATTTCCACTAAAGCACTGTGAACATAGGAATGGCAAATTTTGTTCACGAACTCAATACGGTCCGAAGATTTTGATAGAATAATAAAACAATTAAATTTAAGTTTTTCCATTTCGAGCCTAGATCCGGAATGAGCGACCTCTGATTAAAATCCTCCAGCAATAAATTTAAAGTCACTTCTACGCAAGGAAAATTTTTATGGCTCAAAATGTTGCAAAAAAATATTAATCACCATATAAAAGACGTCCAAGGTGGATTTTTACCATCTCACGTGCGATGATGGAATCTAATTAAGAATTTAGCATGCATTGCGACTCTTCTGTTAAAGATTTACATACATCCAGGGCGTGGATAAAAAATCGATTTTTCACAAACGTTCGTATTCGATAGTGTCGCTTTTTGTGTACATAATCTACGAAGGATTCCGAGAATCCATGACATCTTTTAAGTACGAGAATAAAAATTAATCTCAATCACAATGATGGTCAAATTTGTACAAGGATTTATGTCAAAAATGATTTTGATTACCAGACGGTGAAACCTTCTTAAATTTTTGACACATGACAATACGACGCTCAAGAAGATTGACGTAAAATTTCGAAAAATGATCTTGAAAAAATTGTATTCGACAATTTAGCCGTTACTTTGTCGATACTGTTATGATTATGGCGATAGAACCTCGTTAATGGCACAAGATCGCGTTTCAATTTGATTCACATGCACGCGTTGTTAGTGCGGCTGCTGATTAGCGATTCGTTCGGCCCGAATGACACGGTGGATCGTTGCCACTGTTTCGTACGATGTTGTTAGATCTGGGTGAGGAGAGTCAAGGAGAAAAAGGTGAGGTTAAAGAAAAGGCAAAATAAACGAGTGGTTGTTAGTGAGATAAGGTGCGGGAAGAAGGAGGCAAAGCAGAAAGAACGCGTAGTAGCAGTAACGAAAGCTCCGTGAAATTGGCACCAATGTATGGTGAAAGCAGACGCGACTCGTTAATCCTCTCAATAGATTGTGTTGACGTCGTTCCGAAGAAGTTGTTCGGTGATGGCGCCTGAGAATGTGGCGCCATTCGGTGGCTTCTTGGGAAAGGGTCGACGAATTTGCTCGTGCGTTCGCTCATTCGGGAAGAGTTTTACGCATTCGAATTGAAAAGTTCGCAACAAAGTGGTGCCGCACTCGATCTACGTGCACATTAGACACACACACAACTTCACCCCAAGTTATTATTACCAAATCTGAACCTTGCAACCAACGATTCAATCTTTTTTAATCCAACTTAACAACAAATGTCTACACTTTAATTATTATACATACGACTCCTATTTATTGTAAATACATATATGAACGCGATGTAGTGTCCGATACGTACACACGAGTGTTTAGAACGTGCATTCCTCGGTGTTTACTTCTACTGAGTGAGCGTAGATTGATTCTGATTGCCGCCACACGTTGCTTCTGAATTGAAATTCATTGATCCATTTCACTCTCCCGATCTCCGGCCAACCCTCGACAGCGCAGGGACGGAAAGAAATTGCAGATTTTTCGTACATTCGATGTTTCTTCAATGGAATTTGTGAAAAAATTCTTAAAGTGGTACTTTTGGGCAGATTCACATTCAAAACTTAGCTTTTTGATTCATTTTCAAAAACTTGAATACAACTCGCGGAATAATCTGATCACAGAGTTTATACCTAACGACAGCACACTTTTGAGGAAAGCACAAAACTCTCCTCATTCATCAATAAATTTTATACAAATGTATTAATAGCTCATAATTATGATTAAACGTCTCTTCGGAAATTGCTATTACGAGAGTTATTTATGAATCAATATTTCGATGTATCTCCGAAAGATCGCAGTTTTTTTTTTGAAATGTGATTTTTCCTTCTGCTCAAAATAACAGCGCGTGTGATGCTTATTGAAAATTTTCCATACAATTTTTAAATCGTGGCTTCAACGTGTGTCCCTAAAATTACAAAAATTCTGTAGAAAAACGCTTTTCCGAGACTACTACGTTAACGCTAAATTAAATGTTTCATTTTTAAACGTTGCTTTTGTGAATAGTTAGTGGTATTAACTGAAATGCATATGCATTTATCCGCGTATAATGCGCAATGCTATTGTCCAAGTGGTCAATACACGATTGCATTGAAACACAAGATAAATTTTTTCATCCGTTAAATAATTACGCATTTATGTACATATATGCGCGAATGTCGTACCGCGTAGTACACACGATACAGTGTTTATTTCGCGACTTTTTATTCCTTCATCTCTAAGACGACTCGTAATGGTTATATGGACAGTCACGTGATACGCGAGTCATCTTAATCGACAATCGTTACTCATCGTCGACTCGTATATAAAGCTTGTGAATATATATTTCTTACATCATCTTTGGCCTTTTGAAAAATTAACATACGTTGCTATACGTCATTTGTGCTTGACCCGCACTCTTGACGTTCATTTTCTTTGCTGCTTCATTTTTCCGATGCTTTTGTTCGCAGTTATTTACCCCGAATGCGATAAATTTATGGGCAGGTTTCAGCTACTTATTTATATTGATGGAGAAAAAAGAAAAATCTCCGTTCCATGAAATCATTTTTAACTTGAAAATGAAGAATTTGGATTATACTTTTTATCCTTAATATGTCATCTTTATTATTTTATCGCCAAATTCTATCGCGCCGAGAACAAAGACCTCTTTGTTGATCAGTTCCTTTAGACGAACATGGAGGACGCATCGGTCGTTCGCTAATTTGCACACTCTTGTGCTAATGAAAACTCCAACGGGTCTCTATTCTTGAATGTTTATTTATACACTATTTCCATGAACCCTTAATCTTCAGATACTTTGTAATAATAATTCGGTTGACGATATATATTTTCAGAAAACAAAAGTTTGATAATTCGTGAAAATTGGCATATTTCCAACGAACGCTGCACAAAATTTGGAGTATTAAGAAATTTTTTTCCTCTCGCGTAATTTCTGTTTTGCATTAACTACAAATTCTTATCATTACTTTTTCATTGTGACGCAATGTCTTGTAATGAATTTGGAAAAATCTCGGAACCGAAGAGGAAATGTTGAGCCCGATATTGGAACTTATATTTCAATGAATCAAACTCGACTTTCGAAATAAAAATGTAACAAAATTTCATCAAGCGATGACTGATACGCGGCGAGAAATGGAGAGTCTGGTATTTCGAAAAAAACATTCGTAGATGGAGAATGGCTTCGGCCGGATATTAAAATCGACTCGAACCAAGTTCCAGCAGTGCACATGGATATTATTTTCCTATAATTAGAATAATTAATGTATAATAAAACACGAGCAAAGTCGAGGGTACACAGTTACTTTAAATATATATAATTGCATAACCGCGAGAGTGATATTCGTTGGACGTGTGTGAGGATCGAGCGGGATAGACTTTCTGCGTATTTCCATAATGGTCATATATATGAGCGAAGGTAATTCATAAGGTCGTTGTATGTTGTTTTTCCTTTCGCCTAACGACTTTAAAGCGGCGTATAGAAAAATATCACGTATCTATGCAAGATCGAAGGTTTATTTATTTTTTCTCCATTCGTCTCAATCTTCTTTGTCAGTTTGAAGAAAACTTGCATCGTCTCTCCGTGAATTCCACAAAAAAAAAATGAAAATGACAAAAAAATTAAAAAATACAGACGAAAACAAAGTCTTGTAAAAATATCTGGCAAGATGGACTTTTTTCTTGGTTCCATTTTGCCTCGCGGGTGCATCGTGACTCTAATAGGAGGGAAGAGCCCACAAGGAGCCGGTTAGGCCTGACTTCATGGCTCGAATCTTGCCTCGATCGTCCTTCGCCCCCTAAGGGATATTGTATCATCCATTATATCAGAGAGCAACCACGCAGAGTCAGCGTACCATACAGTACCTTTTATCTGTGTATATACTTTCGTCGTAAGAACTAATATACAAGTATTTCAATGTTTTTATTATTTTAACGCACACGAGAGCAGCATATATTGGCAATATGGCGCACCTGCGTGAATAATTTTTTGTCCACTTGTGTATACGATATTGATGGGTGCGTGGTATAAATAGAAGAAGAATAAGAAGTGCAGCAACGTGAGTATTTTCAGACCGGTTAAGGGAACATGAGCATTATAAAAGGGACATGATGCGTGCCACATCGATGTTTGTGTGCGTTTACGTATGTGCGCGAAAGTAGTGGTACCCGTTTCTTACGGATGCTTCCCCCCTGCCCCGCACGGTAGCGTACGCAATAATCAGCGGAGCAAAAGGTATTCTAGTTGTAGTAGGAGCCACCACGCTATATATAGCAGAGCAATTGTACATAAAAGCAGACGCAGGGAATCTTCTCTGATGCCGATGATCCCCCTGAGGTGCACCGCTCGGTGAGAACTTGGCGGGTTACATCGCAGGTATAATAAGGAAGACTGTAGAACAGTAGAATCTTGATTTTTGCTTGCGTCGTTCATTGCCTGCAATTCTAGAAAATATGGAGCCGTTTATGCGCGTATTAAGGACTATTGACATTTGCTGATTGTCGAGTATCTTGTTCTAATGTTGGTCGATGTGTTCGAATTCTTTATGACATCGATTTAGGGAGCAGTGAACAAAATTTAACATTGAAAGTTGACCATTTTTTGGCCATTTGGTGAATGAATACCGAAGAAGAAATGAATAGGAGCTGGATTCGGAGCAGATAGGAAGCTTAAAGGAAAGGAAGTTTCTACTGTATGCACTACAGGCTGGTCGCATATTTATAATGTTGTATAGCGGGGCAAAGGAACGCTTATTCGCGCAACGTTCGGCTGCATATACTCTCTTTTATCTGTTTTTCTCTCATTCTTTCTCCTCCCTACGAGCCCGAACGATGTTCATCACTGACTGGGTCTCTACCATAGAGGCACGTATACAAACGCAGAAGTTATGCATCGTGCGTGTACTCGAGTCCCGCGTGCGCGGCGTTTCTCTTCTCTCATCGCCGCGAGTTCGCGTGCGAGCACGAAACCGCTCCGGAGTTATTTTCATCCAACCAGTTTTGCGCGAGCGTTCTCTCGAGTGGCTAAAAGAAGGATGGAATAAGGGGGAAGACGATATGCACCGGGAGGAGGGATTGAAAGAAGAAAAAAAAGAAACGCCATGCGAAGAAAGAAATAAAGGAAAAAGAATGGTCGCGATGCTGCCGCGAGGGGCAGTTTTGCACGATGAGCTGGCGGGTGTGCGCATTGCCTGGTGGAACGAGACCCCGCAAACCCATGAGAATCTCGTGCAGCTTCTTCCAGACCCTGAAGGATCAGTCGCTCTGGCTAAGTCTCTTGAGACATCGAGAGGAGACTGGACGTTGGCCGCGAGAGGGCAAGCGGGGGACGGCACTCTCTGCCCTCTCGCGGTCTTGCAATGAAGAATATCCTACAAAATACGAGAGCAAGTGAGATAAAACGCGAATTTTAAACAAGGGGGGAAATTGGAGTCACCCGCGAGGTTTCGCGAACTCGAGGCACTCCAATCCGCGGAGAATGTCAAAAAGGCCCTCGTGTCTGTACGTACGTACACACGTGGCACGTCTCAAGTTCGAAAACGTCAACGTGTCGCCTCTTCTTTCACGTTGTACACATTTTTTAATGATGCTTTAGAGCTTCTCAAGAATCTCTATCCTGTTATTTCATCGTTTTCTTCTTTATGGAATTTTTCTTTGATGTTCGCATCATCTTTATTACGATTATTAGTACATTTTGTAATCCTATCAGTTGCTCGCACAACGGATATCATTTCATTCGTTATTTCTTTGATGATCAGACTCGCGGTCAGATTTATTTTGCGTTTTGCGGTTGCAGCAAATACCTTGAATACTTTTTCCCGTTAATCACGAGATATAATACTCGTAGCTGAGGAATTATATTGATTTTTGTCTCTAAAACAAAATTCAACATATTATGCATATCGTTCGAAGAAAAATTGATGTTTGAGCTACGCTGCTAAAGTTCGTCTCGTTTTTTATACACGCAGCGGCAATAACATGCACAATGATACTTGTTTCTTTTTATTTATGCGGGTGCAGTTTTGGTCGAACCGGATTTGCTTGTGATGGTCAATGACTGGTGATGGTGGCTCAGACGCTTACATTCGTATATAAATATATAAGATTCGGCGAGTGTCTGATATCCGGAACGAAAGACCACATGCCAGGCAGGGCTAAGATTCTCTCGGGTAGAAAAAAATCGCACACGATCTCCGAGACAGTCTGCCAAGACGATTTTTAGGCTCCGGTGGTTCGAAGAATACTAAAAATCGATATAAAAAACATTATCAAAATATTTTTGAAATATTCGAACTGACGAGAAAAAGGGCTTTTAATGTTTGCCTCTCTCTCTCTCTCTCTCTCTCTCTCTCTCTCCCTTTCTATCTCTTTCTTTGGCTAGAAGCTGCCTCAGGAAAAGGGTGGCAATGAATAACCGTGACTTTTGTCCCTCTCTCTTTTTCTCGGGTATGAGATAAGAGACCAACGATGAAATACAAAATTCTTTTTATTTCATGACAGAGATGCAAGAAAAAAAGTACAGAGAAGAAATCAAGGGAAGGGAGAAACGCCGCAGGACAAGAAGAACGCAACAGACCAAGTTAAACTTAGCTTGATGCCTCGTCTTTTCTCTTTACCGCGAATTCAGGATCAGAAGCATCCTACTGGACGCTGAAATTATATAAATGGACATATATATAGTATGTGCGCTCATGTTATTTAAATGTGCAGGTTGTTCCAGGTAGAATTGTTCGATAATATTAGGCTCAGTTCTGGAGTAAACGTCAAATCGATCGATCTGTAACCTTTTTTTTTATCAGACCTGATTTCTGAGTTAATCGTTATTAATAAAATAAACATTTGCTTCACACACTGGTCAAATGAGCGTTTCATTGTCACAATATTGAAACGATGAACCTCAAAGTACAATCGACTTGCGGAATTTGTAGAGAATCTTTTGAGGAACAAAAAAAGTGGTGGTACATCAAAATCGCTTGAAAATTGTGGATTCAATTGATAAAAAAGTGGATGAAAATACGACATCGTGGAATTTTCCATAGTTTTATCAATTGATCGTTTCACGAATCTGTAAAATATTACACTTTTTTTATTTTTAATCAATCGAGCAATATTATAGAAGTTGATAAACTCGCGATAATATGGAAAATGAGGAAATTGATATTCATCGTACGGAAGAGTAAAATTTCTGGTGTATCAAAGAAAAAAGTCCCTTTTTTGTTGTTGTAATTCGACGTTTTTTACTTGGGCGTAAAGAAAAAAACTGATAGTCACGCCGGAAATAAATGATGGATGGGTTATGAAATTGTACCACAGCACTTGGCAATTTTTATCGTGCCTCTTGGTATTCTTTCATTACATTTTGTTTGCGCACACGAGCACTGTCTTTCATTCGTGCATCAAACGAACAAACAAGACTTCCGCATACATATTCCGTTTGCTGTCAGATTTGCGTACTGTTTTTTTTCTTTTTTTCGTTCACCAGATTCGTCGCTTAATGACAGCTCCGTTCTGTTCTATTGAAAAAAAAATGTAACGTTGCAAATGAAGAAATTGGTAAATGAGAGAAATTTATAAAGTGTTGCAAAGAAATGGTTATCATCAAGTTTTGAAAAATGGAAGTTTTTTTCTTCCTTTTACCGTTCATCTTTTTTATCAATTACAACTACGTTTTCTTCTTTTATTAAAAAACAATTCAAGGGCACCTTTCAATCTCAAGTTCTTACATCCTCGAGCCTACTCGAAAGAAACTTGATTTTCGAGGGTCACAGTTGCACAATCACTTTTGGCTCCTTTTTGAATCCGCTCTTAAAACAAAACTACAAAAGATAGAGAAGCGCAATTAGGATCAAATTGTAGATAATTTTACGCTCGACGAACATTGTCCCTTGGATTCTTGTCCTATTTGGAACCGTTTCGACGGTACGTGCCTTCAAACAAAAAAATATTCACCAACTTCAATAACTAGGAGAGGATTCCATGGAAAAAAATATATCGGACTTTTCGAGCCAGTATTATTTTATTTTCGAAACTTTACGTCCCGATATTGATCATTCAACACGGGACACCCTGTATATTTGTCCATACTTACTCTTCTTCGGCGAAACCGTTCCTCTCGTTCATCACACGGTTTCATGAACCCGTGCCTTTGCCATTTGACTTTATATATGTATTCATTTACGCACTCTCGCATAAATGCACAGGGTATCGAAAAACAGTGCAAAATTTTTTCTGCACTCTCGTAATTTTCGTGAAACTGTTAAATAATTGAAAATCTTATTATTAAGATTTGTTTCTTGCATAGAAATCCTTTCCATATTTAAATTTTTCTATTTCTATAACGATTTTTTTCAACTAAGACGATACTTTTTAAAAATTCATTTCTCTTAACTGATAAAGTTACACAATAAATGTACAGATGCGTTTTAAATTTGATAATTATGAAGAAAATAAATTAATAATAATCGCAGCGATGTATAAATATTCGTAAAATATTTTTTTCTCTGATTTTGTCTATAATGGGAGTAATTTTTAGGGTTTGTTGCGGAACAGTTTGCAGTACTTGCGGTTTGGACACTGTGTGTATTCCAGTTTTTATCCTTACTTCTTTCATACGTGGCGAGAACCGTTTTCTCGTGACCGAGAGATTGCACCAGTGAATGCGTTTTATGGATGCGCTCTCCCGGCAGACTTAGAATCTGCTCGCATTATCCGGTGTAAACGATTACCTGGAATTTGTGTATTTATAGCATCCAATCGGTGAGGAATATCGAGCTCGTCCGAGGATTAAAAGGCGGCCGAGGAAAAGTTACAATTATGTACTATCTGCTTTTTATCAAATTTCTTTATTTTTCGATTTTACAAACTATTTTCTGGATCTAACCTACTGAGAATGCTATTTAAATGCATTCGTAATTATAGAGTCCTATTTATAGAAGGAACGTTTTACTCCAAATTGCTATCGTGTAAATTCATTTTTTTTACAACGCTCCACTTCGTGTACCAGAAATAGGATCTACTTGTTTAATCCTATTTTTGATAAATTCCGAGCAATCGAGAAGTCTATTAAAATCAAATAAAATTTCATTGTTATCGTTTATGCCAATTTTTTTTGTTTTTTTTTACCAGTAGCTTAAGTTCGGGGTCAAGTCTTCTATACTATTTCAAAAGTGGATTCGATAAACTGGTTCTACAAAAAATATTTTACTATGCGAACGTAAGAGAGTTTACGGTTACCGAATATTTCTTCATTTCCTTGTTTTGATTTTTCATACATTCTTCAATAAGCATGCACGATGCATATCCACGAATTACATAATACGTAAACATTCTCATATGCACGATCACACGATTGATCTTTATGTATTCGCTGTAGCGAGTAAACCTCTGGAAGCTCAAAGTTGGCCAAAGTAAAATACTGTATTGAATTATTGGCCATTTCTGGTTAGTAATTGACAAACGTATGTTGAATTATCGATAAAACATGTCAAAGGATCGAGCAAACTGAGATAACTATGGAGTTTTCGTTGGGCCAACCACTGCACGATTAAGTTAAATAAAAAAAATTGAAAAAAAAAAAAAAAATCAACCTCGCTTTCTCCGTTTCAAACACTTTCTAACCAAGCTAATGTCCAAGTGGATTGTGTAAAAGGCAGCATGCGTTTCTGCACGTGTGCGTGTGAACTCACGAATATTTATGCGAGACTTATAATTGAGGCAGCCGCGTTTGGAAAACTCGCAAGGGTTCGAGGACGATAAAAGTCGGTCGAAAAATTCTCCGCAACAAGATCTCATATGCAATTGCAGTCAATCTTACTATTTAAAACCATTCATTTATATCTCTCCCTTCACCAATCATTTCTTTATTTTCATAATCCATACATTTTTATTCATTTTTATTTGAAATAATAATGCAACATGTAAAATAAGACGCGTGCATGTTGCGAAGAGACGAGACGTTTAGACGGTGCGTTCGTGCATTAAAGTCACTGGCTTTGCCAAGCATAAATCGTTCGGAGCTCTCGCTTGTTACGGGC
Source organism: Campoletis sonorensis (assembly GCA_013761285.1). Classification (NCBI taxonomy): domain Eukaryota; kingdom Metazoa; phylum Arthropoda; class Insecta; order Hymenoptera; family Ichneumonidae; genus Campoletis; species Campoletis sonorensis. The sequence goes on from JACEOJ010000068.1 coordinate 2,398,627, forward strand.
TCCCCCATATTATTATTCATGGTAGCTCTGTATCTGACCTCCAATTCGGAGTGACGATAAATTATCTTGAACACAGGAATCACACTTATCCAAAGTAGACTTTGCTCACTTTTTTTTTTTACAATGTTATTCCACAAAAAAAAGTACTTTAGTATACATATTATTTGGAAAATAAGATTTTTCAGCTGAAAGTTTATTATTAGTGTTTTTATGATTGCTGTGTATATTATCCGATCGTATGATTATATTTGGTGAAAAAAATTCTTGTGGAAAACGTATTTATCCCCTTGGGACTTATATTTTTTTGCAAAAACTGAGGATTTATTTTCTCGTTCCCAGTTGAACAATATATAAAGAAAAGTTTATAAAAAGATGTTTCAAGAGAAATTGTTTTTTGTAGATTAACACGAACTGGGCATTCGTCCATTGAATTTAGTCTTTGAAAGTTTTTCTTCGACAGTATTTCAAGGGCTACTTCGCGTTTTATTGACCATTGTCCTTATTTTCGTAATTATAAGTCAACTGACCTCTGTGTGATCTATGATAGAGTCGTTCGTCCGCACAGCGCGTAATTTGCATGTTCGTGAAGATTCGTGCCAGAGAACTGCTAATTCGTAAAATACTCCTGCCGCCAAAGCAATTTCGACTGTTCCATCTCTATTTTTTAATATATCCGAATTTCCATGTTTATTAAGAAATTAGCAGATTTTCAAGTATGCTCAGAAATTATTCTAAGAAGAAATGAACCGTTAAAAATTGGAGTCTTTGATGTTTAAAACATGTTGCGTCATTTATTTGGGTCAATTATTTTTGACAGTCTTCAGGAAAGTTTTTAGATCTATTGGAAAAAATTAGAATGATAAGAAGCACGAGGAGCAGGGTCACGAGACATTTGAAGAAATAATCTCACATTAAACAACACTATATTTAAACTCTTACGAAATAATCCTCCGTAATCTTAAATTTTTCATTTTTATATCAAGTCCCAGCAATTAAAGTCAGCTTATGAAAATAATACTGTCGCAAATAATTATTCAGATTCTATCAGCTCAATGAAAAAATACGGAGTAGATATTTTTAGGAGATTTGTAAATACCGCGGAGACGATAGACACATGCTCGTCTGTCACTTGGCATTGGAGCAAAATGTTATGCTTACGATTACACTATTCAGTCGTCATCATCATCAACATCATCATCTTCGTCATCAACGCGTTGCCATATCATTGTATAAACCTTATAATCACCTTTGGTATCGAATATGGATGATAAACAGATATTTCCATAGGTGGCTGGCGCCGCGATATTCGAGCTCCACGTTTTACAGCAAATAAACTATCCATGCTATTTGCTACCTTCTCACTCGCTTTATCGAATGATGAAATGAATAATATATTCTCAAATGTCTGTTACAATGGTGATGGACGTGTTTTTACAAGGCATTTTATATTACACGCGTACATACATTCGAATGTTGCGGAATATATTTTTCATCATTATGAATATCAATTAATTTTTTATATTTTCACAACATACAAGTTTCAAGAAAAAGAGAAAAAATTGACGTTTGCCGGATTCGATGACCTTCTTTTGTTGATAAATCGCCATTTTTTTATATTTTTTCATTGAATCTCACGGAAAGTTATTGATTACACTTCGTTCTTGACTGCTATTCCACCAAGTTCACAGCATTTTCATTATTCTCGGGATCAACAACGAAAGTCGCTATTTTTTCATTGTAAAAAAACCTCGTACCCAGCCTTGTTTTTTTTTCTCGTACTAAAGTTTTGCCTTAACATTAACCTCTGCAGTGGCATACAAAGCACCAGCAAAATACATAATACGAGTGGTCGAAGGGCGGATAACGAAAATAAGAGTAAGAAACATCATAAAAGTAGTGTTGACTGTTATGTGTAATAGATGGGAGATAAGATGTATGGCATGGAAACAAGTATAGTATAGGCTAGTAGTTACTGTCCCAGTTATGCATACTGAGAGATATTACTCCTTTGCGTGCGTATCAGTGCATCGCTCCGATGACACGTCCTTGCGATCTATAAACGTCAACTTTATTATCTACTCATAATCCCTTCTGTATCTGCATCTGTACATGAACTATAAAATACAAATATTAAGTATATAAATGCATAATAACGTGATCATATTTGTCACACGTCGGTTTTTTTGGAAGACGTATTAATTTTTATATTTAACTATGCCTGTGGCGTGATTTCCGGTAAATTTTTTTTTGTTTCAATACAAACGTAACATGAATAATGAATTTGCCTAATTTTAACAATGTCTGGTCACTACTGCAAGAGTTATATTGGAATTTTGGAACGTATAGTGTTTTTTTTTGTGCTGCGGATAAAAAGTTCAATTCGTTTGTCTCTGTGATCACAATTATTTGGGGGGATAAGGCCCCCTGCTGATTGGCAGCTCTCTGGACATGGGATTGAGTCACAAACAAGTGAACAAACATACTTTCACATTTATGATATTAGAAAGGCATTGAGGATGAAGATAAAAATAAGGATAAGGATCATTATGACGCGACAATCTTTCTTGAGATGAACATTTTTCATGCTAGATCTCGACTTATTAAAACTTTGAAAAAATGGGGTATAATATTTGTCGAGAAATGCTACTCGACCAGACTAGCAACGTCGACTCGGAGTGTGCGATCGACTGTTTAGAAAATATTTGACGAAAAATCATATTGACAAAACTTTGACGCTTCGTAACTCGGACAGGATCGACTCTACGAAAAAAAATATTGATTGATAAATTACGAGAATTATCGAGTTTTACAAAATTGCTCATAACAATTTTTATCGCAGGACCAACCGTTCAGGAGATATTGAGCAGAAACTGAATTTCAAAATGGTGGCTGAGCTTCCATCTCCACAGGTACCCGAATCTTGGTTTTACGCACTCAAGTGCTTGCCCTTAATAAGTTCAGAGATAAAAAAATTGCATTCTGAAGATTTTGTAGTGAAAGATTGTTTGCCGATTAATTTATTTATCGAAGAATGAGAAACTATGGCATAAAATTGTTTTTTTCTGTGTGTTTGCGCATATGTAGGCGCACGTGTCGTGTGAGTGCACGCGTGCGTCCGTGCGTATACAGGAAGAGAGACGGAAGACCAGTTGGTTATGGAAAGTGAAGACGACGAGAAGGTCGATCGGCATGACGACGACGACCATCATTAATGTAATACATATCCCATCTCGTACATCTCCTTTCATTTATATCCTCACGATATCGCATCTGAAGCCCTTCATCCATGAAGACAAAATAATGTGGAAAAATTCCAATGGTTTTATCGTCAAAAAATATGTCATCTGTCATTATCACGATACGTAATTTATGAGTGCAGATCGAATGTAGTTCAAGGATGTTTTTGTTGCGATTGTTTTATTCGAACGAAACTTTCAATGAAATTAGCAATGGAACATATTTTTGGTTGGGTTTAATTCTAATCAGGGTTTTGTACTTTCGGTAAACGTTTTTTTTTATCGTTGGGTTTACATTCTAAAAAAAAGTGTCTTTCCCGATCTTTTGAGCACATAGAAGAACAACGTTTTTTTCCCTATCACGTCTGATGTAACATTTATCTTTAATTTCAAAGAAAAACCATCACACTTCGGAAACGAATATTACTATCTTTAAAAAACAATCGAATGATAACATTTCCGTAGTCGTAACTCGTATTTAACGAATCAAAGTATCGATGATTTATGAACGATTATACCTATTGTCCTTTTCCTTGTTTGAAAAAAAACTTGGTTACCTCGTCAATAAGGAAACTCTCAGAGTGTCTCATCCATGGCTTCTATTCGGCTGAACAATCTTTCAGGGATGAAACGTAAACGTCTTCCTGACGTATCTTATTTACAGCGGAAAAAAACTGTGTCTACGATTTATCAAAATATTGATCATCGTGACGAAGAAAAAACAGGAAAGATGAACGGATGGGAAGTGAAATAACTTCAGAATCAATTCAATTCCCTACAAGAAAAAAAGAAGGTCCACCAAGTTTTTTCGACCCAGCAAATGTTATTCAGATATTTATTTCTAACAGTCAAAATCGAGGCTTGAAATTCTTGCAGCTTTCGCGGATACGTGAGAAAAGTATTATTCAAAGATGCTTTTATAGTCGAATTTATAAAATGTATGAATGTGATTAAAAATATTTGAGAATCAGTCAAGTGACTTAGTATAAAATCTAAACTTACGTATTCTTATAATGCTTATTTGATTCCAAGACTGCGATACTTATACTTGCATCGATAATTGGTACACGTACTAATGTGTACGAGTGTATTTAATCGTAGGTTTTTTCCCGTCGTTCGATCGCGTCGTGATCGGTGTCTCGTTTTCTGTGGTTGGTGGTTAAAATAGGTGGTGGTAAAACCTCGTGCGTGGTGGAACGAACTCCACCAGCGTCGAAAGAGACGAATCTCCCATCCTTTTGAACAGTTCGATGCAATATCGGCAACGGGCATATACAGAAGCCGGGTCTTTGGGTCGTGTTCGTTCTCTCGTGTTATAACTCAGAGGTCTCAGAGAGGTCTTCGTCGCGAGCGTGTTAATCTCTTGTTTCGTTCGAGAAAGGACGATGCATATCGAGGCTCTCGTATTTGTGATAGAATAAGAATTTTTTTTTCTCGTTTTGCACCGAATAAACGGACATCGAAGATCCGATTTAAGATTAAAGAATTTTTCAAGAAATAAGAGACTTTTCTGTTGCCGTTTTAGTTTCTATCGTTTGTTGTTTGTTGTTGTTGTTGTTGTTGTTGGAAAGTTGAACGTGCAGGGATACAGCAATGGATGGGCGTCGAATAGAGATGGTCGAGAAATACGATTTTCTACTCGACGACGTCTAGACTTTCGGAGCAAAGATCAGGAAGAATAAAATAGATAAATAAAAAGATACGAAGGAGGATAAAAAGAGAAGAAGAGGTACCAGAAGTGGAAAAATTTGAGGAAGAAATAAAATAAAAAGTAAAGGAAATACGAGAATAAAAAAAGAGGAAGAAGCTTTGACGAGGTGAGAAAATAAGCAGAAGCAATAAAAGGACGTAAGGGCGAAGCAAACGAGAAGGCAAAAGTGGTGGAGGGAATAAGAAGTAAAGGAAGAATCAGAACAGGAAGAATAAGAAGAAGAAGAAGAAGAAGTGAAAGAATAAGAAGAAGCCTCACACAAGCTGGAACGAGGGGGAACGAGTTTTCAGAGAGTCACGAACGAGGGAGTCAAGCTCCGGTGGAAGACACCAGTCTGGACCACAGGTGGTTGAGCCCTCAGCGTTTCAAGTCAACGCTCGCGAGGAAGGTACTCCAACCCCGGCCGGGAGAATCCCGACCGGACAAACGATATACCGGATTCCCGAGTTTTTCGGCTCCTATCGCCATTTCTTCTTTTTGTTTTTTTTTTTTTTTATCCAATTCAATAACCCATCGAGCTTGAAAATCTCACGAAACAGCTTCCTTGACGATTTCGCCTTAACTACGAGACTTCTGGAGGTTTTTCTCGACGGCAACAAGTTTCTGGCGCCAGGTCAGTAAACACCTTATTTTCTCATCTGCATCTTTTTCCAGGTGAATAACATGTTTTGTATATTATGCAAAGAAAGTTGGTTATCGATTGTTCTAATTTTTCAAATCATTTTTGATCCCCTAAAGTTCCAATTGTTTCGATTCTACAATCGAGTTTGCCCAGACCCTTTTTTTCGGTACCAATCAAATCATATTTTTATAGGGGTTGGAAAAATAAAAATATCGCGAAACAAAGAAAATTAATACGCATAGAAAATCGCGGAAACGAAGCATCGAATGAAAAAAACTCGTCGTAGAACTGCAGTCGGTTGATCGAAGTGTAATAAATCACTCGTTTTATTGAATACCTGGTTGTGTTTTATTTTTTCTCGAAAGATTTGCTATTCGCGCGTTCTGTTGGCGAATCTCGATTTGAAGAGCTAAACTTTGAATGACATTCGAGCTATGAAATTTTCTTCAAACGTCAAAGTCCTTTGTCTCCCATCGTGAGAACTTGATTCTCGCGAACAACCGCGCACTGATGAGATCCCTGAATCGTAATTACATGTTGACACTTTTGGGCTAGAAAGATTAAAATTGCCGAGGATCACAGTAAGCGAAGAATTTTTTTTTTATTGGGTTACAAAAACTGTCTACCAACTGTTCTGCGTTTATTCCTTCTGCGTGAGGTTCAATGAATAAATTTAATAATAAATAGTCGAATGAAACATGCCAATCAGCTGGAAAATCTTTTGATGAGTCACGGATACAAAAAATCTAGTTTCAAAACACATTAATCTGTGCATTAATATTCATCAAAAAAAATGCGAATATTTATTTATTCCAATCGATATCCATTGACAGAATAATTATTATCGAAAATCTTCCTTTCTCCTGTAAGATTAGCCATAATTTTTATTTCATATATTAATTATCAAGAATAATGCAGTCGTAAAAAACTTTCGAAACGTTTTTTTTACTCGAATTAACGCGATAAATTAAATCGACTGATCATCAACTCGAAAAAAAGGCCATACGTAAAACTTTTACAAGAATAAAAAGTGAAAAAAAAAATGAAACCGCTTCAGGGCATACAAAAAAGTGTTGCTTGCACTTTTGCGAGCTACTTTAATCTCCATTCCGATGTGTCAAACCTTATTTTATTATTTTCTTTTCAATGATTGTCAATGGTTTAAAGTGTAATATATTATCATTTTTGAACAATCTCTGATTGACTTGCTTTATCTTGAATGATATTATAAAATTGACATCTGCTTTGTTCTCGATAAAAATGTATCAACATTATTTATAATGGTTCGATAGAATTGAGCTCGGAAATTCAATAACAAGAGTCTGTGATATATACATAGTAAATCTTTTGGATGGTAAAAAACGTTCACGTACGTATGGTAAATATATCTAAGAAAGTACCTCGACAAACAGGAAGGTAAAAATACTCCAAGATCGTGAGTGTATGCCGCTTTATTTGTGACTGCTGGGGGATTATAACGAGAAAGGCAATTACTCGTGAGAGATCGAGGAACGCGACGTGAGAGGTTGATTAATCAGTCAAGTCACAGTTAACGCGTATCACGGGGTGACTGTGGTTCGTACCAGATCTCTCGCCCGAGGTGACATTGTCGAGATACACAAACGTTTTTTCCTCCCCCATGTTCTGGCGTTTGAATTCGATGATCTATTAAGGAATTAGCCAGGAATTAGTCATAAAAATATTTCAAAATGATCAATTTCATTGGATACCGAGTACATTAATAGCGAAGACGATTATTTTTGGTGCAGGAATTGAATACAAAAATGTACAAAAATTATTTTTGTCGTTTAAATTGAAGGAAAACAAATTCTTCCGACATAATGACGACGAAAAAAAGCAGAAATTCCTGAACTAATGTTTAATTCGGATAATATTAAATATTCGAAAAACGATTAAACGAAATGATGAAATTGAATCAATGTGTCCTTGGAGAATTTTAATTAAGAACACCTGGAGGTTCAATTGGCTTTCATTGACAATCCTTCTCTTTGCATTTTGCGACTGCAGGTCAGCTCTCGAGCTGCGACCTGCTTCGAGACACCATATTTATATACTAGCGTCGCCCGCGGGCTCCGCACCGCCGGCAAATCTAGCTGTCACACCTCGACCAATGAATCAAAAGATTGATGATTACGAAATTTTCAAAATTTACCATAAATTTATGTAAATAGCTGTTACTTTTATTCTATCGAAAATTGGTCCCTGGCTCGCACCGTTCATTTTCTTCGTTTTCGAATTACCTTCGAACTAGTTATTAGTGGTGTTCATGATTCTACAATTTTATTTATTACTGGCCAACTTTCGAACTCAGACATGGGATGAAAAATTAACGTTTTTCGTTAGCATCAGTTCTGTAAAAAAAAAAAAAACAATTCATTGACTTTTTATTCAGTGTAAAGCTTAATTGCTGTAAAATATTCATCAATATCCGTTCGATCGTCCTCGAATGGAAAGCGATCAAACGCATTTTTACGGTAGAGATTTGTTTAGCAATTTTTACGCCTGGGATATGTTGGTTTTACTCCAAAAACGGTAAATTGAGTCTAGAACAGCTTCGAAAAGCGTTCGAAGAGGCGAAAATAGGGCGTTGGTTAAATTATTCTGTGTCATCTAGATTGAGAGGTAAATTAGAAAGAAAAAAAACCCATTTTCTGTTAGTTTAGCCTGAAGTACCCGATGTACATCATAAATATTCATAAATATACGAAGATAGGAATGTAACATAGTTGACTTAAGGGATCAAAAAACAAAAAAGTTTCTCGAGGACACGTGGACTCGATCACGTGATCGACCAGCTGACAAATTGGCGTTAAAGCGGAAACGAAAATTGACAGAAATGTCAAAACAGGAAAATAGTAATTCAATAAAATTTTATTATCTTATCATAGACGTTATGTCATGGAAAAAAAAAAAAAAAAACAATTCGTGCCCTCCAAATAACAGATTTCCATTAGAAATAAAGAAGCGAGTGAGAAGCAAAGAAAACTAAGCTCTGTGTACAATATCATATGACTTTTAGTCCACTTTGCTTTTCATATATAGAAATCTTTCTCTCTCCAATAAGCAGCAATTAAATCATCGAGATCGGTAAATATGTGCATATTGTCATACACAATGTTTGATTTAATGATTCCAAGGGAATCTAGAATGTAAACACACGTGACGTTTTGTGGGCTCGATCTTGCGTCGTGGTTTTTTATAGACTGCCACACTTCTCATTCTTAATCATGCTAATAAAATCTGTCTATAGATAGATATATGTATATAAGTACATGAAATATACAAGTGTCGTGCTTGGCAGTCTATCAATGACAGCGTTGTTTTTTTTAGCAGGTTGAATCAATATATAAATGACCCCAGTGCGTAAAATACAGAAGATTCTGCTGGTCGCTACTAAAACAAACAACCAAATAAATATAAGCTCTTCAAAGTGCACTAGAAACAAATTTCCAAGGTTTCGAAAACGATGAAAATTTCGAACGGATGTAAACGTCATCGTGGGAGCCAAGATTTTCAAAATATTTCAAAATGCATTACTCGGAAAAAACTGTTGATGAAAATTTGATAATCGCAATCGATATTCGTTCGATCTCAAGCTTTAAAAGTTGCTTTGTTACATCATTTGTAAATGATCTCGACTCGATACAAATTGTATAAACACATGCGTCCATATTTAAATGTAAAAGTGATGGAAGTAAGTTTAGCAGAGATATTTATTTGACATAATGAAAAACACACATTTGTAGAGTCCAGCTCTTCTTAGTGTTAAGTCACGATTTTCTTTTTTCTACACAACCCCAGTATTCCGAGGATATACACATCGATGTCTGGATATAAATAAGCGTAATACCGTTAGATCGTCGAACTGAAGAACTTGTCCCCGTCGATATGTCCAGTTAACTTGTGACCCTCACTAATATAATCGATTATATTTGTTTATATATCTATATAAAATGCATTCGGACACATAAAATCAATCGTAACTAAGAATAATTAAAACAACGTGATACTGGGACTGGAAATATGTGAATAATACATCGATTTTTCAACAAAAAATCACGAAACTATGGAGAAAAAGAGTGACAGATTTCGAATAACACTAATAACCGATACAGCGTTATTGCAGCATTCGTTGGTTCCATTGACAGTGACAAAACTCAATTATTCGCTATAATTTCCAATTAATATTTAAATCGATATTTTGTAAATACATTCATTTGATTTTCTCTCTCTCTCTCTCACTGTGAGTTTCCACTTGACAGCTCATATTTTTTTCACTCGCTAATCATTCAAAGTGTCTACCCATTTTACGAGTTTTCGTTTACGTCATTTACGAGAAACGTACGTGACTGACCACTTGATCATTTCATAAATTGGCGAAATAAGCCAGATCACAACCACTTGCACTTTGTTGAAAAATATCATTTCCACGATACACGTGGAAGAATCTGAACATTGACAAGCTCTCATGATACCTTCAAAATAAATCAATGGATTTTTCATTTCTATTGGAATCTTTCATTCGTACGTATTCTGGAACAATGTTATCCATTAATGTTTGTTTTTTTCGTAAAAAAAAAAAAGAAAAAAAAATAACCACACCGATAACTTTCGTTTTTACGTCTTAATATTAGATTTTAATAATAATGACGATAGATTTTTCATTTTTTCGTGTTGTTTATTTTTTAATTAGATTCATAAACCTGTTCATTAACGTGATACGAAAAAAAATGATGGTTTTGATTTCTTTTTTCACCCACTTTTCATTACGATTTACTAATTGAGCACTTGGCGAACTCATATAAATTTTAATTGATGAATTATACAAATTTAATGTTCCAGGCTAAAGGATCAGGAGTAACCGCGTGATTAAAGGATTTACTTTCGCTAATAGGATAATTTCTTTGCAAAAAGTGTTGAGACAAAAGAGGGAGGGAAGATAGCGAGCAATAATGACGGCAAAAATTGTTAAAACGAAACTGGTTCCACCTGATGGTGGATGGGGTTGGGTCATTTTGTTTTCCGCGCTGGTCGTTAATTTCTTGATACCTGGTACGGTAAAGTCCTTCGGTGTCCTCTTCCCGGAGTTTCTTCAAGTATTCAAGGCTTCGCCAACCGCGGCCTCGTGGATGCCAGCCCTGTGTTACTTCCTGTACAGTTCTCTCGGTAAGTTCGCCAACTATAAAACTTAACATTCGTCCCTTTTATCCCTCCCCCTGCGCCTCCTTTTCCTTCATTCCGATCACCTTTTATGACGGTATTAAAAAATTATGTTTTTCATTCGAGGTCGTGTTAAAGATTTACGAGTGAATTACCCTCGACAACGTAGTCCGGTTGTTGGAACGACTTTAATTGGTGGATTATTTTTCAAAGATGAAGAAAATTTTTGAAAATCACCGTTATTTTGTAAATTATAACTCGCACCGTTAAAATGGTCTTGCAAACATTTTCAAGCAAATATTACTCCGAAATAATTCTTTGAATTCACACGAAACTAATAAAAAATGATTTTTATTTTTATTTACATTTTTTTCTCTCATAAATTTGCATTATTTAACATTTATTATTGATTCTTTGTTATCTGTGCTTAAAAAAAGGCCCACTCTCGAGTGTCCTGTCGATGAAGTACTCGTACAAAACGGTTACTCTCATCGGTGGTACGTTCGCTGCTACAGGAATGATGTTGAGCTACTTTGCAACGTCAGTTTCGTATCTTTATGTCAGGTGAGTACCGTTCTCCCGGTAATATACAAAACAAAAATGCATAAATAGCGATAATTGTTGTTTTTTATTGTATTTTTTATATCTTAAATACAATATTGACGTGTATAAATACAGATGCAAATTGGAATATTCGGTGAAACGAGAAGTTTCTACATTGGAATTTATCTGAAACTTAGTGTCTTGAAAAAAATCATTATTGACTTTTTATTATCAGGAAGGTCGTGTCTTATCGTTGCAATTATTCTATACCGGAGATGACGTCGAAATAAAAATTTCCGACCAATAGTAAAGTAAAGAGAACATTAAAAGTATGTGAAAAAAGAAAAACAAATGAAAATTAATTGTTTTACGAATATATATTTTTCTTATCGTTCCAGGATGTCATAAATTTTTTTTTTTTTTTTCCATCTACGATTTTTTCCATTCCTTGCTCGTATGACGCCTCGTCTCTAGTTACTTTTCAAATGTATTCATGCCGCAGTTTTGTTTTTATTATCGTCGTTTTACTTTCGCCACTTTCGGCTCTAAACGTTATACTCAATCATTCGTAATGTCATCGCGACTTGTCTACGTACACGATACTCAATTTAAGTACCTACGCTAACGATAAAAATAAACGAATGTACTGTTACGTTTATTTTTTTTCTACCTTCTTCATTTCCCAATTTAGCTACGGAATCATGGTTGGAATTGGCGCTGGATTGACGTTTCCACCCACCGTTTACATAGTAACAGCCTATTTCGAAAGATTACGAGGCTTCGCAAATGGTCTCTGTATATCCGGAAGTGCCATCGGTACCATTGTCTTGCCACTGTTTCTTCAGTATCTCCTCAATCAATTTGGCCATCGGTAAGAACTTTAAACTTATATCCCCAAAAAAAAAAATGAAGAAATAAAATTAAAACAAGGATTTAAAAATATTTATCGCACGTGACTCAATGAATTTTGAATAATTTTTAATCCCATACTTATTTTGGATTAATGAGCATTTTCGATCTTTTGCGAACTATTCAATTATTCATAAAAGTTATTTAAATTGTTGACTTTAGAAGTTTTTACAAATGAAACAAATTGAAGATTCATTTTAAAAGAATTCTTGCACATAATTTTACGTGAAAAAATTTAATCGGTACACTGACAGAACAAAAAATGAATGAATTACCGCGCAGAGCGAATAGAAACGGGTGACGATCCGGAATTTTAGTGATTAATGTCAATCAAAATAGATATTGAAAAGAAAACTTTGATAGAATGCAATATTTTTGATAATTTGTGTATTTTTATTTTACTTTTATAAAAATGTTTATTTTGATTTGTAAAAATCATGAAAATTCGAATCTGTAGTTCATTTTAATTGCTGCACTGAAAATGATTAATTTCCATTTTCTCAGTCAATTGAATATGAAAGTGTGACCAATGAGTCGTTTATAAAGAATATGAAGAAAAAATCAATATTTGAAACAAACTCGTCGATTCTCGAGGACATTGAGTTCCGAAGAAACTTTAATTGGCCCGCATCGCGTGCACATTGGACCGACTAAAATAAGTCACGAGTTGTACTAAATCCTGTTTGATCTTCCGGTACCAATTGTTGACATGCGACGTATGTAGAAAAAGCATCAAATAAGCATGGTGCATTATTATCGAAAATGCATGCGACCATTTAACTAAAACGAGGCTTGCATGACACAAAAAAATAATAAAAAAAAGAGTAGAAAAAAAAAAAAGATTCCATCGACGAACGTAGTTCCGGAAAGATGGTTAAAAAAATAAATTGGTTCATCGCGTTACATCGTAGCTTTGTTTCCCTTTTTCACAGAGGCGCAGTATTGATAATGGGGGCGATAACATTAAATACTCTGGTTTGTGGTTTACTGTATCATCCGGTTGAAGAGCACATGAAGGAAGTGCCGATCGATGAAGGAATAGACAACGAGGCAATGTCATTGGACGAGTCACCAACCGAGACGAAGATTCGAATAAGTTTGCCAAGTATTTCCGAGCCCAACACGATTGTTCCTCAAGAGACGAGTAATTCGAGCGCCGATACGTCGTCCTCCCATCTGACGGATTTATCAAAATATCTCGAAAAGACACTGAACAGTGGAAACATGGAGGAAGCGACAAACAAGAGCGAGGAGCAGTTGGAAAAATCGGAGGTGGCTGAGGACAAGAAGATCGAAAGTATTTCGGATCAATCGACGACTGACTTGTCGATACCTTCGGTAACGACGATCGTGGAGTCGTCTGGAAATGCGAAAAGTGTTATGACGTCGAGTCTGATAGTGACGCCGCCATTGAGTCGTGGAAATTCAAGTAGAAAAAGTACCGGTCGTGAAAACTCTTTTCATCTGTCACGTCAACACAGTATCGTTTCTGACATGGGCCCGATAGCTCTGAGTCCACGTGTTCCGGGATTATTTCGAAGAATATTTCGGACGCAGCCTGGTAAATCGAGGAACGATGAAAAAATAGATAACGCGGATAACGTGGAGTCAGAAAAAGTAGATAACATGAAAAAGCTGGACGAAGACTCGTCGCAAAGCACCACGAGTTCGAGTCTTAGCTTTTTTGATTTCAGCGTATTGGCTGATCCGATTTATCTCGTTATTCTCATATCAAACTCAACTTCCGCCATAAGTAACACTAATTTTATGATATTATTACCGTCCTACGCCATATCCGAAGGTTTTGACAAAAACCGATCGGCCCTTCTGCTGTCAATCGTATCAGCTTTTGATCTCGTTGGCAGAATCGGTGGTGCATCACTTTCGGATATGGATTTTATACCAAAGTATTATTACTTCGTTTGTGGTCTCGGCCTGAGTGGCATCGCGTTAGCGCTTTTGCCAATGGCCGTAAGTTACACGATGTTATCATTTTTTTGTGCACTTTTTGGCCTCTCCTCCGGCATGTACATCGGCATTACGACCGTTATTTTGGCCGATATGTTAGGAACCGAAAAATTAAGCTCTTCCTACGGTATATCTTTGTTCGTCAATGGGGTTCTTCAGCTCATGGGACCACCGTTGTGTGGCCTCGTTTACGAACAGGTTGGATCTTACAAACCTATATTTTTAGCATTAGGTATTATTCTCATACTTGGTACTGCCCTTTGGGCCGCTGTTCCGATCATAAAAAGAAACAAAAAAGACGTCGAAGCCGCTTGACCATTTCAACACCCGCAGTTATCGACATTACGTTACGAAAAATTCTTAACATTTAAGATCGAATTATGCATTTTTTTTCTTTATCTTTCTAGTTATTCGATAGGAAGCTTAGCAAAATTTGCAATTCAATATTTTCAATTACGGTGACATATCGACAAAAAACAAAAAACAAAATAGATTACAATCTATTGATCGTTCATACTTTCGTGAAAATCTTGTCACGTTCATTTTTCATTCTTTTTTAATTTTTGTTTTTTTTCTTTTTCTAGTTCCCCGTTGTATCTAATGTAAATGTTTTCTTTATTGTTGCAAAAAATATTGTATTCTTAGTCAATTCGTCGATCTTTTGTACGATAGAACCAACTTAATTTCGTCTTTCTTTTCATTTATTGGTGGCTTCTTATTTGTTGATTTAAAAAAACAAGAGGGATCGCATTTCACGGTAAAAAAAAGCACGTGGAAGAAGTGACAGTTATCGAAAAAATCGATCATTTTGAACACGTGAATTTGTTGTCACTCCCGAACGATTATTTCTCGCAATTTGAACGGATATGAAATATGGCAATGACGCCAATTAAATGAATTTTGCTTTACAATCGCGGTGCATCAGCCGCAAACATACATTTATCAATTTTCCACGGAGCCATTAGGTTGATGATTAAAATTCAGTGAACGTGTTAAACGCATATTTAAGTATGAAAACACTCGACCGTGTTGATTCGTCGTAATTGTACGTCATTATGGTCGTGTTTGCAATTAACAGGGACGAGTAATTAGAGAAATACTTAATAATATTAAAAAAAATATATATTGTGCTCATCGTAACGACCGCACACCATTAACGATTCAATTTGACAGGCAGAAATCCGTGTTGAAATCGTCTGACGAGGTAATTCCTGCTGAATAACGAGAAACATGTTGTATCGAGTGCGATTATTTAGCGTGGATTGATCACGTTCGACCGAGGCGATGAATGTTGTTAATTTATCGAGCTAATGTATAAGAAATCACTTTTTTTTCTTTGGGGTATAGATTCATACTCTAAATAACGCGGTAAAACTTCGTTGTAACGTTTTTCAATATTATTTCGAACAAAAAGCTGCACGTGTGACTAAAATAACGTAATTAACGAGAACGAGATTCCGTAGTTGACGAAAAAACGTGCATGGAACTCAAAAATCCTTCAAATAGTTGGTAGTGAGACTCTGGCGTGTCGAAAAAGGTTATGTCGAAGTTTTACTGCAACGCGTGTAAGGGTTGCCTTCGATGAGGATATCGAGTACTTTCGATACGAAAATTTCATCGAGTTTGTCTGAATTGACATTTAGGAATTTTGACGAAAAATCACTCGTCGGTTTCTACGAAAAAATATGCCTCGCGACGCAGTCTTGTTTGCCATGAAAACGTCAAAAGAAAACTGTCACTTACACACACGACGGAGACGAAAATGTTCACTGACATCCTCATCGAAAATCAATCTAATATTTACACACTCGGTCGTTTATAAATTCTCTCCGTATTTATATCTAGTCATATCATTTAAGGATGTACAAAACTCAAATTAAAAGGTAACCACGTTAAAATAGGACAGATACGAAAACGGATACTCACTTGCTCATATTTGTGAATTTACATAATACGAGCGTGACTTTTCTCTTTCGCTCGAATATAACGAGAATGAATGCCCGAGTAAAGGGAAAGCACTAAATAATAATACGTATGTGTCAAATTTCAAGATCGTTTAGCTCATGGAAACGAGATTGTTTTAAGATTAAAATTTGTACAAATGTGCTTGTGTGTGTATATCGTTTCATTTATTTCTTTTTTTAATCCTCAAACACTTTTCGATTGTTCTTCTTATTCACGAATTCTATATTTCCCTTCTCTTCGTTTATAAGCACGTCGAAAAAAATACTGAAATGATGCTAATCCGTTGGAAATTCTCTCTCGGTTTGTTGTAGACATTTTCTGATTTTTTCTACGATAAGAGACTACGAAACGCCTGTAATACGGAACGTCAACGTCACGGTTGCTTTGAAAAAAAGTAACCATAAAACGTCAATTGAAAAACTAATTCATCTCCCGTAATTCCTGTATACAGAGAACCAAAAAGCAACTTTCTAAAAACGTTACGAAGGTTAGCTTTCAATGAAAAAAGAAGTAACGGTTACACAACAAGAGTTGTACTGAAATAATATATCATGGCGTCGCCCTGTCGATTTTTCTCTAATCTTTCGACGACACTAGAAAACAACAACTTTGATTGGCGATCCAAACAACCTATGGTGGTGCTCATGTCGCTCGAAAAAATAACGTTGTAAGAGTGCATGTTATCACAGCTATTAAGATTGAGAGTGATGGTACGGAATTTGACAATTATTTCACTATTACTTGTTATAACATCATTTATTCCACCATTATTAATTTTATTCTCATTTATTTTGATTTTTTATCGTGAAATTTTTCATCGGGTTGCGAAAAAAAAGAGCAGCTGTTTCGCACTGCTGCAACAGCAGTTTGGAAGAACGCCGCTAGGGTCGCGCATGCTTAGTTGGCTCAGTTAGTGCGGAGTGCGGGTTAGTGCAGACCGCGATTCCCGCCAAATAGTGCCGTTCGTTTGTTGTTGTTTTTACGGTGAACCCACGTTGTAAAGTGAAAAAACGCGAATGATTTGTATGACAGAATAACGAATTAATACGAAACGATAACGATATAAAACTGATTTTATTTTATTCCGAAAAGAAAAATGTTGTTTAAATTTTGTTGGTGTTTGAAGGATTTGTGACAAAAGCAAGTGTCGTACAATTTCCGATACAGTGGGCCGGAACGATGGCAAAATTTCGATTACACATTTTCATATAAAAATTGAAGTAATTCTTCAAATAAGTGTAAGTAAGAATAATCAAATGATTTCTCGGCTAATTCGATATTCTGTATTTCGAGCATACGAACGTAGTGTGTAATGGAAAAATGAATGGGATCACAAAAATGTTTATTTTCATATTTCGCATGATGTATAATGAAATTCAATTGAAAAATGAGATCACGTAAAAATAATTTCTACAAGAACCATTCTATTCTGCGTCTTTTCGTTCTCTATACACATACAGCGTGAGTTTTTTTTTACATTGCGAAAATTTGCTCAATCGTACGTACACGCACTCGGCTTTCGAATATCGTGAGATCTCAAAGGATTCTAATGTGTTTTTGTTTTCGTTTATTATTATTTAAACTACTTTATCGTTTTGCGATGCAAATAATATATTTGGCACCGTGCTGTCCCCGTCCTTTCAACGCTCTTTTGCCTCGAGGCAATACAACCAGAAATATTTCTATTATATTGTTTTTTTTTTTTTTTTGCATCTGTCTTTTCTAAAATCGATGCCACTTCTTCGGGGCATGCAACAGCGTATCAAAGACACGTTTGAAAAAATTCTCTCGGCACATAATACGGAGCTTGATTGGTTGAAAGAAAAATATATGTTTATGTTTCTTGAAAATTGATCGGTCAATCAATTTGTTTATTTTTTTTTATTATTTCGACCTTAGTATCTCTATTGATATCGCAAATCCATTGTTTCCTTTTTTTTTCGGAAATTTTATTTGTCAACTAGTATTTTATGTACTCTTTCTATACACGCACGCATACATACGCACATACCCGTCTATATATACACAGTCTAACGCGGAAAAGTAATTTTTTCGCATAAAACACGTCGAAAGACTCACGCGAGTTCAAAATCGCTATCGCGATTTATTGCTTTTTTGTGCGACGAGAATTAACTTATTTTTCTGCTTTTTTCATTTTGATTGAACTTTCGTGAGTCATCGCCATCGATAAATTATAGCACCGAGGGATTATTTTATCGCTTTCCATTCGTCTCTTTTCGTACAGCGGAAAGTGGAACTTGCGTGCGCAATCTTCGCGCCTATTTACAAGCTCGAGTGTGAAAGTCTCGCTTTTTGAATTATTATTATTGTTATTATTATTATTATTCTCCGCTCATTCGTATCTACAAACGCACGATCGACTCTGACCATTCAGTCCGACCGTACGCACCATAAAATAGTCTTCGTAAAACCGAGGTTTTCGGGCTTTTATTTAGCCTCTAATTTCTGCGAAAGTGTCAATGAAAATTTGAAATTGGACGATTTTTTCTGTACATCGAAAAGCATTCTCTTTTTAATCAAGAAAATGATTTAATCATCAAATTTTTTATGAAAATGAATTACTTTCCAACGAATATTCATTCGCTTATGTTTCGAATGCTTATTTCCCATTTTACGATTTAAAGTCAATTTCACGTGTTCAAATCCCATGACGAATTGTACACAAAATAACTTTTCATTATTTTTATTTCAAATTCAATGGCAAATGAATTCTTCAGACGATGGATGTTTGAAAATATTTATAAATTATTGAAGAAAGAAGACAAGAGAGGAACGTTTTTTTTCTTTCTTCGAAATAAACAAAAGTGGCAAGTGAACAAGAGTGACAATTGATTCAATAGAAAATTTCTCTCCTGTCCTCGAACGGTATTTTTTTCTTACGTCTATTTTTTTTCCTTTTTGACGTTTCCTCGTCAATTTCGCATACGCTCCATAACCTCAAAACCCAACAACGATAAACCAGGGAATGTTTACTATTTTTTTTTCGTTCAATTACATGCGAAACGTAACAGGGTTTTGTTGACCTTCAAGCAAGATCGGTTCGATCTTTTCGACAACAATTTCGAGAATTCTCCTCATTTCTTTCGTCCTTTGTTTTTAACAGCACCATAGCACGGATCTGAGTACGAATGAATCTTGACTGTTTTCGAGATTTTGTCCTCCTCGAGATATCGACGATTTTTTCGTACCAAAATCGTTCTCTCGTGTACTCAGATTATCGATTCTAATTTCTTTCTTATCTTGCCTTCTGTACACACGATTTTTTTCCTCTTTATGGCCGATTATTTGAACAAAAATCCGGTAAAAATATTGGAAAAACGTGTAAATAAAAAGGCGAGTGTAAGAAAAGAAGAGTCTGGTGGGGATGTGAAAATTGCTGAAGTGCTTAGCGTTGACTAACGAAACAATCTTTCGTTAGTTTCTGACCTTCAGCGTTGCCTGTAATTGGAAAAATAAAAATTTTCATTAATTCATTACGTTTCTTCTGTAAAATCTGGTTTTATAAAATTTCTTCAATTTCGCTTACGACAATTGCTCGAAAAATAGTACAATCGTATAATATAATGAAAATAAATAAAAAGTATGAATAAGAAAAGGCGAAAAATGATTTTTACCATAAGTCGTGGCTTCTCCCACCGTTTTTCATGTATTTTATGTTTTCTTTGTCGTTCGTGTAAGTGAGATGAGTGTGTGCCCGCGAGCGCGCACGTATTTCTACGTGTTTATGTGTATTTGTGTGTGCGATGTGAACGTCAAGCGGTACGAAATTCATCTGCGCGATCATTAGCGATCAATGCGACCCAGAACGTGTTTTGGTCGTTTTCAGGATCGATCCGTTAAGAAGCAGCGGTATCTTTGCGACCGGCAAACGACACGATGCTACGAATTCCTTTGACCGACGTCTGTGAATGGAAAATCGATTATTGTGGTTTAAAAAAAAAGTAAGAATGGACGAAATCGTTGACTTTACTCGTGGGCTCAAAACTTTTCACCTTTTTCTTGGAACCGTTGAGATAATCTTTGTACATCTCGGAACGAAGATATCTCGAGTAACTGTCACTTTTCATCAGATGATAAACGTGAGCCTTTGAAATGAAAAAAAAAAAAATGGTTTAGTTCAATTGATGACTCGTTTACAGGTTCAAATAAATATTTAAAAAATTTCGTACAGCAGCTACGTCGAAAGACCATCGATCAGGCTTCTCCAGATTTTTTTTTGTCATCTCGAAAGACCTCGAGTCTACGTTTATTGGACAACTAGCATCAGGACCTAAATATTCGTTCCAAATCTCATCCACTTTTGTTTGCACATCTCGCTGAGGTAAAGCCTTCAAGCTCTGAACTGCTTCCCAAAATCTGTTGGTCAAGGAATATTGAATTTATCGATTTTATATTTCATTCGATTTTCACCACAAAATTGGCTTGAGTTTCATTTTATTTTAGACCATAAACGCTCCCATCAATTCTGAAAAATGTCAGAACAACGACTAAAAAAGTATTTGATTTTTCACGCTTTTTAGGAACTTATTTTCATTTATTTTGATTCATAAATCTACCGGAAGTTTCAAGTCCTTTTCTATATCGTCTCTTCGATGAGAAACCCCCAGAATATTGCGAAGTTGATTAATTATTGAAATTGAAATAAAAATAAAGTAATTTGAAAAATGCTTTACTTGAGATTTTCGCCACTAAATTCCTTGTCAAGAAATCGAACGAATTGTTCACGTCCAATGGGATCCTGAAGTAATTCTTGGAGACTAAACGCCCATCGTTTGACTCTTCTGACCGATATTTCTTTACTGAAAAGTAAAGCATTCGTAAGACAACGATTTTTAATCGTAAAATAAATGTTTTTTCTTCTTAATACAAACGAAAAAGTGAATTTTCCACTCACGCTAACTTCTCCTGTTCCCACATTTCCGGACTGTCCGTAACCCACGGATTACCGAGCTCAGGTTGCGTAAACACGGGGTCATATTCGACGTATTGTTCGAAATAACCGATGAGCCTGTTGTGCAACATATTTCTCGATAATTTGTAGTTCGAGCGAAAATAAAGGATTGAACGAAAAATAATAATAAACGAAAAAAAAAAACACGACGAAAGACAAAGAATCGGAAGAAAAAAACGTCCAACGAAATTAACTCACGCTTCCGCAACTTTGGATACTTTGATGTTACGTCTGTCCAGTCTTTGTTTCAACATATCGATCTCTCTTCGAACGTTTTCGGCCGATGGGCTTGGACTTTGATCCGCGTGAGTTGGCGATATTCGTCCACCTGCTACTCCTAGTTGCAAATGTCGACTCGCCTTTATTATCGGTTTGTTGCTCCTGCAAGCTTTTTTTATGTCCATTTCGGTCGTATTCACACAACCGGGCTATTAACATCGAATAAGAAAAAAGTTCATGTATTTTCGACACGTTTATCGAGGATATTCGTGCAGTAACAATTATTTCAAAGTTGCGGAACCTTGTGAAGAAAATAAAAAAAGATTTCGTACATCCGAGCAACGAATAAACGTTTGAAAGCTCTATTATTCTTGTTATTATTATTATTTTCATTTATTTTCTTTCTTTTTTCTGATAGAATTTTGTGTAATTTACCATTGGTCGATGAACGTCCCAAAACGCTCGTTCCTGACTATCCAGAACTTTTCTCTCGAGTTTATCTCTTTTTTTGTCAACTTTGCTCTGTGCTTCTGCCTGCATAAATATGAATTCCCACTTCCTTGAGAACATTTTCTGCAGCCTCGCGAGATTTTCCGCCTCGTAGTCAGCCAATTCGAGACGAGTTTTGTTCTGCATCGTTCGCTTACACAAGTAAACAGCTGGGAAGTACGAAAGCACGATAAGAATTTTGAATATCGAAAATAGTTGAATAAATTTTGGCTCGAAGTAAACTCTCAGACAAACGTTTGAGCGAGCACAGAGTCAAGTTTTTTTCTTTTTTTTTTTTTTTTTTTTTTTTTACCATAATCTGTATTTTCAGGCTCCCAACAATTCGACGGCCAAAAATACGGCGTTTGAAATCGATAGAAAGTGTTGTCGTTTTTCACGGTCAGGCAGTGATCGTCGATCGGAAAAAAATATCCGTGGGATGCCATTAAGTGAGCGACGTGAAGAGCTTCTTGATCGTCGATCTCCATGTTTTTCATCATCCACGCAATGAGATCGGTGCCTGGTATGATAATATATTTTTTTAATTATTCTTCAATCCTTATATTTTGAGCAGCATTGAGTAAAACATTTTCCAAAAGATTTACGAGAAAAATAAAAAAATATATGAATCATTTTTTTTTCAATGCAAACCCCAGTGACTTCGCGATTCGCGTTTATTATTGCGACAACGTCGCGTATTTTTATTTTATAATTACAGCAGTGCTCTCGTTTAGAGAGTGAACATTTTTTTTTTAATTAAGATAAGAATTACGGGCTCAAAAAATTGATTAATTTAAGTACATCATTCCTTTTTTATATTTTTACCATATTTTTTGAATCTCCTGTTGAAATGTGCAATAAACCGTGTGCGAATGTTTCAAAAAGATGAATGATTTTGTTTAACTTGAAGAAAAAAATTCAAAAATTATTTTCTTTCGACCTGAAACTTTAAAATGAATAGAAAATAATGGAAAATTTGTCTCACCGGTAAAAACCGAAGGTATCTTGGTCATGAAACTCTTGACCGTTCTGACTGGAACTCCGGTTTCTTCGTCCAACATTTTTTCGACTATGGACTCCATCTGGAGGCAAAAATGGGGACAGAGCGGTTATAATTCGTTCGACTAATGGCTATTAATTGTCTAACCGATAAAAGCAACATCGCATGTACAATATATTTATTGGTTCAACGTTAAACATATAGATATGTATCATCGGGGCCATTTATGGTTCACGAAGTCAAAGCTGCGTGTGTATCGATGAAGGGGATCGCAAAACATAGAGTGAGAGAGAGAGAGAGAGAGAGAGAGAGAGAAAGAGAGAGAGAGAGAGAGAAAGAGAGAGAGAGAGAGAGAAAGAGGAAGGGAAAGAGGGAGAGAATAAGAGAGAAGAGCAAGAAGTGACCAAAGATATCACAAATACTGAAGGTTAAAATGTATATAGACATGACTCCATAAATGCTGTTCAGTAAGTTGTCCTAGTCTTTGTTTATGTTTTCTTGTATACTTAGATCGAGACGTCTATGACCCTGGATAGAGGATGAACTCTAGAACATTAGCAAAGAGAGAGAAAAAGAGAGAAAGAGAGAGAGAGAGAGAAAGAGAGAAAGAGAAAGAGAGAAAGAGAGAAAGAAAAACAAGCTTTAGTGGAGAATGGAGAACGATCGATCTTCACTTCGACGTAAGACGACACTATAAAAGCGGGAGGCAGCTAACGTGTTCTCTGGCAAACCCTTTGCGCTTTTTTTCCCCTCAATAGCTCTTTCTTCGCAGTTCTACCTAGAATATACCACACTTATAAACACATACACACTTATATACACCTACGAAAAGAAAACAAAATGTCCTCTCGGGAATTTTCAGAAAGATTGACAGCTGTGGGTTCGCTTACATACAAACCCCTGACGAATCGATTCGATTTTACTTCCATCAGCGTCGGGTTGAAGATGAAGCTAAGAAAGATGGTAGTGGCTCAAGGAGACTGAGAACTTAGAACGACAAATCACGATATAAAGAAAACCTTTCCAAAAATCAACACACGATGTTCATTTCCAAGTTTTATTTTAAATATTCTATGAAAAGATTCAATGGAACGTAATAACTCTTTCACCTGTCATTCTCTTGATGAATTAACAAGAGCTTTGAGGCTGGAGCCTGCTTTCGATGATTCAAAAAATCGATTTTTTTGTTTTTATTGTTAAAATCTATTCCTGGTTGAAGTTTTACTTTATGGCGTAAGAATGCCTGATTAGCGTATCATCACTTTAAGCAATCGACACTTAACATTTTTCCGATTGTCAACTTTCGGGAGCGTTTTCTCGAGTTTTCGTTTTTACAATTTTTCTAAACTGGCGGGTGAAATTGTAAGAAAACTAGACGACCAAATGAAACAAACCGAGGCTTGTTAGTCTCAGTTTTGTATTCTTTTCTGCTTGAACTAAAAAGATTAACGAAAAAAAAATCCTTAACACCTTTTTAGCAAGTTTCAATGTTTTTTTCGTTGTTGAAACTTTTTGAAATCCACGAATTTTCGAGATCTTCTTAGCTCATCTAGAAAATTAATGTATAAAAATTCAAAAACTTTTTGGTTTTCTTGTTTCTCACGAAAATTAGGAGCTCCATTTTGCCCGTCGATTGGAGACTTTTTTTTTCTTAATTTCGGGTTTGTTTTTCTGTTCAAGTGTGCGATAAAATTATCTGACGACTTCGTTAGACTTGCTCTTTTACTGGCCTCAAAAAATTCCTCAAAAAACGCCTTTTAAGGCGTTATAAAGCAAGCTCCCGCCTTAATTGGAATTTGATAAATGTCTTAAGGTGCTCTCTACCTTTGAAATTAGAAACAATGGCGAAATGAGCTACATGTGCCGTTAACGAGGCTTGGCTCTGTATTTGTTTGTACGAGCCCTGGAGCGTTATACCTGATTTTTGTTTTGTTATTCCCTTCACAATGCCATATTTTCCGTGAATGCCAGAAAATCGAGGTCAAAAAATGGCGGAAGGCTTGAATATAAAACCGCCAAGGTATATACGGTAGAGAAAAGACTCAGACGTTTCTTTCGGTGTCATATCTTCTGCATAGTCAATTTTTCAGTTCATATATGCAAATCTAACGAGGGGACATGTAGAGGGTTGTGAAAAATAAAAAAACGAAGAATGGCAAAGACAATAAGAAGAAAATATGACGAAGGTGTAAAAAAGACCGGAAGTTTGTGCATTTAGAACGAATTTTATAAAACATTTGTGCTGAGTTATTAAAAAAAAATAATAATTATTAGTAAACAATAAAGTTTCAAAAGATTCTCGTTGTTGTCAAGACTTTGTCCTATTTTTGAGAATATCCTTACAAGTGTTCGAATTTAAAGGGCCAAATTGTCGTCGCGGTTGTTTGGCATGTCAATTGGAACAAATCGATTCGACGTCAAGCGCAGCGTGTTAATGCCGAGTTTGTCCCATCGATAAATAGTGCATTGACAAAATCGTGTCATCGTGGTATGCGCTATTTTGAGTAAACGAAAACAAAGCGAAAAAAAAGAGAGAGAATATAGCCGTTGAGATGATGATGAGAGCGAAAAGAGTATGCATCTCTAGCACGAAACAAGGAAACCCGTGCGACGAAAATCGCCTCTGGCTCATAGCTGGCTGCATTCCAAATGGGTGAAACGTGTGTAGACGATGGCTTGAAAACGCTCCCTCGTTCCTTCTCTTTTTCACTTTATTTCTCTGTTTTGCTTTCTTTCTCTCTCTCTCTCTCTCTCTCTCTCTCTCACTCTATCATTCTTGCTGTTAAATCTCGCGTGAATCTGACAAATAGTTTTGTCGCTTTGCGAATGTTTTACCCACTCGTTATAGAGCAATTTCAATTTTCTCTCTCTCTCTCTCTCTCTCTCTCTCTCTTTCTCTCTCTCTCTCTCCCTTTCTCTCTTTTATATCTCTTGTTCTCAAATTCCATGGATATCTGATACACAAACGTTGCATTCACCAGGGTTATTGACACCTTGAATTTGATCTTCACCTCTGCAACATTTTTATCATTTTTTTTCGTCCCCTCCCTTTTGCTTTGTTTATCGAGATTCGATCAACTCTTCAAGATTCATGACAAATGCTAATTTATTGATAAACTTTCGAATTTTGTTGACACAGAAAAATTGGAATCGATGTGCATATCTTTTTAGAATTCGAAAAAAAAGAAATAGCCTTGTTTTTTTTTTTTCGCGAACCACAAACATTTTCGGCATTTTGAAGTTCAATACATCGATGATTGGAACTTTAAATTTATAATCGATGGTGTAATATATGTATACGTTGTTTTTTTACCTTTTTATACACGAGATAATTGGGACTGTCCTCGGCACAGGTGGCTGTGGCGTTTGGTGAAGCATTCGGTTTATCCCCAGACGACGTCGTTGTCGTGCCACCCTCTTCTTTCTTGATCTTTTGAATGACATTTTTAGCCTTGTTAATTGTACCACCGCGTTCACTCGCACCTTTGGAGCCATTACTTTCCGCCGGCCTACGCCGGCAGGCGGATTGTTCGGAGCTCATGGTTACCATATCCACGCTAAGGGAGGTGCACCATCGCCCTCCTGAAACAAGCAGAACAGATATTTTCCACGTTACGTTCGCTGTCAGTTGACTTTTTACGTAAAAAGTGTCAAACTATCGCGGTTGAACGATCGAGACTTTTATTTTTCTTCTTCATAACTGCCACTCAATTTGTTTGTTCTTTTTCTTTTGATTAAATACAATATTCAAAGCTGAAACAAAGCCAAGAGCATAAAAACTGTTCGAAATAATGTGTAAAAAAACAGAAGGAGATCCACAATCCGATTTAGCTCGATTTTCGTGGTGTTATTTGTTTGAACATGGTGTACAGAATCGATATTCGTCCAAGATTGTTGGCAGTCCGACCCCGAGGACAGATAGAATTTCTCTCAATTGAGGATATATATAAATGACAGGGAGTCATGTTGGCGATATTAAAAAGGGATTTTGACGTCCTTCTACTGTCGCTTTTTTTTCTCATCGTTATATCGAGAGCTTAACGACGTACCGGGAGAGCTGGGTGACTTTTGATCGTTCCGGCGCGATGATTACTTTTCAGGCTAGCAGAGAGAAAGATAGGAAACAGGAGATGGAGAAGAGAAGGAGAAGGAACGAATGAAAAAGATAAGAAATAGATATAGAGATGGAGTATCTCCGTGAGAACGAGAGGAGCTTTTCCTATTTCTTGGCTCTCAGCGAAATTATGGAATTCCCTCGCGCCTTTTGGGATTCTCCAGATATCCGGCGAAGAACTATATTACACCTTCGTCTTACCTTCGTCTTATTCAACTTCACGACTGACGGAATATCATTTTTTTCAATGTTTTCTTTTATGTTGGTTTTTTTACTGACTTATTTTTAACAGCCCGAATTTCCCTCCATTCTTACTATTTTTCTTTTTACTGAAAGGTTCCGTTTTCACAAAAAAATGTACGATTTGTAGAAATAATTGAGAATATTTGAACGACATTTCAAGAGCTTTCGTTAAATTAATTTTTTATACTTTTATTATTTTCATTATTAATAAAGTTATTAAAGAAGTATGAATTTTTCAAAGAATTTTACTCCAGCATTTATTTCATTTTCATTTAGTTAATTTCAACAGACAAACGTTTAAGTTCTCGTTCGTTAAGAGCAAAGACACTGGAAACAGTACTCTGTAGATCTGACGTAAACGCGGATATGGCCTTAAGTGAGCCTCCAGTTGATGAAGGAGAAGGACAAACTTTTCGTCGAGTTTCTACCGTCAATTCATTCTCTCTGTCTCTTTCTCTGTCCGTCTATTTCTCTCTCTCTCTCTCTCTCTCTCTCTCTCTCTCTCCCTCTTTCTGGTCCTATTAAAATTAGAGAAAGATGAAGGAGATTCCCCGAGGGAGTAGAAAATTTACAAGATGAGAGAGGAAACGAGCACACGAAGAGGCGAAGCTTTAATTATCCTGAATCCGCGTGAATGACGCATTTTGCTGACTAGGCTTCCAGACGCACGTTGTTAATTTGTGTGATTCGTCATACACAGATAAAACGATGAATGAAGTACTTATTTGCGGCTATGATATATATTTAATGAGCGCGGGAACGTGCATTTGTTTTAAAAGCTGTTTTCATTCAAATGCGTCATTTGTTTGACACTTCCCGTTTTCTTCTTTTTTAATTTTCATGTTGAAAAAAGCTTCTCGGAACTCTCATACGTTGCAGCCGTGAAAGTGCAGCCGAATAACTTCGTTAACTTGTTTGCCCAACTTCCTACAATAATTACAAGCTTCTCAGAATCTTGGAAAAGATCCACCGAAGTTGCGTCGTCCAGGATTGAATTCTGAGTGGACAATGGGACGCTCACTATACTTGAATTTTACTGCTCTTGCACGTTGATGAACAAATATCAAATCATCCTTCACAAATATCCGAGACTTGAGAAACGTGGCGATCCCTCGTACTGCTTATTCAAAGTTTGAAAATTAATCTCGCGCCAGAAACCATATCACTTGAAACTCGCACTTGAGGCCGGTCACCACCTCGTGTATATGCATCCCTAAATCTCTGTATGTGTCTCATGCATTACCATCGCATACATTTGCGGTGCAAGGCTTATAACTGAGCGGGTTTTGACGCCCGAGTGAGCATACCACGAGGCGATGAGAAAACCAACTTTCCTACTTCATCAGACTTTTCAAGAGTGCTCTCGTTTTACCAACGCTATTCACGTTATCACGATCATCGTCACATCTCCATCTTCTTCTATACAAAGTACGGGGTGTCCGTGCTGTGAGTATGGTCACCTTGACACAAGATTCTGCCATTCATTGCAATTATAAAGAGAGCAAGATCTTTTTCATGTGTCTATTAAAAGTATCATAATTTAGTTTATTCCTCGAAGCCGCAATGCGTTTCGTAAAAAATAATTGCTTCGTTCGTGTAACCTAATTATTTTTCAAATATAATCTCCACATTTTTTTCGCCAATTAAACCGGAGGAAAAGTTGTTGCTTGAGAAAGTTTTCAATCAACTTCGAATCTGATTAATTAACTGAGTTTTCAAGTATATTTACTCCTCATCAAACATATTTTTGATTCGAACTTTAGGTTTTTGTTGATTTGTTGAAAAATGAGAAATTTATAATATGAACTTGGAAAAAAATTGGGGCTAAAGTACTTGGTGAGCTCATGGCAAAGTTCATCAATCACTAATTGTTCGCTACGTGCATTTATCGAACACGAAACCCTTTCAATACTTAGGCTACATATTTTTTTTGATAATTCAAATTTGTTTTCGCACCTCCTGGTTCGAAACGCTATCGAGACACTTGGCATACGTAAGTAGGTACAAAGTACACACAAAAGCCATGCACGGAGAAGTTGATATTCCTCATTTGTGTTTCCTCGCCTACTAAAGTCAGCGAAGACAGAAAGTTTCTTCTGTTTGCCTGAAGGCTTACCGTAAACTTTTTCGAATACACAACTCGCTTGGTTTTTGAAAAAACCGTTAGAAAATTTATCGTACGAGCTATTGCGGAGAATTGTAAAGTTTAGTATGTATTCGTCGATCGTTGGTGTTGTCGTAAGAGTGAAAAATATACAGATTTATACTGCCAGGCAGTCCAAAAGGTTCAACAAATCTCTTCTTTCTTATGCAGTTACATGCTCATTTTTTAACAGCAACGAAAGCTTTGCCTCGGGCCACTTGTCGCCAAGCCATGTCAGGGAAAAAAGAGCTAAGCGCTGAACGAGCCAGGAAAATTGAAAATTCCAAACTCTTCGTAGGAAAGTAGTTTCAGGATAAAGTCAGCAAGTGCAATGTGTAAAAGCGTTCGTGAGGAACTCCTAAAGTCGATCTTTCGTATTCCCATTGTCGTCCTACCATCGAC
This sequence comes from Campoletis sonorensis, assembly GCA_013761285.1. NCBI lineage: Eukaryota > Metazoa > Arthropoda > Insecta > Hymenoptera > Ichneumonidae > Campoletis > Campoletis sonorensis. The sequence goes on from JACEOJ010000068.1 coordinate 2,428,344, forward strand.
GAAATTATATTTATTTCATTTCTAAGGAAGTTTTGCTACGAGAGGAATAAAATTTACAGATTCAAGTTTATCGACGTCTCACACACTCCAACGCATCTCTTAAACCTCGAGTTTCGAAAGCTCAGCTGGCAACGGTTGAACTTATTTATCCGACATATTTTAACAAGCTATCGATAGGTTTCTCGGAGCTGCGTTCGAGTTCCGACTCTGGGGGATCATTCGTTTGCATTTCTACGTTGAAAATATATCAAAAAAATGTAAATTTTTTTTATTATACGGAAAAAAATGTTGATTTATCGTTACCAAATTCCTAGTGAAAATTGCACCGATTTTTCTGACCCAAACTGTGCAGAAAGGCTGCTGCATGAGCCTCTAGTCCTTCAGGCTCGGCGAGAGGCCCGTGCAGCATACATTTTCAATATTTTGAATAGATTTGTGTAACGAATAGACTCATAGAAAACCCTGGTACTCAAAGTCCTCGAGAAAAAAAAAAAAAAACTGCGATGCACGCAGCAGTCACTACAGACTTTCCTCCAACCTTCCGGGCATCGAATTCTTCGTGCTCTATTTAGTTTAAAACTTATGTCTGACTTTGCCAAGATTTCCTGCCGTGGGGGCCAAAACTTGTAGGATTTTATTAAAAGACGAAGAAAAAGGGACAAGAAAAGTTTGAAAAGCATCGAAGATATTCCAGTCTCAGTCTTTTGCATACAGATCCGAATATTCTGCATGGGAATAAGACAAATTTCACGTTCATTTTTTTATTTTTTTCCTCTCATAAAACCAGTATCTGTCACACCAATTTCGATCGAGCATCATGCTCTCTCGTATATGTGGAACACATGATGGCGAAAAATTGGGTATAGAGAGAAACAGCAGGAAAAGCAGGTTGAAACGACGTGCGCGTTGTTTCCGAGGACCCTTTGATCCTCTCACCGCACAGACTCGACAACTCTATGCTTCTTGAAAGAGGATCTAACCGACCTTTTGCGACCATATATATCGTTATATATTATCAGTCTGGATACAAGGTCCTCGGACCACAAATAAGTTAACTTTCATAATCGATTTAACTCATCGTCAAGTGTGAAAAAACTTTTTTTTCAACATAAAAATGCTTACCGGAGTTTTCAAAATGTAATCCATTTCACGCGTTTCAAGAATTTTCCAAAAGTTTCATCGTCGTTGCAACAAAATAATATAATAAAAAAATTCAAAAATTATATAATGACAAATATGTATAAAGAAAAAAAAAATACAAAATTCGATTGTTCAAACGTTAATCAATCAATTTCTTTTTATCGGGATTATTGAGTAATTCTATCGCTCTTAATAATTATGTGTATTATTAAATATCGAGTTGTATAACAAAATATTCCTACACTTGCCTGGACCAGCCTAGCATTCATTTATTTTTACTTTTTTCGCGAACAATTTTTTCCGCCGCGATTTTCCGTGGCTGTCAACGAAGTACTGCGTTTTTACATTCATCACCTTTTAATTGGATTTTTTTTTTAAACAACAAACACGATGACGGGTTTTTTATTTGCTATTCGCAAAAATTGGTACTTGGTAAAGTTGACCGAATTTTTTCCATTAAATACGTGGAGAATGTAGTGAAAAATATTTGTTTTTATAAGAAGGACACCCTGTGGATATCACTCGAATCCAACGTATAAAACATTTGGCGTGGGATCGATCGCAACTGATCTTTTGGTTGAAAGTACAAACGGTTTATTGTGACTGAATTTTGCGCTCGAAAAAGCTTCGATTCTCGACTGACTGGCGACAAGTTAAATGATAACCGTGAACTCGTCTGTACTTTAGATTTGTTGAGAATTTCTGCAAAACTCGAGTGTTACGTAGGTTTGTCCTAAACCGTAAATGATGTTCGGGATATAACGCTATTTACTCTTTATGTACTACGTACATGGCTGGTATATAGAATATATATTGCAAATATAGTGGACAGGAGGGTGGGCATCAACGGGCGAGGACATAGCATGCATGCACACGAAGTGGTTGGTCAAATCGATTCTACGATTTCAACTATTCTCCCCAGCAGCCACAAATCCAATCTCTCTCTTCATGCTCACTCGTCTAACTATGGATGCGTTCGTCACTCTGATAAACAATATGTAATTACAGTATATACACATGTACATACTGATGCAATATGTAATATTCCAAATATATACACATAGCACGAAATATCTGTACAGGGTGTTCAGGAAATTGAAGGATTACAAACATGTAGATTCACGGAAAATAGGGTTCATTCCAATCGTTTTTTGTCCGTTGAACAAATGTCTTTTCGTTGAAAAAAAAACTCTTTATTTATTTAAAACGTAACAATGTTGTCAAAAAAACTGGAAAGTTACGTTAAACACATAAAATTATACAATTTGTGACCGTTATTTTCGTAAGTCAGCTTTTTGCAAAATACTATTTACGGAAATCGCAATTCTCACTTTAAACTCAAAGCCAAAAATTGAACAAAATTTTTTTTCTTTATTTTTGAACAATTTTCACTCGCAAAGGCACGATTTTGCCAAATATATTCTTTTTTTTAACTCAATAATGAATGGTTATCATTTTTCCGAATTTCAATCAAATCGGTCGTTCAGTTTTGGGAATATCATCGTTTGCGTTCTCAAAAAAACACAATTTTTCGTGAAAGCGTTTTAATCTTTGAGCATCTGTCAAATTACGATTAATTTGGGAATTGATGTACAAAGCGATGGGGTCTAATAAAAATGATTTTGAAAAATCGAATTTTTCAACCTCTCTGAGTTTGTGTAAGCCCTTAAGGTGTGGACGAACTGTGGCACCAAAGTGCGGGGTCTTCGGCAACCAAAAGAAAAAAACAGTATTGATTTTCGACGGTTCAAAAGTTATTTCGACTGTTTAATTATTTGCAAGCGAACAAAGTTGGCTGGTCTACGAAACAATGGAATGGAAACAATGTTGAATGAGTGTTTAACATTTTTTTTAATTTTTACTCTTATGCACGAAAGTCTACTAAAGAAAGCTTTCTTAGACTTTCGTGTATTTGAGCAAAATTAGAAAAAAATTGAAACACTTATTCAACATTGTTTCCATTCTTCGAGAAAAATAAGAGGAGTAGTCGTTCACCGTAAAAAGTGAATCATACGAAACTGTGCAAAGAACTTTGATATGCACAAAAAAATACTAAACAGAACGCAAATTCAATTAACAATCGACACCAGAACGTAACCGTACGAAAATGAAAGAAAAATACATCACGAAGAAATTTGAATAGCCGACTAAAGGGCCAAAAAAATACTAGCCAATTTTTCAATCTCGTTTTCCAAGATAATCCATTAGCCACGAATTCTAATTAATCCTTTAATACGAAAATGAAATGTTCGGAGTGAACGTTCGTTCCTGGTGATTCGTAGTTCCATTGTGCTTCATTCTCCGCACATATAGCATAGATTAACATAAATAAAAAGAGATAATACGAATAAGAATCGTTTCTTATCATCATCACTAAAGAAAGATAATCGCGCAGCTGTCGCTGAGTGTGCAAGAGTGAGAATTATTTCAACCGGGTACATGAATACATAGTAAAATGATTGAAAAGTTCGTAGCCCACGATAGGAGAATAGAGTATCGAGGTAAGAAGACTTTCACGGTGGGATTTTGTAGAGAGTCCGCGAAGGCAAAGAGGGGGTGGAAATCCAGAGAGAAATGGGGTGATTCGGCTGAGAAAGTGCGAGAGTGAGATGAGACGATGAGTATTGATTACCAGTCCTCCAGCAGCAGTGGCACACCATCGTTTTAGTATATATGTACCTTATTATCTATAGATACATATGTATCTATAGAAATACATATATAATAGTAAAATGCATTGGTAAATGCATAGATGCTACGTAACCATCAGTCCATTTTGAGAAAAGAGCGTAACTCGCTATATTTCTAAGGTAAAACGTCATCGAGTGCGTCATTTTGATTGTCAGGAGTCGAAGTATTATGACAAAGATATGTAGAAATAATACGTCTACGAAGAAACTACGTAACGACCATGTACATTATACTCTTATGTACACTTCGTACGATATCGCTCCCTTTTTATTTTTCTTTCTTTATATCTTTCTCTCCAAACCGAACCATATTCTCACAATGAGTTTCAGTGCAAACTTTCTTTTCACCCGTCGGCTATTATCGTTACCTTCCCTTCTACTATTACTGCTGCTTCTCTTTACGTATATATTCTCTTAGTACATATGCTTTTCTCCAAGGGGTATAGAGACTTTGCTACTACATACAATTTTTCTTGCATGTGCAATTTCTACCCTAAGCCACCTGTACTCTCCCCGTCGGTAATTCTTCTATTTTCGGACTACAAACCCTCTTCGTTCCTTCATCAAGGGCAATATATAAACTCTTATATATATGCATCCACGCACCCATCGATGTGTGCGTGTAGTGCTTCTTCTGCGTTTCTATACATCATCCTCGTGTATCTAAACATAATAATAATAATAATAATAATAATAATAATAAAACGCAGTATTCTCGATCTGTGGCTTTATCGTTAGTTCGTGGGTGAAATATATTTCTGACTCAATTAATATGATCATGAATCACCGCTTTTACCTCTCTTTTTATTTCTTGTTTTTTCGCTCATGCGGCGTACAAAAAATTGAAGCAGATGAATTTTTATGATATTTTTGTAACGTGACTTCTTTTCTAGTTACATTTGATTGCGTAAACAGAGAGTACATGAGATTCGCGGATAAAATTGAGGTTTTTTTTTCTTTCAAAATGATTCATTGGATTTTGAATGGTCGAAGTTGGACTTTCTAGATGGAATATACCGTTCATGCGTTTTCACATGTAAACAAAAGGTTTTGATGTAGAAAGATGCGCGACGGACATTGCACTTGACTTGGTTTCAAAGCCCTTGTCTCTCGGGACGTGGCAGCAGGAAATGACTCAAGAAGTTGTGCCAAATGGCTGCAATACAAATGAACTTAACAATTAACGAGATATGTTCCTCGGTATTAATTAAGTAGAAGCGAGTACAAGAGTATGAAAGGAATTCCAATCGATATTTCTCATTTGTTCCGCGATCACGAAGAGAGCTCCAACAGGTTCATAATTCGAGAAATACATTTTTTATCTTCGTTTACTTTTCATTGCACACCTTTGCAGATTTCCGGGTTTAATGACTTCCTCTCGATCTTATAATTGGTTCGCTTTGATTGTTCCAATGACATTTCAAGTCGCTGGGTCATTAGAATGAAATTAAGGAAAGGTTGATTAATTCGAAGCTTTTCAAAGTACCAGGCTTTCAATTTTATGGAAGGACGAAAATGGTCTTAATTATTACACATCGATTGGCTTATCTACTGAACACTGGCCGGAAAATGACGTTCCACAATTTTCAATATTTTCCGTTTTTTTTTTTTTTAATGTTACAATAACGCGACCCAATAACAGACACTTTTTATTATAACTTTTTGGGGAAATCGTAATCATCGTAATTATGGAATGGTGAGGTCTGATTACTCGAATTGATATAATTCAGCGAAATTTGAGAAATCATGAGATTCGTCGAAATGGGGAAAAACGATGAACATGAAATTGCATTGCTGTAATACTCCTCTATCATAGAATTAATGGGGTCCTCGATTGCTCTCAGATTCGTAGGTGAATTGCCTCCCTAGCTTCAGTGAGCAATTGCAAAAAGGGAGACTCGTTGGTTGTATCTCTGTGCGTCGAGATGACTAGCGAAAATAGCTTGATTAGGCCATTGATCACGATTCATAATCGTTATTCATGCACACACTGAATCCTTGCTTTGGGATTCAAAACAGTGTGTGTTTTGATCCCGCGTGCTGATATATTGCGGTTCTAAATTACGTTTGCCTTGCCCTCCGATTTTCGTTTGCGATAAGGTGATTTTTGCAAATATGATTATGAAAAAAACAATATCAAGATTTTCATTTTTCGATCTTTTCCCTCTATAATAATTTTATAAATCGATTGCCTATCTTTTTCAACCTGAATTCTTCAATGCCAAAGTAAAGAATCGTTGACAATGATGTAGAAAAAAAAGTAGTCGATCCCTTCAACTTTTCAACGAGACAAGTCTATTTATATATTGATTTTTAATGAAAAAAATCCCTTGAAATGAACTATCCCATAAATAGAATGGAGCATATAGGTTTATCAATGGAAAAAAAAGATGCTGACAAGCTACTTGCTCGATTGGAACTTCATTAGTTGACTTTCTCGTTTCGAAGAGGATAGGAAAAAAAAAAGGAAAGATAAAACGAAAAGTGGAGTGACGTTTTGAAGTGCCATTGATAATTTTTGAACGTCACGGGGACAACGTGGCGACAAGCGAGATAGGCCGAAGTACCAATTGATTGCAACCATCACGCGTTATCATCGGCACTCGAGGTGGCACTCCATCGAACGATACTCGAAACTGTACTTTCTAGCATCCACAGGGTAGAGATGAACGGAAAAGATCAAGAGAACTTCGGATATAAAAGCTGAAGGAAGCACGAGAAAAGGGGAAAGACATAGAGAGTGCAGTTTGCTGCCGCTTCGCAAGAGGCAATAAATCATAATTGGGTCGATGGAAAGGTGTCACTTCTTTGGCGTTGTTGCCATCATCGCATCGTTGTGTACACCAGGTTTCGTATTATACTCCGTAAAATACTCCACCACACGATAAACATCTTCGAGCCAAATTAACTGATACCTCTTTAAATTGAAACGGTACTGATGCATTTCTATTTTTCCATTCATCAAAACATTTTTCAACATCGTCTTGTCACATACAAAAAAATCGTACAGTATTTTTCAGAATTATTTACAAATTTCTTATGAAAAAGAAAATTTGTGAAGACTTTTGCGAAATTTTTTGAAAAATTCGAAACAGTTTTTCAGAAATCAAGGATTTTAGGCTAACAATAACGAAGTATTTACACGATTAATGAATATCCATAGAAATGTTGAATCTATTTTTATTCGCGAATAAATTTTAAGAAATGGCCCTGATTTCGTCGAATTTCCACGTGTTTTATATCGAGGTCTGATCAAGGCCTTTGCGTACGATTCGCATTTCAGATCGAAAATCAATGATTTTTTTTTCAAAACGAAAAATTGTGATATTGAAATTAATCATATTTATGAAGGGAATGGAGGTCTTTATAAATGGTCGAAAATAGATTTGGAACAATGTGTTCAGATCCAAATAAAAGCTAATAACAAGGGCTCGATAAATTGACAGCAAAAGTAATCAGTAATTGACATCCAATAATTTCACAAGTTTTTATTCCTTCCAATCGACCTGGCCACGTGACGTTGAGCACTTTATACATTTTCTCAGTATTGCACCGGATAAAAGCAACTTTAAGTGAATTTACTTCCAGGGCTCGTGACAGTAACAATTTTACGTCCGTCGTTTAAAAAACCTTGTATTTCCGAGAAGGGCTATTTTTATCGATAATAATATCCTTTTAAAACGTTAAAAGTTTGCATAAAATCGTAAAAAAATGGGAATAAAATGATAGTTCGGAAGAAAACTTTACAATGTTTCGCCTGATAATAACATTCCTCCAGAAGCATTGATCAAATGCGTTACACAGGAAGTAGCTATGAATCCGGACTACGATATTTTTCTAACGTGAAACGGAGATGAGACCATAAAAAAAAATGTAACTTATTCAACGGACGATTCCGGGCAGATTTATCCAGATTCTGAGGTCGAACATTTTTCAGAGATAAAGCTTCGTTTTGACGAGGAAATAAAACTTTGATTATCCTCTTTATTAAATTACATTGTGAATATAGTTTTCGTTCGAGTTTTTAAACGATGATGAACTCATTTATTTTTTCACACAGTTGCACTCGAAGTATTTGGATTTCTTGAAAATGAAATCAACGCTTTATTGCTCCATTTATCGAAATGAAAATGGATCATGAAAATCGAATTGAAAGTCGATCGAAACTATTTTGAATTTTCGCCATATTCGCACGTACCCATATATAATGTTACAAAATATCTCGTGAATGATGTGGTTTACAAATTAGGCAAACTTTGTCAGTTCGGAAACTGTGCAAACTATACACGGTTACGGTTTTATCAGCGGATATTGAATAATGCATAAATTCAATATTCCCTAACGGAAATAACTTTATCATTTTCCCAGAACTCTTGGGATTTCGTGTCATCGGTTCTATTTTAGGAATTACATGAAAAATATGGATGTGCACCACATTTTCGACGAGAGCTTTTGCAATTTGAGAGAAAAAACTTAGCCTGCTTTACTTTTTATCGATAACTACGCGATGAGTCGTTGAGTTATCTGCATTAATATATCAGCGGGTTCTTATGTACGATTCTAACTTAACTTGAAAATGCTCGAGAGTTATGAAAAAAAAAAGGGAATACTTGATGAGTAGGGTCTACGAGGGGAAAATGAACGGCGAACTGTGGAGACAACCAAGAAGTCGATTTCATTTCTAGGAAGTAAAAAAAAAAAGGGGTTAGAAAGGAATGAGTCCTCTGGTACCACATGCAATTGAGAACCATAAGTTAATAAGAGCAAGGCGTTCTTGGTTCGATATATATATTAAAGTTTATAATATATATATTTATTGACGAGAGAACTCTCCTGCTTTTATTATATATAATATATGTATATATAGCATGAAAAAATTCTGCTGAAGCACCGAGGTATGCTGACATTAAGAAAGAAGAGGGTGATGAGAAAAAAAGAATGTACAATCGATCCAGACTTTGAGAGGGTATATAAAAAAAACTAAAGAACAAATTGCACAGTTTTATGACGCGTGCCATTGATCCTGAATTCGTGGAAGCAAACATATACGAATGTAATTTTTTTTTTGTCTTACTATTGAAATATTTATTATCTCTAAACAGTTGTAAACGAAATATTGAAACTTTTAGAGACTATCAAATAATAACACTTTAATAATGTTCCATTAAAAAAGTATACCACAGACAAAATATCGTCATACATAATAAATGATATGCACTGAAATATCGATTTGGTTGGCCAGGTACATTCATTTTGTAATTTGACAATTGTTTCATCCAAATATCATTTAATTGAGACACACAAAAGTTGAAATAACGCGAATAAAACGTACTCAACAAAAGATTTGGGTTGAAACATTGAAATTGTTTGAATCACGGTTTAGTATAATGATGAAATATTACGATGTATTTTGTTTTATTCGTGAAACTATTTGTCCGAGTGCTATTTGATGGAATATTTTGTTGGGTGGCCTGAATATGATAGTAATTAAACTATCCCTTTTGTCCATCCACCCAATTATTTGTTCATGAAATCAAGCAAACATTTGGTGCCATTTCAATTATGTTCAGTTGAATGTATTCAACAAAATAATTCAATGGTGGAAATCAAATTGCGAACTTTTCAAAGAAAACAGTTTTCAGTGTATACACTCGATGATTAGTTTGGAAATATTTTGTTGTATTTATAAAAAGAACATCGTGTGTTTTTTTTAATTGTTTGTGGACGTTGCGCGATTGTGGGTTTTTTCATATTGGACATGATTTTCGGGGTTGTATTTGTTCGGGTTTTTATTCTGAGATATTTTGACCCGGCGCCGTTGAATGGCTACCAAAAAGCCTCGGGGTTTTTAATACCTTTGGGAAATAAAGACAGTCCGTAACTTCAATGCAGCTCTTTTAGTAAAAATAGAAAAAAATGCTGGTAAACGGCCGCAGACAATTTATTGGCACTGGAGGTTGATCGTTTCAAAAAATGTATCTGTGAACGAAGAATACGGATAAAAATAATGAATTTTAAAGGCCATGGAAACATCGTGCACTAAAAGTTTAAATAGAACTCCACAAAAGAATTGCGAGGGTTGAATTTCTTCTGGCGAATCGATAATTCATGTTTTCAATAATTTAGGCAAGAAAAATTCTGTAATTGGGAAATCAAATAGAAAACATGGGCTGGAAGTAGTTGGAGAGAACAACGAGAAACTCGAGAACTTGGCATGAAAAACTTTACACGAACTCGGTTGCAATTGGTGATTGCTCGCGAAGGGAATGGAATAAAAAAAACTTTGATGGCAATTTCGTTTTTTTTTTATTAATCCCTTGGTAAAAGTACCGTGAACGTGACCAACCAACAAAAGAGCGTGCTCGGAGTTCCATATGAGGGGAAAAAAAAATTATAAAGTCGAATGAACGTAGGGTTAAATTGCATTGAATTTTTATCACTTTTTTCCCCCAACACATGGATAAAGTCTCGTAAATTAGTTCGTAATTTTTTGTAGTGCAATATCAGTCGGAAATTTGAGGGCATTAAAAAAATGCTTCTCGTAATTTGTCAATACTGGGCAAAAAGTTAAATCCCATGAATATTCTATGTCAAGAAAAAAAGGGGGTGCTAAAAGGACAAGTTCTGCTTTTCATAATCAATATTTTTTAATGAAAACTTTGCATGTGTCACAATACTTAGTTGTGTCACTCCCATACGTCATTAAATTTCGTCCAACGCGGTGGAATAAGAAAAAGTTTGTCCTCTTGGTTTATAAAATACACGCATATATGAGAAGAACGTTTTTTTTATGTTCCTCGGAGAGTTTATCGAATCAACGTACACGCGTGCTGGTGCCAGGTTATTTTCACATGCGGGTCCCTCGTGTGGTCCCGTTATTTACGTTTTTCCTTCCTGTTATTGACTTTTGCTACAATCAAGTACGGCCTTCTTTTTTGCCCTTTTTTTACCTCCTGCGTACCTCTTTCTCATATCGTACCCCATCAAGATTTTCTCTCTTGTGTCCATGCAAACGTTAGGCAACTGCAATGACCCTGAGCAGACGAGTGTTGGCTCGAGATTCTTTCGTTTCAACTCTCAAAGTACGTTCCTTCATGAATATTCTACTTTTTGACTCAACAAAAAACATTTAAACGTAAATAAATTATCATACGTTCTTTTTTCCAAATGAATTATGCATGCTCATTTACTAAATTAATGAACAAATTGCTTTTCAAACAGCATTGAAACACTAAATCTACACGTTGCTAATAAATAACTATAAACAGCTACGTTATGATAAAAGTTAATACTTGAATGTTATTTGAGCGCTATTCACCGGGCGGTAAAGATAATATTCTCGTTCATTCGTAATTAGGGATTTACAACGTTGTTACACGCCATCGCCCTTATATTTACGCCATATCGAATTTACTCGCGCGTATATATTCTCTTTCTCTTTCCTTTGTGGCTGTTGTGAGCATCGTCTGGGAACACGCGCGCGTGCAAGGGTCGCGCGAGTTCCCTGTTGTAGTTACAATGCCGTTACATTCCTCGTTACTTGGTAAAAGTAAGATAGACAGAATGAGAAAGAGCGGCGGAGAGAGAGAGAGAGAGAGAGAGATGGGGAGAGAAAGAAAAAGAGAGATGAACAGCGCGATGAGCTTCTGCGCCATGTTAGTGACGTTAACGCTCTGTTGGAAATGTCCAGCTCCCTAGAATGCTGTATTGCTTCTGGTTGTATTGGTAACCCACCACTGGTACGATAACCACTGTCCCCCCCCCTCTCCCTCGCCGGGGACTCTCGTTGTCTCCGCGACACTAATTAAATCGTCGGTGCCGAACAGCCGGACGCGAAGCAGCGAGATTTCGTTGGGAGATCGAGCGTCATCAGAGACACATGGAACAAAACGCTTGATTTCTCTCTCTGTCCCTTTTTCTCGTTCGTTAACGCAGAGTATCGTCAGAGTGTTACCACAGTTGCCGGAGAATTCCAACGACGCTAAAACGTTTTCCCTTGACCTGGGGCTACGACGTGTACGTGAATTGGCGATCTCGGGCTTTTAGTTTTGTTTTTTTTTTCTTTACATTTTACAAGCACGAATTCATTTTACGGGAATAAACACAAAAACGACTCAACAATGTAGTATAAAATAAACGAGATGAAAAGTTATATTCAACGGAAAAAGATTAATTTAAAGAGCAGTTGAGAAAAGCGTCAATGTAGTTGGAGAAATCCTTACCGCACTCGATCTTCAATTCCGGCACATAAAATCCACCATTGTAACGTAACACAACTCTGAGTTTAACATATCCGCTCAATTCGTTGTCAATAATTGTCGATTATTTTTGTAAATGCACTGCGGTTCATTCAGTTTTTTTTTCTATTGCAATAAACTCACGTGGGAATTTCTCACCAGGATTTAAATGCCGGTCGAACAGTCACTGGTTATTGGGCCTATTTTTATTCCTTGCAATATTCACACACGTTTATTACTCCGGGAGTACGGTTTATGTGTATGTTAATACACGCATTACATACACGTCAATATAGAGATGAATAGGAGAGATAGAAAGAAAGAGAATAAGAGAGACTGAGTTTAGAATCGATACACGTTGCTTGAATAACTATTCGGTGGTTAGATAATCGAATATGAAAATATTCGTCGGTGATATTGATGATGATAACACATTGAGGTATGAAATAACAAGTTTATAAATTCGAGTGGTAACGGAGCGTGGTTTGCATCACGAGGCACATCCCGACGCCTTCTCGTTAAACTGCCGATATTGCGGTGGCTCGCATACAGCTCGACATCGTGGCCGCATACCCGGACGAGAGTGGGCCTGACCCCACTCTTTATCTTCCTCTCTCACTTCCTCTTCCTCTATAACCATCTTTTCCCGTCCCTCCTTCTCCCCCTCCCTCTCTTTCTCTCCTCCTATCCATCTTTCTTCTCCTTTCTCTCTCGCTCTCTCGGATAAATTTGCCGATCTTCGTTTTTCTTGTACTCTGCTCTCTTTCATCTTTTCCTTTCGTGCTCCCTTTTTCTTTCCCCTTTACTCACGCATGCTGCATTCATTGCTTTAGTCTCTTTCTCTCTCTCTCTTTCTTTTTCTCCGCAACGTTCATTCATTCCTTCTCTCTCTCTCTCTCTCTCTCTCTCTCACACTCATCCCCTACGAATATTCAATTCATTCTCTATTTTTCCCCACTAGCTCATCTTTATTCCGCGACGTTCTTTTGTCATGCCTACGCGTTTTTTCTGCTCCTATCTTTTTAGGATTCACTATTATTTTTACCATCTCGTATGTACTTCTCTCGTTACATCGATCATTCATCTTCCAACTCTGATATTTACTCTGTTTGGCAACCGATACGGTCGCGCGGCCACCGATTTTTGCCTCCTCTTCTGTCGCCCCTGCTTTTTCCTTCTCTTTATTTTCTTTCTTCTATGTTTTACTTCTACCCACACTCATAGTTTCATTTACTTTCTTCTATGTCTTTCTCTTTCTACTTTACTACTTCACGAAGCTTACTCTCAGAGACACATTTAACTATCCTTACCAACCCACGGCGTACGAGAGATACATTCACAGCGAGAAACAGTGGAAGTATATCCTCGACACACTACGCGTTCATGCATATGTATTAGCCGAATGTCCTACTGTGAATACATATGTTTACTGGCTCTGTATATCTCTATGTCCATAGAAAAGCACAAAATACGAAGAGCGTTTGTTCGTACGATGTGCATTGCATAAAATAAGGGTCGAAAAAAAAGAGGGATGGAGAAATTCACTAGAGACCGAACGTAAGCGTAGTTTCCAGGATGTCGTTCGAGTGTTTTACCGTATGTACAATTTCGCCATCCCCGCATCGTCTGTTGCTGGCGTCACGCAATGGGATGTTGTAAAATTCTGTATCGGTAGAATCCGCGAACCTTGCTTGCAGACTCCATGGGGAGCAACCGTTTCGACGGAGCAAGATAAGAAAAAAAAGAGCGAACAAAAATCTCTTGTTTCTTATTTATTCGTGAATTATTTGACAAGGCATCGATCAATTCTACGTCAACATTTCGAAGCAGCATGACACTCGAATGTTGTTAAAACAAATGAAACCGACTCTTCATTAAATTTATTATTTACATGTTTGTATGTTCTCGAAATCTCTTCACAAAATATGAAAAGCAGAACGGAGTTTCAATTCTTTTGAATCTCCGCGTAACGATCTCTGTTTAGATGCGAGAAAATAAAAAAATAAAGATAATTATAAAGTTATGAGGATGGTCAATTATTCCAGCACTTACTTCACTTCCCAAGAGCCTGGAGGACCTGCTTCTGGTGTTTTTATAATGGATATTTAATTTATTTAATGCTCGAGCTTTTCCCGCGTCGTTCTGTCATAATTCATGACACGAAAAGATATGAACGTACACGCGAAATGGAGAGAATAAAAACGTAGCAAGAGTTGAAATCCGCTATAGGCACAGTATCTGTTGCACGCGGTCGATGAGACCGCGTATATTTCTGTATCATAGGCACAATAGTTTTTGCGTGCAATGTTAACAAACAAAGATCGTAAATATATTAATTTCATGTGGAAATTCGTTTAGGTCGCGATCTTTTGTTCTAAACAACATGAAACATACGTTTAAACAGGCAGATGCACTATCTGAGGCGGAGGAAGATGTGCTCGAGTAAACCACACGAATATCTACGTGTACACAAGCAGAAAGTGATAAGATTCACGTTATAGGTATATACGATATAATGTGCTGTTTGTACCTCCTGTGTCTCCTTCTCACAGTAACTCTAAACCAGACGAAAGTACGGACAGAGGAGATAGAGAACAAAAGATAAAGAGAGAGAGGGAAAGTATTTGTGGCTTCGTCGTAACGTCGAAATGTTTCATTCAGCGTCGCGTTATCGTATGATAAATACAAAACGTAATTTTCACAACTGCTAACACGTTAATATATAATGTTACATATAAATAGAACAATGCCATAGAATCGTTAAAGGGCTAATTAATAATTAGCCTTTTAATGTGCTGCCTTTTATCTTCAGGTTGGAAAAACTAAGAAAAATCCTTCGTTAATCTTCTCTAGGCTTTCCTTCAGAGTAAAGAGACAAATGCCATTTAGTCGATTAAATCGCATTGAATTTTCAATTAGAGCCGACGTTTTCGGGTTTAGAAGTTTTAATTCAACGGAAAAGAACCCATTGTCTAATTGGAAACACGCGGCGTGTCTCGATTTTGAAGTTTTCATTCAAAAAAATAGAATCGGAATGCTATGCCACGGCCGTAGATATAAGAATTATTTTTTGAGAGAAATAACTTGTAGATTTTTATGTGAAAAAATGTCCACTGTGCCTTCAACGATATGAAGATCCAAGGAACCGTCAAATTATTAGATTTCATAAAATAATGAGCTCTCGTTTGACAGGCCCTGGTCAACGTTTTTTTAGAATCCATTTTTGAAAGTTTCTTATAGCAGTGCTAGCGATGTTTCGCTCGTGACAGAAACTTCGCTAAAAGCCATCTAGCGGAGGGTTTTCAAAGCACACCTCTCGACCACAGGTCGGTGGCGTTCCGTTACAGTGCATGCGAGTACATAGATATGAATAGTGTACAGGGTAGAAATTTCCGTCGAAATAATAACGGTTGAATGCTGAGGACATATCTATATTTATGGGTAAATGTGTGCGAAATAGATGTGTGTAGATCGTAAATATTACACAGATGCATTAATGCAATTGCACCCTGCACGCTTGAGAGCAGGCGGAAGAAACTTTGAGTGGTGAGGTGCGGTTGAAATATAATATACGATGAGCGCTCGCGAAACGCGGCCTTTACTCTTTACTCTCTCTTCTTTTGCTAACAAATCTCCAGCTTCTTTCTGATCTCCTCTCGGCTGGAAAGCAAAGGGTTGCTCAACCGTCATATCCACGAAAAAGATCAAATTAACAATTACATCATTGAAATAATGAATGAAATTGTCATTCGAAAATATATGAGAGTCATTGAGCAAATGAGGTTCGTGAAGAGCAGAGACAAAGGTTATGTGTTCTCTCTTTTCAAAGAAAATTTGAACAGTCATAATAATTATTTCGTTATAAATTACAATGCGTGTCTAATTATTCTCGAAAATGTTCACTAACGACTCAAATTTCTAGATTATTCCGCAAGTTGTTCCCCAGTTTCCAAAAATTCTGCTAAAAACTCAATTATTGACAATATCTTTCGTGTTCATTTTCCGGAACCGTAATGTGATCATTTTTCAAAACTTATCTAATCGAAAATTGCAACAACTCGAAGAATTTAAATCGGTTAGAAGTTAATGCCGAAGAACTGTTCTGTATTTCTATCGAAACATTTGCTTGCTTTATTTACTTTCAAATAAAAATTAAATAAAGAGTGCTTCTGAATACCGATCAGAAGAAAAACTCAATAGACCGTTCTATAGAATTCCGTTAATCCATTTGATTCTCAAAGCAGTTACCGACTCGTGAAAAAATCAATGCAAACACAATAATCACAAATGTTATCCTTCAATTTTGGGTTTCAACGACTATCGTTAATTCCGGTTGATTTCCTGTGTCAACAAAAATTGAAACCCGATTTCCCATCAACCGAAAGAAAGAGCCGAGATTTTTTGCTTCCGGTTGGACAACAAACCCCTGTCAAAATTAATTCGACTCCAAAATACTTTAGACAATTCCTTTATTTCCCATGTTAGTAGTGCACGATTAAAAAAAAGAATTCAACGTCGATGTGTTAACTCAGCTCGTCCTATTCGTCCACATTTAGTTCTACATGTTTTTTTTTTTTTTTTTTTCCTCTTTTTTCGCAAATCTGTCGGTCCGTCGGCACACCGTGAGAAAAAAAGCAATATGTGTGCACGTATATCTCGCACAGTATCTACGCATTCACGTAGATTCATCCCCTCCACGAGAATACGCGAACCCTTAACGATTTCACGCCAGGCTACCCAACGCTTTGCCAGCAAAAATGTTCGTGCCTTCTATCTGCGATTTTGCCCCTGTACGCACGCACACATCGCCAGCACGAATAGAAATATTGTTGTTTTGTGTAGCACCAGGAATCGTCTCAGAAATTCAGACAGACGTCATGCCTCTGATAAAAATCTTTTGGGCCTTCTTCAAGTTCGTTGTTTATCTCGTAAAATAACCGCGAGACAGTTTTTTCTCCATCGCGATATTCATACAAACAAAAATATATACACGTTATCGTTTTTATATGGTCGTGCATGTGTGTATGTTAAAGTCTAGAGAGGGAAAAAGGAGAAGCAGAAATGAAGGTGCTTTACTATCCCGCGAAGTGACTCTCCTGAGGAATTTTCAATGCGACCAGAATTTTAATGACCGACTTTTTTTTTATTACGCTGCAATTAAACGGGTTGGTGAAAGCTTGGACCAGCTATTTCCTCCCTGTATATTCTCTCTTGGAAAATAAATCACGAATGAATATATCGCAGTGCACATTATTCGAAGGAAATTTTTGTGAGAAGGCCCAAGAGCCTACATTTTGAATTTTTCGTTTTTTTTTTAAATAATTTGTATCGTTATTATGTTTTTTTAAATTGTATCACGACGTTTTCAACGTAAGCACAAAACTCCGATGATAATAGCAAAATTTTAGTACTTTGACATTTAAAAAATACGACGTGACAGTTTAAGGAGAAACACATGATATTTACGTCTGATCCTTTTTCCATTTCGGAGGCGAGTTATTTACTTGAATTCTTTAATGTCCCGGAAGTGAAGTCCCGAAATTCTCGTGACCTTGCACGTATGTTGGCATTTTCATGAATTATTACATCCACCTACATGGAAGGTCACAAGAGCCTTCGTGAGCAATAAAGGATGTATTATTATAGATGGAAAATATATCCGGGATTCCGAGTTCTCAGGAACAAGAACGAAAACGTCTCTTCTGCGCTCGGAATAAAATATATATTTTCACCCTTCGTGAATGAAAGGGCTTCTATCTCCCGATACGACTCTCTCTCTCTCTCTCTCTCTCTCTTTCTCTCTCTCTACTCGTTTCGCACTCTCGGCTAAAAACGTTGCGTGGGAGGATAAAAGAGGGATAAGAATCTCCTAATAGCCCTCCATTAATATCTCTATAAATATAGACAAAAGTTCCTTAACATGTGATGCACAAATCTAAGTCTTTTTCAAGTCATTCACCTGTGCTTTTTTTTCGTCCAGTTTGTCTATTATAGACAGTAAAAGTAACAGAAATATTCATCGTCAGTTCTCCAGCAAAAATTCTTGATTATTATTTATTTTTAATCTTTTCAATTATTCGAAGTAATATCATCAGAAAAATAAAGAAAATGCAACAGATTTCTCATAGTTGCATCGTTTGTTTTATAAAAACAATTATTTGGGAGTTTTTTTATTGAAAATCCTTGAGGCCCTTTCAAACTAATTTTTCGTTTAAAGTTTTCTGCGATTTCTTTGAAGTTTGAACGTGACTGGATCGTCAGAGTTACTTTCAAAAGTTCAGTCTTTTGTTAATTGTGGAAAATTTGAATATAACTTTTCGATGATACTTTGCATCGTTGAATTACCGAAACAAAACAGTAAAATGCTCAATTTTTTTTAAACGTTATATTTACAGACATTGCACCGTGATTGAGAAAAAAGAATCTGTAAAATCTTCGATTGCCGACATCTTGAATACGAGATAGTGAAGGTGTTTGAATTTCTGCTCGTAGTTTTATAATAGGGTCTGAAATAAAGTGACGTGAAATTTTTTTTCCATTCTGTAAGAAACCGCTTCAGCGAGGCTGGTGCCTTAAATAAAAAGCTTCATGCAAAGCTGTGGATGTGGCGAAAATAAAAAAGATTTTTCCTCCAGCCCGCGTTATAATTATACGATTATATTATATCACCGCATATGTGCAATAATATATACACATTTTTATATGAACACTTTTATTATACAATATATTAGGCAGTGGTACTCTGTATAATCGACAAATTGCACTGCCGAGCACGCGAGCGACCACTGACGTCATAATTCGAATAATCGTTTTGACCAGGAGAGAAAGAGGGAGAGAGAGCGAGAAGTTTTAAGTGAGAGTATGGAAAAAGTGTGTGTGTGTGTGGGTGAAAGAGACAGAGCGAGAAAGAGAGTCGATCGAAGGGAGGAAATTGCTATCGCCTCTGCGTTTCCCCAGTGCTATTAATAAGCACTGCGAGTCTTGAGGTTATTCCTTCTGATTTTTTTTTTCTTTTTTTTTTACTATTCCTTCGCTCGAACTTTTTATCGAGATGACGAATAATCATAATTTGTTCATTGCATAAACCGTATTCGCAAAGTATGATAACGCAATTTTTTCAGAACGAGATTATCCGGTAAATATGCCGAGCAAAAGAGATTAAACTCTTCGTAGAAAACGTTAAATCTTTAACTTTTTTTATTGTGTGTGTGTGTGAAAATATTGAATATTCTAGTGACCAGCGTTTCAGTCTTTGCGCTTTTTTCCTCTAATCTCGTGA
Organism: Campoletis sonorensis; assembly: GCA_013761285.1. Classification (NCBI taxonomy): domain Eukaryota; kingdom Metazoa; phylum Arthropoda; class Insecta; order Hymenoptera; family Ichneumonidae; genus Campoletis; species Campoletis sonorensis. The sequence goes on from JACEOJ010000068.1 coordinate 2,447,690, forward strand.
CTCGTAATAACTGCCCTTGGATCAGGTCGAAACTTAACTTGTTAAGCAGGTGGAAAAAAAAAAACAATGAAACGGCAAACTTCCCTGTGTTCTTGCTCCGTAGGGAATTAATCACGTATTCGCAGTCGCATAGCATTCATCATTATTCTTTTTACCCTACTTTTTATCGCTCGTCGACTTCTTCGATCTCTCAACAAATCCTGTGTTTATTTCCTAAAAATTTCAACCCCCCTTTGTCGTTTCCCTTCAACAGCAAAAAAAGTGCATTTATCACGTACACCTTCTATGTTTGATCTACGAAAAATGAACGGAGAGTCAACAAGGAATGTGGAAACGACACTAAATTCAATTCGAAAAGGATGTCGAAGTGGTTTATCCAATCTCCGAGAGTGAGATTATCGAATTCCATTTCAGTGGCCTTAAAAATATAGGAATACGACGTATTCAACGTTAAATCAATCTACTTTCGTCACTTCAATTCGTTCGATGCCATAAATCAAATTATTTCAATAGTTTATACATTTTTTTAAGTTTTTCAAGCCTTTGCTCGTAGAGGTAAGTTTCGTGCATTTTTCCTCACGTGCAAAATTGACTTGAAATTTCGTAATCAAGAGCTTTTGGAGCAGCAAATAACGATGATCTGGACTCAAATTTCCGACTTTCAAAATTAAATGATTAAGTAAAATTCTTTGGAGTATATCGAGTTTGTAAAAATTGATATTCTAATGTTAATAGAATAATAATGCGTTTTATCAGGTTTTCTAGCCACGGATTTTCAATAAAACGAAGTGAGACATTGATTTCAAAAAGAGTTACAGGAGGTCAAATAAATTTAGCCAAATTTCCTTGACATCGAAAACTTAGTTGTTGCCTTTATATTTTGAACCAAGGGATAAAACGAGGAAAAAAAAATTTTCGGAATCAAGAAAAATTGGTGAATCTGCCCAATGTTTGGCACACGCTTTCAACGACTAAATAAGCGCCAAGTGTCTCGCAAATTTTTCGAACTAATACAAAGAGTGTTGAACGAATTTGGAGAGGGCGAACGTCCGATCGAATTGGCATGGACAGCCTCGTACTTGTGTATATAGAACAGCACGGAGTGAACTTTCGAACTTTTGCCTTGATAGTGACGGAAATGACCTCGATGCAAGTCCACTTCCGGTGTAATGAAAATTGGGACATTAATGTGCAACTTTTGCTTGTTTTTCGTTTGTTTTTTTGCGCTGTCAGACAGAATTTCATAACGTTCTTATAATTGCGAAAATGCGAGGAAGGCGATATGTTGTTGCGTAAAAAAACGAGAAAGAAAGAGAGAGAGAGAGAGAGAGAGAGAGTACATATTGAAGGTGGGGGTTAAATCGCAGCCAAGGGAAATAAAACGACGATTCGTCGAACGAACTTCCGGTTAATGGAGTATAGCATTTTCCGTGAAAGGACGATGCGGATGAAAACGGAAATTAATCCGTCGTTCCGTGTTGTCGCGAGGTGAAGAGGAGAGTGACGATGTTAATAATGAGAGAGATTGCGAGAGAAAGAGAAAGAAAGATGTATAAACGTATATATAAAGAATGCGAAATGAAGGGTGAAAGGAGATAAAAGGCGCGCGGTTTATTTCGATCCCACCCTCTCTCTTAACTTCTATATATTTTATTCGCTCTCGTTTTAACGTGCGTGGGTTGTGAACTTTCAAGGGGGAGTTAAACAAATAAAAAACGTAAAATAAAAGCTCCTCGCAGTAAATCAAACACGTGCTTACTCCATACATTCATTTGTCCCGCCAATTTCATAAATCACTATTCTCATTTGTAGTGCTTTTTTTTCTCCCTCAAACTCCTCCGTGAAACGTTCTTCTGGCTTGTGAAACGTCGTACTTTCATATTGATACAGATATTTTTTACCGAAATTTACGAAAATTGTAAATTACGCAAATATTTATGATTGCGATGAACGGGAATCGTGAGACTTCATCGGTAACTTCTCTGCGGAGAACAAACTTTTTTTGATAAGTCCTTAATAATACTTTTCAGTTTATGTCTAACCGATGTTCTCCTTTCACGAGGTCATATTTTTTCATTGAAATATTCAATTTAACGTAAAAAAAAAAAATTAGCACCAATTTTACAATCTCACTAATAAATTATGGAGGTGAATGGGACAGCAAATTTATAAGAAAATTATTAACTCGGATAGGAATCCAATACAATCGTATGCTGGTATTTCTTTCCAATTCATAGTTAATTTAGCCTTTGATTTTAAAATCCTCATTTTTTTGAAATGAGAAAACACAGAAAATCGTAGGAATTGTTTGGATCGCATTGTGATCTGTTTCTTTTGTTTTTCTACAAATAAAATCAATCTTGTATCGAATTTGAACATTTGTCGAATGAAATGAAATTACTGAAATCTGTCACGACTTTTCCGAGTCGTGATTAAACTATATTTTTGCTCCTGCTTTTGCGAAATAGCATTGATCATTATTCGACCCGGAGATTTGTTCGTGGTTGAGACGAAAAGATTTCTTTTTTGGCTTGTCTCTACTAAATTTTATTCATCGTTATTCGTAAATGTTTTTTCGAAAAACTTAGATGCAAAAAAATTCAGCACATCATATTAAAAATACTCGAGATCGATTATAAACTAATTTCCTTAACGATGTTTTTGAAAACATTTAAAAAAAAATCGAAAAATGCTGTTTCTCAAAGAATCGTTCGAAGCTTCGGAGACCTATGGGTCTTTTCCGAAATATTTATGAACACCATAAAATTTACATTCATCCAAACGTGCAAAAACTTGGAACCAATAAACTGTAATATTGATAAAATGTGGAACTGAAAGTGCTCGTGAAGTTATTTGTGATAAAAACATTTCGCTAAGTATAATCGATTGTATTAAATTATCTACTCAATCGGGATAAGATTTAATGAACAAAAAAAAAGCATTTGTCGCAGTTCATTTCGGAAAATGACTGCTGTGACTTGTGATTGAATATAATTCACACTCGATGTAAAAAACGGTATTTTGGCACAAATCTTCGATCTCGATCTCGATTAAGAATCACTCGAGTATAAAAACGTTGCAAAGTTCGAGAAAATGTATGAGAAAGAAAATTATTTTCAGCGCAAAAAACACAACGCGAAAGAGAAGAGAGTTTTTTTTTGTTTGGTCTTTTTCTCGCGTGTAAAATGTAAGATTGATAAAATGGATTTTACGAAAAGATTGTTCGGTGAAATAGAGTACATACCTCTCAACTTGTAACACTAAAAACGCATTGTTGATGGTGAAACACGCGCGAAAGAAGTTAACGCCACGAGATGTTTTTGTTAAATGCAAGATAGGAAAAATCGACGCGACGAGATGAACGGGCTTAATAATAATAGTGAGAGAGCACAGCGGCACGGTGGCCCCGCGCCCCGTTGTGCGAAACGCGACTGCGTGGCTACGTTCGTCGAGGATCAACGTGAAGAGAAATACGAGCAGCTACCACCACCACCACCGCCACTGACACCACCACCACTGGCTCCGTCTCCATCGCCGCCGCCGTCAGCCCTCCCCCGAAGGAGGGTTGCTTTGGCAAGGACAAAACGCTACGCTTGCGTGGAAAGAAAAACAGATCGAGAATATATACGTATACTCAAAGGGTCACTCGATGTTAAAGTAGTGGCCTTGATAAAGCGTTTATCTACAGATTTTTATTTCCAAATTTTGACGATACATTTGGGACACTGTTAAAAAACTGCTTGCAAAATTTCAAAAAGGTTCATGGTCTTGTATTCGAGATATTGGGAATTAAAGATTGCACTGTTTTACAAAGGATCGAGAGCGCGTTCTTATGGGGAGCAGTAGAAAAATTTCACATATCACGAAATAGCTCACAAAACTTTTATACGAATTTTTTCATATTTTTACTCAATAATAGACCAAAACATGACGAACTTTGCACTAAAAAATTGAGCACTTCGATATAAAAGACTAAATATTAAAACAGACTTTAATCGATTATAACTCAAGTTGAATCAAAGTTTCCAAATATGAACCATAGAATTATCTTTTGACGTGACTGTTTCGGGACTACAACGCTTGACTTTCACGAAATATGTTGAAGGACACAATTCGGTATAAAAATCTCGTCGATGTTCTACAATCGCTACTCAAAAAGTTTTGAGGGATACCCGTACAGTATATGACCTTGGATTTTGGGTGATTTTAGAAGAAAAAACAATTTTGTACAAACGATTTTAATTGATTATCATGAAAATGTTCATGTTGCTTAGCAAAAATCACCCAAAGTCGAGGTTGTCCCCAATCCATATTGCTGGTACGATCATTTTTGAAGTTTTAATTCTCTCCCTCTACCACTGAAAACTCTGAATGAAAGAAACATTGAATTTCGAGACTTTTAATTACAATTCTCTTGGCGATCAAAGCTCCCTTGATTAAACTGGAGCTTTTTCCTTTCAAGAATTTCAAAGAGTATGAAAAAGCTTAAGAAAAAAACTCGATGCAAATTCTATTGGTTTATTCATTCGTGAGGGAATAATAATGAGATACCTACTGCGTGAGCATCTTCGTTGTTCTTGGATCAAATTTTCACAGTTATTCTAATGTTGTTTTTCAGTTCTTCGTCAACGACGATCGAGGCTGCGTAAATTGTTATTTATTGTCTTCTCACTCGCTCAGTTCAATTGTAAACAAGATTGTATATATTTTTTTTTTAAATACATTTGATGTAATGTTAACCTTATGCTGCAACACATATTGGAAAGAAAAAGCATTCCCATCTGGCATGAATTGACCCATATTTCTATTTAAAGTTTTCTACGTGAATTTTGTCGCTCAAAAGAATGAAAATCCCAAGAAATTCTGTTTTTTATTATCAATACCGATGACTAAATTTTCAAAGTCATTTAAATAATTTTGAGTCATCATTTTTTCCTAAGAGTTTGGCTTAGGAAACGAATGTTGTGGAAAAAAAAATTCTCGGAGACTTTCGACGGTTTTTTTTTACGAAGTTGCTCGTTCAATGACCTTGAGATTTTTCATATGTCATTGGACACTTATTCTCAAGAGAATTCGACGTTTACAGATTTCTCTGCTATTCTTTTTGTTGGTTGGTTTCTTCGATCATAAGATCATTCAATATCTGTTTGAACATAAAGATATTTCAATGGATTTATTCACAGAGTAGATCAATCAACGTCGAGGAAAATTAAAGAGCGAAATCTTAATGATTATAAATTATAGGATCAAACAATCAGTGATTTCTATTGTGTGGAGCTAATTGATGGCAAAATTCAATGGCAAAAAAAGTTTAATCTTTAAAGTCAGCGATAAAAATAGATTTGACCAAAAAAGGCTCATGAATATCGGCATAAAAAGAAGCGTAAAAGCAACAAGTCCCATTGAAAATCTGACGAAATGATTTGACATTATTTAGATTTCGGTGGAGGCGAATTTTGATAACAGTCGAAAAAAAAAATGATTCTGTTCAACTAGTTTTGTACGTCACCGTAGATCGTTGTATTTGTGCATAAATCTGAATATTTCGGAGGTTGAGGCGTTCAGGGAATTTATAGAGCGCCAAATCGATGTTGAGGTCAGGCTTGGACGCTAACACCAAGAAAATTCATTGATAATTGGATTCACGAATGCTTCAACCACTCGGAATGATCGACTCAAATGCCACGAAAATAGCTGTCGAGCGGGAGTCGCTAAAAACACAAAAGTTGACATTACTCCGGTCCATCGAACTCACGCGATAAATATATATGATTGCATCAATTTGTCTTGGACGTCCGGTCCTCAAAAGAGAGGCGCAGTGAAATAACAAAAATATGTTGAAAAAAAAAAAAAAAAAACAACAACAAGATCGCAGAATGATGAGAGGATACGTATTCGTTTAGTCATTTTGTTTTATCTCATTTTTTGTTCTACGTAGGAAATATAAATTGCTATACATAAAGATGAACGAAGTATTTTTTTTTTTTTTTTTGTTTTTTTTTTTCGGTTTTTAAAACCTTACATAGAAGCCTGACGCACTCCGATGTTATTTTCTTTCTGTTTCGTTTTACTTTTTTCGATGATGATAATAACGATTATGATAATCGTAATAGTTATAATAATATTATTAATAATAATGTAGAAGAAGGTGAAGCGGCGCGAAACGATGTTTGTGCCCGGGGTAAATCGATCTTTTATTTATTTCTTTGTAAGTTAACGATTTTTTAAATATTCTTCAATCCTTTTTACCGACGATCTTTATGTACTTTAATTTATTTTTTTTACAATAAATCATTTGACGTCTATTTCACGCCGCTCCGCGCGTCAAAGTACACGAAAACGTTACATATGAATGCATCAATCTATTCATATGCAAACACATACACATATTTCTATACGCGCAATTTATTTATAATCTTCGCATTTCAATATAATAGATTTTTTTTTGTATTAATAACGTTAATGGTACCACCTTTTTTTTGGATTATAATTTTTTAGTTGTTTTTCTTATTTTTTGTTGTTCTCTCTTCAATTTGTTTTCATTCATTCAGCTATTTTTTTTTTTTTTTTAGTGTCCTCCCATCAGTTTACATCGAATCGCTCGTTCAATTCTTATTCTCCAATGTACATTTCGCACACCAAGGAGAATTATACTTTTAGTACTTTTTGTCATTTCATTTCTCGAGCGAACCTTCGATTCTGTTCATTCAATAATACAACATAATAAGAAAAATATACTCTCGCGCGATTGTGATACACAGGAGTTTGAAATTGAACTAGTTTATGTACCAGGGTGGTTCGAATTATGACTAGTTTTATTAATTACTCTCTGAATTAAAAATGAAACATCTCATTAAGATTTTTTGGTGCTTTTTATAAATTATTTGTCATTTTTGAAATATCAGATATTTCGCAGCTTATTTTCTTATGGCTGCGAAATAGTCATGAATGTTACCGAAACTATTTTATTTTTGAGATTAATTCGGTATGGCTGAACCGATTTTAATCCCGAATTTAACAAGAACTTGGTTTTTTCTGCAATCATTTGTTTACCATGCTCGAAATAGTGACTCGAGTCTTCCTAATACTTTTTTTTTCTCTCTTTATTTATTCATTGTCAACAAACGTTTGAAAATTAAACTTTGTCTCAAATTGTATATAAATCTCGAGTAAAAGATGTAAATATGCTTCAATAATAATCAAAGCAATCCCAGCGAGCAACGTGGCTCAAAAAAACATAATTTGTCTGAACCACCCTTATTATGTGTGTTTATTATATTCGTATATAACAAATGTGGTAAAGCCCACACAAGTTCTCTTAAATACGTAATCGATTGTACTAGTATCAATAATAACGTGCTCGTAATATTTGTTTCTTTTTTTTTCACTCGCGCTTCCGTTCTCTCTCTCTCTCTCTCTCTCTCGCACAATTGTAAAGATGCAAAAAACAGATGAATTTTTCTTGTAACATCTCTAGTTACATTTACTTCTTCTTCATCTAGTCTTTCAAATGAAAAAAATGCTTGTGTCGTTCTCGAGTCTATGAAAGTATAAACGTGTTGTCGAGTATTTCGTTTGAATGAGAAAGACGAATCATTTATTTTGTGATTCACACGAGAAGGATTAAGATTTTTCTGGAGAACGGTGAACCGTTGAATTGCCAGATAAATTATTGTTTTTCGGTCTTTATTTCTTTGCGGGGATTACAAAATGTCATTTAATTTAATCAGGTGCAAACAACGAGTGAATAATCTATCGAATAAACTGGTGAAAAATTCATGAAATGAGGCTCGTCCAAATGATGCATGCATGCGTATGTTTACAAATATTTTCGTAGTTAATATTTTCTCTAATTTCGTAATCGAGCCTAATTTCGAACCACAAATATTTGTAGATTTTTTCATTCACGACAAGACAACCGAAACTGGCAGTTTGCACTCTCACCTTTCGTAAAAAAGAAAACAATTGGTGTTCATCAGATATGATCAATGAAAATAATATCAATTTTGAAAAACCACCGAGTAGGCTGTCGATAAAGTTTTATGAAAATGTTCAAAGTGTTCTTTCCAAAATTCGGTTATCCATTGGCGCGTTGAAAACGTTGTACGAATTGGACAGAAAATAAGTACATTAATAGCTCGAATCGAACGAAGTTAGCAATTACATGATCGACGTACAAACTGATTACTTTGTTCGAAATCCTTTTACAGTGTATCGTATATTTCCATTTGTATCGTATACTCGAATGAGCGGTAAAAAAATCATTTCAGTCATTTCGAATTTTTATGTCACGTTTTTGTATTATTTTTTTTTTTTTTTCACTTTGTACACTATTTTACTCTCTCAACCCCAACACTACAAGACTTTAAGTCTGAAAAAAACGATCCCCTTATTTTTCGATCGTTTATAAAGCTCTCTGTTTCTCTTTTTTTCCCCATTTTTTCTCTCTCACTCTGTCTCTCTTTTTCTCTTCTTCGTCGACAAGCCCGCGTGCACTATAATATTTACAAATAAATCACTCTCAAATGTGTCAATAACATCTATAAACTCTCTTAAACATTATCAACAGAATACTGAAAATAATATGTACAGAGGCTGGTTTGTTTGTTTGTTTGTTTGTTTTTTATTCTCATTATCGTGAATTTCTCGATGATCTGATTGATACGTCGAGTTAATAAATATATTTTGACCGATGTGCGAGTCTCATGTCGCTGCTTCCAATGTTTTAATCGTTATTGACAGGTTAGCTGTTCCATAATTCTTCCATTTTCTTCCCTTTCTAACATTATGCACTAATTATGCACGGTTACTTTGTAATGGCACTCATTTTATTCATTTGATCGTTAATCGATGCTTTTCATTATACATTAAATATATGTTTTTATTCAGTGTTTTGTACTAAATCGCCATATTTTTCGTTAACTTGACATACGGAAATGAATTAACAATAATTAATTAAGCCTTAAACCCTATCAATAGGCTACATCTAAAAAAACATAATAATAAACCCGTCATTATACAATTTCTATCATTAACCACTACTCTTTTGTAGTAATACGAAATCAGTTTAAAATAATGAAACATATCAAAATCAAAATATCTGTATTTGTTAAAGAAATTAGAGATTTTTTTTCTTCAAATACTTTAAAGTATCAAAACCTTCTTGAAAAGTGTATTTTGTCCAAAAAAATATATCCACGAACAATGTCAAACTTGCAAACGAACGTCTCAGGTCAAAAGTTGAAATATTTCATTGCCTTTCAAAAGAAGAATAAATAAACGATGCAAAATGTGCATAATCGTTTATATCATAATACGTATTCAACGAACAATCTGATGAACAGAGAAAAAAGTGCCTATTGCAAAGTAACGACGGGTATGTTTTTCTCATTTTTCTTTTCATGTATCGTTTACAAATTCCTTTTTTTTTTTTTTATAACTCATTTTGACAGAGTCCTTCCTTTACGTATCAACCATGATCCTCGAATTTAACACTCGTTTTAATTTAAAAATTATTATTATGTCTACCCGTATCTTCCTCTCTCTCTCTCTCTCTCTCTCTCTCTCTCTCTCTCTCTTTCCCTTTGCTTCCAACAGAAATTTTGCAACGAGCTTGAACACACATGCATACATGAATACGGTGTCGAGTGCACACAGTACAGATTAACAAAAGAGCTTGTGAAGTTGCACTCTGTGTCAATTTTTATCTCACGAGTTATATGTTTATTGAAAAATTTTATTATTATTAATTATGCCGCGTCCTAAAGTTACTAAAGCTTTTTGAATTGTATGCCATCGATAATCTCGTGCCAGGATGTGCGACGAGGCACATTCTCTTCAAGTTCAATTTTAAAAATCTTAATATAATCCCCTCCCTTCTACCGCTACGACAAAACGTACTTTTTCTTCCCCCTCTTTCCTGTATACACAATTTTAATCATTTGACCGAGAGATAAAAACATCGAGCAGGATCAAAGTAGTCATTCCGACCGATTGACATCTGTCGTCTGTACTTCGATTTCAATATATTTGTCGCTATAAACATATTTGATCGCAATTAGTGTCTGACTCATCGAATCACGGACCTCACAGACACGTGCAGTCTCGTGCTGAAATTTCGAGCATATATTTTGTGTACATACATGTGTGATGCGCAATTGAATTAAAAAATTCCCAGTCTGTTTAATCGCAGCCAGAAAGCATGGGAAGTATTGCAGATTTTTACTTTGCCAACAAAATATTTGATACTAAATCATCGCGTCAAGTCCGATGTAACATAAGTCGTTGATTGAAATTGGGGTATGGGGTAAAATTTTCTAAAGTGGCATTTTCAAAATTACAAGGAACATGATAAATCTTATTAATTCGTTCGAATGGTACTTTTGAAAATTCGATAATTGAAATATATAAATTAACAAAGTTTGTTGTCCTTTATCATATTCTATTTTTGTCATTCGTTAAATGATTTTTACAGTCAACGGATTCAATAATGTAATAATAAAGTCCACTAAAGAAAGCTTTACCTGAAACCATGGGGGGTTGAGGAAAATTCGCATATTTCTGCGTTATTTTTCTTGTGACACGTTAACCAAGCCGCGATCTCGTGGTACGATTTTTAATAATAGTTAAGTCAATCGATAATCCACTTTACAACGATGAGTGAATGATCAATCGTGAAAATCGAAAGACGACATGTCTCTTCAGCTTGATTATTTAAACTTCATCATATGCGTTTTGCGTGTCGCAACGTTTACAAAAAGAAAAAAAAAGCGAGCGTAAATTTCATATTTTATAGGTGATATATTCGTCACTCGATTTTTCAGTTTATTTGTAATTCAGATGTCATCGATATTATTTATATTTCTTAGGATATATATCTCGAAAGTACTTCAAAAGCCCATTTCTCTAGTTTACGATAAATCTAATCTGACGATTTTGCAGCCTTGCAGCAAATGACATTAATTATTGGTTTAAACGGTGAACCCTGACTTTGCCAATGTTTTTCGAGGGATAACACGTGGCAAGAGGACAAATTTATTCATACGAATTTTTTCATGTCGAATGAGACTCTTGTTTATTAATTCAGAACATTAACAATTTGAGGCCGGTTTCAATTCCATCAGGGAAGATCAAAACGTCATCATAAAAATTACTGTACATTTGAAAACTTTGAGATTACGGGGAGGGAATATTAAATTATGCTACAAGTGCGGAAAGCGACGAATTCCATCGCGTGTGAAGTTGCTGCTTGAGCCGAAGGCTTTTGGCTTGTGAATTAGTTACATGCAATATTTTTCGTCATATTTGTCTCTAAAGTTTGATTCGCGATCCGACACTTGTTGAAAAATACGCCACTGTCCGCAGGCTCTACATCATTCGAGAATCAAACTTTCGTGGCAGGTATCACACAAAAAATATTATCCAACTTTACGGCAAAAGACTACTAATATTATTCATAATTTCTGACCCTTAAATATATAATCATGTGTGTCATTGTGGTGCTGAATTTTAGCAGAAATGTTAGAAAGTTTTATGTTTTTCTTTAAATAATTCCGAAGGGGTTGATCTTACGAGAAACATAAAGATTACCATTTACATAAAAAACAAAAAGAACTCATTACCAATTGTTTTTTCTTGAAACATAAAATCGACTGCAATTCGAAATAAAATAGAATCGTGAAAAATGATTTTTTTCTCTAGGGTCAGTGAATTTTAAAAAATGTGTTGAATAACTTATCGTTCCGTGTGTAATTAAAAATAAAAAAAATTAAAGTAGAGTCCCAATAACAACAAACGTTACTGTAATAATGATCATAAAAAAATCAAGCGGGTAAGTTCATACGAAATATTTGACTTTGATCATAATTGAAACTGAGCCTCTCTTGAAATCTCATTTGACATGAAAAACTGCAAATATTGTTATAAGATAATGTTTTACAAGACGTTGGACATAATAACACGACATTGATAAACAAAACGGATGTTTCTGGTAATAGAAAATCGAGAGTACGTCAACGGATACTTTGTTTTCAAATGTAATAACATGTGATCTATTATTGTCATTGGTAATTAGAAATATAGTAAAATTTGCGCACGTCGATTCGGGCTTCAATGATGGTTAATTTTTTTTTATGAACCGAAACTTTTACTTCACAATTTTCAATCACCAGATGCATACGTTAGAAATATTGTTTTTTGCGGACACGAAAAAAATGACGATTCGTAGATTGACTGAGGATTCGATCAGTGACCCTCTAACACGCAGTTTATTGGCAAGATGAGGCTGTGAAGTTTTTGCATCTCGTGTTACTTGTTTTAGTGAAGAAAAAAAATGATAATTCAGTCTTGAAATGAAATTCTAATCGACCCTAATTCGTTCCAAAATTACAAAAAAAAATGGTTCATTTTTCTTCGTCATTGTCTTTTATTGTTATCGTCCGCGTTAATCCAATTAAAAAATATCTTATTTACAATTATGTCTGTTGCGTATAATATTAATTTATGTTATAATTTTATGAAAGCACAAAAACTTGCGTGTGTTTGCTCGATGGCTTTGTCGACAGTTCGACACTAGAAAAATAAATCACTAACGGGTGTTAGTCGAACGAAATCCTCAGCCAATAGATTGAGCTTTGTATGCCAGTTTTTAAGTCGTTGCATTATTTTCCCTGTGTTTTATTTTTTCTTTATTTAAGTCCTTGTGTAATTCCCTGCCGAGGAAAGTCGTAAGCTTTCGCAAAAACACGATTTTCGAACGATGATGGCATTAAAAAAACGTTCTTACCGAATAATGGACATGATTCTTTCGTATGCTCGGAATAAAATTTGAATAAACACCATCTACGAGCTTCTACGGGCAAGAAAAAATTGGACATTTGTCGACGTGGCTGTATCGCTTTGTTTGTTTTTTTTTCTCGTTACTATATGTTCTAAAAGCACGAACGTAGCCTATCAAAAATTTCTACACGTGCTTCAATGTATTCTTTTTGTTGTTTTCTGTTGTTTTTCTTGTTTTTATCGAGTTAATGTTTACGTTGATCATTGGATCTTTGCGCAATGGATATTATTGGAAATTATATACGCCAGTTGACGTAGTGGTGATACTTGGACTCCAGTTGTAACTTGACGTCTTCAAGAGCAACAATCTCCTTGTACTCATTGCGATGCAAGTGGTCCTCTTTATCTGTTTCCTCTTCATCGTCATCATCGTCATCTTCCTCGTCCGAGTCATCCTCGTCTTTGTCATCATTCGGGACTGAGAAAAGTCACAATGTTATCGTCTTTTGTGTTTGATTAGATTACATTTTTTTTTTTTTTTTTTTTCTAAATTCGTGTTTGCTTGATAAATTCCATACGAACTAAAACCTCACTCGACTGTAATAGAGCTCTTTACGAGAGTCTAAATTAGCATGGAAATTGGAAACCCGGAGCACGCTGCGAGGCTAATGAAGAAAAAACACAAGAAAAGGGATATAGAGATGGAGGGCCTCAGAATCTTATATTTTATTTTTTTCTCTTTCGATTTCCACGTTTTACTAATCAAACATACAATATTTGTTGAGAAAAAATATCAAGATGACAGATTAAAAACAAAGATTCCTTCTGCGAGGCTGCGAATGACAAAATAATCCGCGCTCAGAATTTCCAGTCACCAATGGCTGGAACCAATTGAAAGTCGCCAGGCGTTTACGGGGGAAAGAGACAACTATTGTTCATTCTAATGATCAACAAACAGTTAAAAACACTCGTTAGCACAAGCTATTAGAGTGACATTGGAGAGAATAGAGTGACAGGGAAGAGTCGATATGTTGTTAATTCACTAGTTTTGTTAACTTTTACACAAATTAATAGACAAAAGAGAAGATTGGGTTGTGGACGTAATGATAACGTAGTTGTGGTGTCTAAATGTAAATCAACTTCGTTTGTGCAGTAATTACAAATTCATGAAATTGTACAATTAAGGTATTCAATTTAATGGAGAATTGCATGGGCATTTTTCTTTACTTATCGTTGAAGGAGACTTTTGAACAGACGATTTTAAAAGAGAGGAATAGAATGGATGATGCACAAGAAGTTAAAAAAAAAAAAAAAACAACGATATCTATAAATCCGTGGCTCGAGGATCATAGACATCTGTTAAAAATCGTTGCTCCGTGTATTATAAAAAGAGAAAGAAGAAAAAAGCGTATATCATTTTTCCACGATTCTCGAAACAATCCTCTCTTTTGTCTCTCACCCAAAAGGCTTTTGTTTTTCTACGCAGCTGTTCCAACATATCGAGGGTAAAAAATCGCAGCGGTAGAGCAGAATTAGCAGGTGCCCGTCGTGTTTCCAATATTTTCTCGGGATGAGCCAGAAGCAATGTCGGCAAAGTCCAAAAAAAGCGGGTTGGAAGCGAGTGTAAGCCGTTTTTTTGTTTTTTTTTTTGTTTGTTTTGTTTTGCATGACCTTCCAGCTAGACTCTCGTCGAATAGTCAGAGGGGCAAGTAAATGAGGTTCAAGTCCCGAACAAAAAGTGATTTAAAAGATAAAACGAGAAAAGCTTTTGTTTGTTTTCTCTCTGCAGAGTATTGAGCGAAAAAAAATTTGTTATTTCGCAAAGCGATCATAGCAGCATCTGAAGCGTTGATATTTTTGTGCTGTTTTATTTTTTTTAATCTCAACAACTTACCTCGTTGAGTGATCTACGAAGTTGTTGAACTCTACGTGTTAAGTTCTTTCCTCCAGAGTTCCGACAGCCTCGGAAATGTTAATATTCACGTTTTTATCATCATCGATCCTCGTTATGTTGGACGTATCGCCAACTCTGACGATATCCTTGTTCCCGAGGATTTGCCCGATCTCAACCGGAGCCGTTGTTAATTGTGCCACTTCCTTATTCACCGTAGCGACGGAAATGTCCGATTTTCCAGGATCCCTCGCACGTTCTTTTTGGGCATCAGTACCAACATCGACTCTCGCACAGACCGAGGAACATTCAGAGTCAATGCCTGAATCGAGGCTCTCTTGAAAATTTTCTGAATGCTGAATGCTCGCCTCTATACCATTGTCCTCAGAAATCGAGGCTGTAGTTTCTTCGATACCAGAGTCCTGACTGTTTCTATGAACGTTCATCGATTTTTCGATGAACAAATTACCGCTGGACGATTGTCCGGTCTCGTAATAACAATCCATCATCATCCCACTCGTCGTACCGTCCTCACAAACTCGTATTTTCGTCACAATCGCATTTGATATTTCTCGAGATATATTTGTACCATCGATATCGGTCATTTTGAAAATAAGGTCTTCGCTAAATTCGCTGCTCATTAAATCGGATGTGTCGACTCTTGTTTCGGTGGCTTCAACGTTCGGATGAGAAGAAGTGAGATTCGATTCAGGGCTGGATCGTACGAGGGTAATGTGTTCTTCTATTTTTAACGACATTTCATTCGAACCTGTATTTGCAGTTTCAAATTTATTCTCAGTGATCGAGGCTTCTAATGCCACGTTTTCGATCCTATCGTTTCCTGGTGATATTGCCGTCAAATCGTTCAACGAAGTGTCACCGTTTCTGTTATCATCGAGCAATATTTTGCCCAAATAGCCTGAATCTTCGGACAACGAGCTTGAAACTTGTTCCATCGACACCGGCACGTAATCCTCATCGTCGATCGAAACTACGGCGATTCTGGTAATAGCAAATTCATTTTTTAGTACACTCGCGTCTGGTACATCAACGAGTTGCTGTAAATCTCGTTCATCCGATGAATCACTCTCCATTTTCGAAGGATCTTCGTTCGCTGTTGTCATTGTTTCTTCCGTTTGGTCGATTGTTCTCGAATCTTTGTTATCGATACCACTACATCCTCCATCCTTGGTGGCATCGACGTTAGAGAAATTATTGTTCGAGCTTGTATCCAAACCACAGGAATAAATTGTTAATTGTTGCTCCGATTGAATGGACGCTGAGGCGGTTACTTCGAGTGGTAAAAATTCCTCAATAGTATCCGTCCGATGAACTTTGTCAGAAGCTGTCATTTCTTCAACCTCGAGACTTTCAATGTTGAACGTTTCGTTCGTTGAATCATCGATGATCGTTGCTTCTTCGAAACAATTTTTCATACAAATGTTATTAGACTCTGGTAACGATGAATTTACGTTTGTCGTCACTATTTCTGTGTTATCTTCGTTGATGTTTAGTTTCTGGAGATCAATCACCGCTTCAGACATAATGGCTGTGTAATTAGAGTCTTCAGAGACATTCGAAGAGTTTTCATTCTCGTGTTTCGTTTCTTCGAGTGTCTCGCTCGTAATTGTGAGATTTTGATCGTCCTTGAGTATCTCGGGAATCGAGATGATCGCACCATCATCATTATCATCATGCTTATTATTATCATTGTTAAATTGT
Organism: Campoletis sonorensis; assembly: GCA_013761285.1. Classification (NCBI taxonomy): domain Eukaryota; kingdom Metazoa; phylum Arthropoda; class Insecta; order Hymenoptera; family Ichneumonidae; genus Campoletis; species Campoletis sonorensis. Next base: position 2,464,080 of record JACEOJ010000068.1, read on the forward strand.
GTCGTAAAAAAATTATGTACATCGCCAGTGCTGCCTAAAGTATGTACATTCTTCTCGCCGCTTATTATATCACATGTTACTTTACAATGGGAAGAATTCTTACAACTAGGGTCATTAATACTGTCTGCCGTGCTGCTGCTGCTATCACATTTAATTTTCGCGTTATCATTATCCTCGACATCAATATCGAAGTTTTCGTACTTCGATGAAATATCATTGTTCACACGGGTCTCGACGAGGCTCGTCTCGAGAATCGAGTATTCCGGTATGTCCGTCAATTTAGGGCTCACGCTCGTTTTACACTCGGAAACGAGGCTCGGATTATCTGCAACATCGACCAAGCTCTCCCTTTGATCAGACGACGGCGATTTATCGATATTGATATTTGTGTGAACATCTTCAATATTTTCCTCATTCGCAACATTCTCAGGTAACATTTTATCATCGCTTATCCTAGAAATTTGTTCATTTATTATTTTTCCGCAATTGTTCTCGAGATTATCGTCAACGTTAATATTCACGTGCGAAATATTCGAATTCGATGTTTTTTCCATATTTTCTCTTTTGTTGTCCATTGATTCGGGAGTTTCATCTCGCGATCGAATATCTCTGACACAAGTTGATTGTATGCTCGACAATTGTGGGATACTGAGTGACTTGACGGGATCCACTTTGATCGTCGACCTCGAAGCATCCGATACGCTTCTGTGCAACATTGGATGACTCGTTGAATCTTCTGTTGCACCCTTGACCGGGTTTCTACCGTCACGCAGATACTGTTGAAATTTGTCACCCAACGCTATCATACTATTTACACGATCCTGTAACGGATTCGGGCTTTCAGTTTTTTCGACGTATGAACTAGCGGAGAATAAACTACTTGGATGTTGAAAAAGACCGAGTAATCTTTCGAGACTGGTCGCTTGTCTCGGCGGTTGTTCCGGCTTCTTCGACTTCAAATCATAAGAAGCTATTATTTCGTCCCTCAGAGATTCACCGCTTTTCTTAGAAGCATTTACTTTGGTTTCTACGCATTCTGTGCTTGGAATGACATTTATCCTCGTTACTTCTGTATCATTCGGTACAATCTCTGTTTCCTTATTCACAGAATTACTCATCGAGTCCGATACGACGTCTTCGTTAATCGTATTTTCATTGAAACTTTGAATATCGACATCGATAGTCGATCGATCTTTCTCGGCCGTTGTGTTCAACTCCTCCGTAGCTTCGGCTGTTTGATTAATTTCAATTTTAACAGGTACTTCGTTATGTTTTATCTTCAAACTTTCATTAACCACTGAATCCTCCTCGGTTTCTTTATAATGATTTTTGGTTTCGTTCGCTATTGGCTGTTTTTGAATGTTTTCATCGACACACGGCGATGCTGCTGTTTTCGTTGTATCTTCAATCTCGATATTGATGCTGGATTTGGAATTGGTTTGATCTATCGGTCCCCGAGACTCGTCCTTTTCATCATTGGGTCTAAAAACACTGTCGGAATCGTCGGAATCCATGCTGCCTTCGGGTGCTTGAATATTGTAATTGAAACCAACGGTATAATTGGCAGCTGTAGTTGTTACGACGGATTCGTTCGTGGTCGATGTGCTGCTCGTAGTCTCGACAACGGTTACGCGGAAACGAGATGAAACACCGGTCGAAGGTGGAAAAAAACGGGTCGGTGAAGAACCTAACGAGGACGGTGTTAAGGGCGATGAGGATGCTGAGGAATTTGTTGAACTCAGGGAACTCTCGCATACGCGTGACACTACGAAACGACCACGGGAGGGACTCGGGACTGGACTTGCAACGGGAGATGGGATCGGGGATGGGGCTGGTGAACGTAAACGTCCACCGCTCGTACGCTTTGGTTCCAGCATCGATCTCGTTGTTATATCGTTGATCGAATTTGGCGCTACCGACGGAGGTGAACGTGGCAGTGTCTGACATGTCAGCGAGATCTTACGGGAGCTAACGCTAGATAATCTGCTACGATGCTGGGGACTCCCGGATTCCTCTGTACTCTCGTCCGTCGAAGTCGGCTCCTCGTTTCTCGCACAATGCTTCCTAATCTCTGTCACGAGATCCAAATATTGATCCATTGTTGCAGGCTTTGTACTCCACGGCGTTGGATCCAAATCCAATTGCGTCACGCAAGGATTTCTCTTCATTGCAAATGACAGAGCTGCTAATCCTTCCATCTGGATATTGTTGTCACGCAAATCTATCCTCTGTCAACATATTCAACATTATTTATCTTTAAATCCACGTTTTTCACAAAGAATGAAAAAAATGTGTTAAATTTTATTAAATTCTCTCTGCGAATGATGTTCTCCCGAAAAGTTGTTGAAACGTCGAATAATGTACATGTTTTTCTTATACTGACGTTGATAATCAATCGATTAATAGGCTGGCAAAAAGTTAACTGACGAATTTCCGTATTTTGAAGCAGTTTTCATTTTTGTCTACATCGTACCTGTAACGAGCGATTTTTCTCGATGATTCCCGCCAGTAAAAGGGCTCCCTTGCACGTAACATTTGTCGATTGCATGCCCAACTGCAGCAAACTCCGGGTTTTGATCAAAGGCTCTTGTGCCAATTCAAACAACTCATTACCTACGGTGTTTTTTCCAATATTGAGTGTTTCGAGGGTCCGAGATTGTGCCTAAGATTTCAGTAAATACAATTATTATAAACAAACAACATTCGACTGCAGAAAAATCGTGCGCATGCAATAAAACATTTGAATAAATTCATCAAAATTGAATCTCAATCAGAAGATGGCACAAAAAACCAATATCTTTTGCAAAATTTACGAGTTTTATCGCAAATGGCACATGATAAATGAAAAAATAACTAAAATAAGGTTGAAGAACTCTTTCAAAAATTGTAACGTGGAATTTTATTGTGTATTTATTGCTAAATGTTTTGTAGAATTTTTGAAAAGATCGAACACTTTTGAACTCAACTGGCGTTCTAATAGTTACGTCAACGCATTAATGGCCAATTTCTGATGGAGACTGGAGCATCAAAGAATATAAAGAAAATCAATAGTAACCCGACTAATTATTCTAAAGGCGTACAGCACTAAGTCAAATTGTCTACGATGACAATGAAAAGAGGACGAGAAAAAAGTGAGTATTGTGGGTAAAGTTTGCATATGTATGAAGACAATTACGCACTATAGCATCAGAGAAATATGGTGACGAGCTCCTTGTAAGATCATTATTCCACAAGACAAGGATACTAAGGCCTTTGCCGTTTGTGCACTCGCCCGACTGAGCGACGAGTCCGTCCATTAGATCGCGAACGCCCTCGTCCTTGATGTGATTGTTACTGGATAGGGAGAGAGAGAGAAACACAAAAAAATCCATACGAATGTCAAAAATAATTCGTTGGAAAAAAACGAGACACAAATATTCTACAGTCGTAGACGTTAATAAATAATTTATAAGATATTCGCACCGGCTGCGATACGAAGCCCAAACACGTTGATATGCTGATCATTTATTTGTTTGAGATTAAATTGAAGAAAAAAAAAAAAAAACGAAGAATAGCATGAGGTTTTAATGAACGATGTCTAATTTTAACTTGTGGCTAATCGCACGCACCTAATATCTAGCAGCTGCAAGTGATTATTAACCCTCAAAAGCGCACCGAGCTGTATGGCGTCTTCCTGCTCGAAACCGTTGTCCGCCAAGTACAGCTCTTTTATTCCGGTATTCATTTTTAATGCTGCAACTGTGAAAAATAAAACAAACCAAAATTCATTACATCAATGTTTCAAGACGATTTAAAGATAAGATATCGAATTGCTGATTAATATTTCGACTGTTTTTTCACTTAATCCAACTTGACTTTTACAGAATTCACTCTACAGGACAGTGACACCGAAAAATGAATCTTTCCTTTTTTTTACCAACAGTCAAATCTGTCAACGGAACGTTCTCACATGCATTACATTCAAGTTTGCTCTCAGTATCTTGATTAGTCATATCACTCTCATTTTTACGGTCCAACGACCATTGATGATTAAACAACAATACGATTCTTTCTTTGAGCCTGAACGAATCATTTTATTATTAATAAATATTTTTATAAAACGTTGCTTTCTCATAAATACCTAATATGACGAAAGCTCGTCCAGCAAGACCACAATTTTCTAATTTGAGAACGTGCAAATGCGACACCAGTTGGAGTGGTCGTTTCAAAATGTTCATGTGTTGCTGCGTTAACGTTATATCTCTTGCTTCGAGCTGCTCGAGGCACGTAGTCTGTAACAAAATAAGCATTCACGTGATCATTAGTATTTAGTGATTGAAAATGTTGTTTTTTTTTTTCCTTTTTTTGACAAATTTTATAGAATATGAACTGAAAATAAATATAGATCGTTACAATTATGAATATTTTAATATGTCGTAATTCATAATTGTATCATACTCGTCATTGTCATCATGATTTAATGTTTTTTAATGAAATCTCTCGTTAAGGTCGATCATTAAGAATATACAAAAAATCAGCATAATTTTCGAGCTATTTAAAACATCATTAAAGGCAATCCATTGTATTTTGTATTTGTTATCGTACTGATTAAGCGACGATAAAATATAATGATAAAAACAAGAGCATACCTTTTTAATCATTTGAGCGCAAGCTTGCCAGCCTCGCGCTCCAATGTTGCGATTACTCGACATATTTAAATGTCTGGCCGATTGATAATACTCCAGCATGTCGAACAATATCGTAGCACTCTAAAAATAAGAGATAAGAATTTTCATTATAAAATAATGCGCTCTCTTGTTTTGTTTTCTTTTGTTTTTCTTCTTTCTCTGTTTTCTTTTTCATTACGTTTCATCGGTTTTTTGATCGTTCGCCAATAAAATGTTACCTCATCATCTAACGACGATGATTCAACGTCAATTTTCTCAAATTGTACTCTTTTCAGCAACTCCTCGAGTGGCTCGCAGTGAGGCGCGTCTAAACACTCGTTCTTCAAGCTAAGCTCCGGACAACGTTCATCATCAGAAATATCCAATTTCTATGGACAACGAATAGGTTCATTACACATTTTTTGTTTGTTTCATTTTCATGTTTTTTTTTTTTTTTTTTTCTTTCATTTGTTTCCCCCAAGATTATCCACTACTTCGCCTCAGTCAGTTTTTTTTCACATTCGCGCAAAATGAACGTGTGGAACGAGAATATGATCGTGAATAACATTCATTCATACTCTACCAGCGAGGAAAGTACAATTTTCATTAATTTTTGTTTTGTTTTTTTTTTTTTTTTTTCGTTTGAATTATTTTACCTCGAGTTGAGCTATGAGATTATCCATTGGCTCGGCACCATGTCGTTGACAGGATGCTTTGTACGACGAGATCAAGTCCTCGGTGTTCACATTCTTGGCTGTGAACAGTTATCTCTCATTAACGTGCGTGATTAGTAAACATATTATTCTTATATTCCCCACTGGCTTTTCAATTCACGAAACAATAATTTGACATTGAAAAACAAAAAATAAAAAATAAAAGAACAAAGTTTCGTAAGAATTCGTATCATGTGTGGAAAACATTTTTATTTATTCATTATATTTTGTTTTTGTTTGTATTACATACGTTTTATGAATGAAACGAAGGTGAGAGGTTGATATAAATATTGATGGAAATTGGGATGATTAGTGGGATAAATATGAAAATACAGTGCAGATGTCTGGCAAAAATAATGTATTTCAAATCCACATTGGAAATTTCTGTACAACAATTCCTTGGTTTTTTTTGTCTCCTCTTTATTTATGATGGGGTATTTTTTTTTTGTCCTTTATTCATTTATTTATTTATTCTCATAACAATATGGAAGTGAACGAACAAACAAGATACACACCGGAGGATAATTTTTCTACAGGTAACGTCGAACAGGCTTGGGATACCCTACGCCTCACTTCATAGCTTTCGAGTCCTCTTCGATTCTCTCTTCCTTTTAGCTCGCAGTAAACTTAATTATATACATAAGTCTAAGCGTCGGTGTTGAGCTTTAAGAGTTGAATGACTAAATCTTAAATTGAGTCCAAAATACATGGAGGAAATATATATTCGTTTATTTGTTCTCTGAATGAAGTCTCCAAGCAGTTATAATTTGATACTTAATATTTGTGTTCTTCGCTAAACTTATGTACCAACGACAAAATGAAAGGAACGATTTAATTACAGACTAGACTAGAGCCTCAAGGTCGTAAAAAGGAAAATGAAGACTGAATGGAGATAACTTTCGCACAGGATAGATCATTTAACGAGAGATAAGGGAGGTCACACGTGTTTGATAAACTTGTAACAGCTGCAAAGTAATACTTTTTACAGTAGTCGCACAGAATTAACATTCACATAGTAATAACGCTAATGCGTTATGCAAAATTTTCTTTTTATCTTTGTGCTTTTGAAATAAATGAAAAAAATAATAATATAATGAAAAAAAAGAAATAGAGCTGAAGACAATGTTCTTAAAATGTGGGCAGGAGGTGGAGGGGGCACAGGGAAGGAATAGTACATGGATGAACGCATTCAACATATGTGCTTCTTTCTTCGCTAGGTGTACTTAAAATTAGTATACAGTAATGATTGCTAAATCCTTAGCACATTCTTTTGCGCCATTGCAATCTATTAAAAAACCTGACAGTCGAATGACGACGGCTTGTACTTAGCGTTTTTGGGCTGTTAGTAACGTGCTCTCAACTTGCATAAGTATTAACATGTATATAGACAAAGATGAAACAAATAAAAAATAATAAATAAAATGGGAAAGAAATATTATTGAATCGACGAGCACATGGACTTCTTTTCAGACGAAAATATCCTTTTATTCCATAAACTATTCATATTCCTAATTTAACGAGCCCGTTTATAACTAAACCAGTTGCAATAATGTTCTTCGCATTTGGATCTTTCGCACAAAAATATTCACACTCGTTGGCTTTTTAACAGAAGCGCCGCGCGCGCCGTCTTACAACAAATTCTTCAAGTCCAGGCTAAACAGAAAAATAAGACTTTGCCAACACCGTCTGCAATTAGGAAAATCCAAAGAAACGTTTTGAAGACAAGTTTCTTAGAGCAAAATAAAGTTTGCTTCTCAAATCTCCATTAAAAATATTCCATACGTTGATGAACAAGAGAGAAAAAAAAAAGAAATAAAAAAAACATGACAATGCACAAAGTTGGACAGACGGAAAACGAGAATTGGTAATCGAAGTAACAAATAAAACGATCACAATACAATGACAAATTTAAGGTCCGTTGACGAAATTCAAACCTTGCTATACAATTATGGATCTTTTCGACCTAAAGACAAAAATAATAAATAATTTGTGAGAAATTTTATAAACGAGGATGCGAGGAAAGATACAATTGATTTTTTTCAGGATCCAGAAGCGTTTGGTATTTCATATGTCGTAACGACTATACACACGACTTACGATTGGTCGATGGTTTCAGAGTGTTTCCCACTATAAACGAGGAAACTTTTTTTTTTCATTCAGGTCCAGTAATTGTTGCTGCAATTTTGTCTCAACAAATGATTGTAGCGAAAAATCGTATAAATGGTTATTTTCGTTGTTACGTCGAGGGAAAATGTGTCGTAACGGAAAATGGGAATTTTTTTTGATGCTGAGGGAATTTTGTTTTGCGGACTTACCTTCTTCCCATGGATTCGCGGGTTCGAGATAACCCGTGACCAATTGGTTGTCGTCGCTCGGAAAGCTGACTCTTCGATCTCGCGGCGGCCATTTCTTGTGTGTAAGGGCACTGCGAATTTTTTTACCATCGATCAGGTGAAAGGCGCGGCCATTTGACGTATATTTTCTATATTTCCTAACGACGTATGTAGTTTTTTTCGACGTTTTAGTCGAAGGAATATGTGGTTTTGAGGATGGTCGTGATACTGGCTGTGTTTCGATCGCTTCATCGCATTCCAAGGTCGTTTTAACCGTCGTTCCATCCGTCGTTGTCGTCGTCGTCGTCGCCGCGGTAGTCGTCGGAGTCGCGGTCGACGAGTCCACGAAACTCACCGCTGTCTCGTTAACACCCTCACTCATGTCTCACGATCGATCAAACGCATATTCATTTTCCCCTCTTACTTCTTTTTCTCTGTTCTCCTTAACTCTCTTTATTTTCCCATTTTTTTCTTCATCAATAATCATTCCTCTATTATTCGCGATGTCAAAAAAATAACGCTACCAAATAGTAAACCCGACACTTTTCAAGCACCAGAACACACACAATCACACACGATCGTACGCCGTACCCGTTCGTTAGTCGCGGGCCTTCTATTAGCACCCATTAAAAAACGAACATCCGCGACTCGCTTCTCTCAGCCGCCATCATTGTTGCCGTTTTCACAACCACGATGTATGTACGTTTCCCTATTCAAATAGATGGTGGATTCGAAACAACTCAAGAGACAACTGTGTTACTTCGAGTCCATTTCAAGAGTGAGAAAGAACGTATAATCACGCGACCCCCGCTGAACCTTTTCGACGTGGGTAAATTTTCATTGCAGACTACGAAATGTAGGCAACGGAAAGTTTATCGCAACCAGAGTGACTTCGAAAAGTGTTCTATCGGCGCGGGGATGATCATAATAAACGATGTGGTTTTGTGTTCGCGTCACAAGATGGCGCTCGATGTATTCTCCGACGTATACGGAATGAATACCATATTAGTTTTACCGACTGTAATATGATGCAATCACGGGTACAACAAAATTTAAACAATGCATATTTATATCTTAACAATTTTCACATTATAAAGTGATTTTTTCATTCTTTTGTTACACAGTTCGAAAATTTTTAAGTCCGAGAAGAGATTTAGAGTCGCGAACGTTTCGAAATAGTTTGAATCCGAGTTACATAATTAGTATCGAATCGCACTCTACAGCACAATCTTGTTTAGGGTGAACACATAGAAGGGCCGTGACGTAATCTGTAATATTTAACCTCAAAATAATATAATATTTGTCACTCTTAAAGTATCGTTTCTAATAAAATTGCTTTGATGACTTGTACATAGCTAAAAAAAACGTCATTCAATCGATAATCAAATATAGACAAAATAATTTTGAACATTTTCAGCGACCCTCATTTCAGTCGAGACGTTTTATGCGCGTGAAATTTGTATTTTTTTTCTTAATGTTTCAAACGACGGATTGAACGCCAACGGTCACAACGTACATGCAGCACCGTAAAAGGGGAACATGTGTTGAACGCGGCCTTGAGGGGGTGTGCACGCGGATGCGCAGCACAAATGCGCACGGACGAAATAACCGAACTTTTTTGCTTGAACTTACGCGTGCGAGTGATTGTCTTTAAAGTTTTCATTTAAATTCCTTAAAATGTTATTAATGAATGCGAAAAATTCAAAGTGATATTGAAAATGTTTGTTAAACGAATTCAGAATGGTTTGAAAATAAGAATTCTATTTTAAATCGCTCTTCCATTATCATTCGTACCGACCCTTTTTTCTCGTGTGCATAAAACATTACAATCTAGAGGGCAGAGCTGAACAATGCTATTTTCGCAAACCAAACAGTAGTCTTGCTTCTTCAGTATTTCCACTTCGATGGTCGTGAGCTATATACCGCTGTATTCGTGTCGTTTTATATAAATACATGTGGCGTTCATTTGTGTCACTGTGTTGATTAGATTTTTTGTCGGTAAGAACCTTATCTTACCGGTTTGTGTCTCGTATGATTTTGTCAGTTATTTTTTCACAATTTATTCAATGATTTTTGGCGTTCGTATGTGAACAAACAAACTACGACTGGTTTCAGAAAAAACGTGGCATCTGAATTGTAAAATTTTGAAGATCCTCGAAAGTTTGTATAACGGTAAGTTCATGACTTTCTGTAATCGGCCTTATGAAAGATTTTATCTCAATAATCTATGGATGCATTCATTACGAAACCATGATAGATGAACGGTTCACTCGTTTATCTTTTGACATATATAGATAAGTTGTTTATCAAACACCACGACAATAGATCTTTCGTCGAAAAAAAAAACACGATTGACAGTCAATTACGATAGTGCTAAAGACTCTTTATGTTCGCTGTCAAAAATATACAAGGTTCGACCTCCTTTGTGTCATCTCCGAACGCCTGTATCTACACGTACTCCATTATTATATAAAAAATGAAACCTTGATCATGAAATTTCCTTTTTATTAGTCATATTTCATACACATATAATTTATTCACTATTTGCTAAAATATATCGAAACGATAATGAGGAAACGACATAATAGCTAAAAAACTATTTAATGAAGACGATTTTTTGTTTTATTTAATGTCAACAGTAGTGGCAGTGTAAGTTACAACGAAAAATCTTAACAAGTCAATATTTATTTATCATCATTTTTAACATTTCGTAATAGAATGTTGGCGCTCGAAGCTCTGTTTTTCACCCCAGCAGTTTTTTTCTTTTTTTTGTTTATTCTCGGTTTTGTAACGGCTAAAAGATCTTCGGAGCTCGAGCCTTCGCTGAAGGTTTCAAGGACATTTTTGTGTTTTGTTTTCGTGATGTGCATAGCTGTAGCAGCTACGAGACTTCCCCTTCGGAATTTTTTCTTTGTTTCGGACTTTTGTTTTTGTTGAGGTTTCGGAATTTTCGCGATACCAAATAATTTGAGAGAATTTATTCGATCGATTGGCTTTGAGATCGTTGTTTCTTCGGTGTTTCCAACGTTCACTGCTTTCTGCCTTTTCAAACGCGTTCGTTTTTTCTTCGTTGGTTTTTGTGATTCGTCCTCGGGTGTGTCTTCACTCGGTTGACTTGTATTTGCTTTTGGCAACTTCTTGTTATTCTTCTTTTGTTTTCGCGAATCTATTTTTCCTACGTAATCAAGAGCCTCTAATTTTTTCGAGCACGACCTGACAACAAAAAATATTTTTTCGAATGATTTTATTCTTTTAATCGCTCAAACGAAGCGTTGCAAAGTATCTGTGTCCGAATCTCCAAATTTCGAGCGCAGATTCGTAATCAACGATGCAAAACAAAACCTCGTGAAGAAAGTTTCAAGTCGATTGCGTTTAACGATAAATGTACGATTCAAGGGCAGAACAAACGAATAACGATTAACGGTACTGACTTGAGTAGGGCTTCGCTGCCAGTGTGGTAGGCAAGTGCTAGGCTCGAAACTCCCCAGCTCAGGGGACTTTTGACAAAAGAACTTTCCAGGTTGCTATTCTGTGGATCGTCCATCCAAACCCCCGTCCATATTTGTTGTCTGAGCGAAGTGAGTTTTATTTGAACATCCTGAGCGCGTGGTGGTATTGGAGATAAGTTTCTGATCAGTCTGAAATTAATGATGTCTGACAAACGAGCATAATCCGTGCTATCGAACTATTTTATTTTATTTCGACGAAAATTTATATTTTGCTTTATAAAAATTATCAAAAATTCAAGAATTGACCCCCGTTTCTGTTGCTGTAACGGTCATTTTGCAGTTTTTATTTTCTCCGCAAGGCGGCGTGTTTGCTACGATCCTCAAGACCCAAAAACAATGAGTTTATCGTTAGAGATTACCTGGCAGGCTGAATACAACGAGATCGTGTGATAGTTTTACGAGGTGTTTTCACGTTCGATGTCTCTTCGCTGAATGACAAACTGTGGGGTCTTATTAGCGTTGGTAGGGGTAAGATTTCGTTACTTGAATACTTTCTTGCATCGTCTTCTTTGTCTATAATCGAAAAAGTACTGATACAAATTTAAATCATTAGGTTTTTAGGAAAAAATACTTTCTCATTGACGTCTCGGGAATATATTTTATTAAAACAATGAAAATATTTTTATTTAACGTTCAATCCAAATAATCGATTATCCCTAGTAAAGAGATAAAAATCGATAGAATAACGTAGTTTTTTTCGTGTTTTTATAAAAATGATGAGACAACTGACGAGTGAAAAATATTTTTAACGCGATTGGTTTTCACCTCAAGTTATGTCGATGATTCTTATGATAAAACTTTGAAGAGCTTACGAAATAAAATCATGAAAATAAAAATACCTCCTCTTCGAGAATGGATATTTGTAGAATTCCGAAAACTTTCGTCCCCTGAGTCACTAAGATCGCACAAATCGCTTCCTGGGTCGGTAGCTGGAAGGTCCATCACAGTTCTGCGAGGCTGTAATAATAATAAAAAACATTGAATTAGAAAAATACTTGAAAGAACATTTTTCCGATTGAATAATTTTCTTTAATCAAGTATTACAACCAAATAAATTCTTCTTGTAACTTGACTGTCGTCAACGATCACTTTTTTTGGCTTTTTCTTCAATCTATTCGTCGCCCTCGATCTTGGCAGCAACGGCGAAGGAGGAGGAACCGATAAATATTGTGATCTATAATCTCCACCTTCCGAATCAACTCGATCCATTCCTCCGCCTGATCTGATCTTTTCATCTTCCGATGAACTCTCGGAAGTGTCACCCTCGTCACTGTAATCGATCAATAATGAACTTTTCATCATATTAATGGAATCCTAGCATAAATTACGTCCCCCTGCAGCTTCCAGTGGCTTCAGTATCTCTTTTGAAACGCACCTGGAATAATCAGTAAGATTTATATTGGTCGGTTCGTCCGCACTTGATCCCTCTTTCATAAGCCGAACCAGAATTTTATTTCGAAGCCTCTCCTGCATTCGCATTCGATGGTATCGTCCTGGAAATAAAGAAAAATTAACTTCGAAAATCGGATGATGAAGAATTGAGTTTATTCATTTATTATAACTGAATAATTGAACCCTTGTGAGGCTTATTTGTTGTTGCTTCATTTTTGAAACAAAAACCACCGGATAAAAAATTTTGAAAAAATTCTGTATGGTTCTTTAGAGTGTATTAAGTTCGTAAAAAAATTGTCATTCCTACATCCATGGTTGTTTGATATTTAATTTATGTTTTCATGGAAAAGTATGAAATTCAAGCATTTATCTACTGGTAGCATTTGTCCGATGAACTAAAAATAACTGTTTGAATTGGTTTCCTATTTATCAATGTCCCAGGAACGATGTAGAGATAAAAAACGCGGTATTTGTTGATGAAATAGTAATTAAATGATCAAAAAACAGCAACAAAATAAGTTAAGAACATAAAACCCCACCATGGTTCGAAGGATTAATGGTATTAAAGTTTGCATCGTTGAAACGCAACGAAACATTATTTTTCAGGCGTTTAAAAAATTTCGGAACTCGTTTTAATTGTTTTAACCGATTAAGTCGTCAGGTTCAAAAGCAAAAAATTTTACTACGTTTCGTTGCGTTCGAACGATGCGAAGTTCAACATCATATGTTGCCTGGAAATTCTCAGCTTACCAACAATTGGGATCCAGGTAAAGTACAGAAAAACAGAAAATATGGGTGTTTTTATATAAATTAGTCGAATTGATAATATCGAAGGGAAAGAAAAATAATTTATAGCGACGTACCTTGCCAGGATCTTCGTCAGAAAAGTCCAGCAACGTTTCGCAGAAAGCTTTACCGATCTGTTCGTAATCCTGGGCAGAAAAATGTGTGGCCGTTCTAGAGCCCAATTTGGATCCGCCCATCGAGGCTTCCATGGTGTAACTGTTTTGAACCCCCATAAGCCAAACCACTACTCTGCTTGTACCTTCTTTTCCTTTTTCGATGTGAAACTTGCAATTCTCGAAGGAAAACTAAAAAAGATCGTGACGAATGTAGCGAACGAATAAAACAATTTTGAATAATTCAATTAAACGATCATCGTTAATTGAAGATCACCTTATCAGCTGCATTTTTGTGCAACATCAGAGGAAACACTTGCTCGGTTAATTTACCGTAACAACCGGCTCGTTTACTCTCGCAACCGTATATAAATATGTTGTGCTTTCTCGAATGTGCGTGAAGATCGCAATAAATTGCGATTCCACATTCCTCCATCAAACGTCGAATCATTAACTTCGTGTGCCAAACAGATGGATAACTTTCTCGCATAACTGTCCTGTATTGACGATTTAAATCTTTCCCGGATAAAGAACAACGATTGTTCCCGACTATAACACCATCGGGATTGAGCATTGGTACGAGCTTGAAGATAAATCTTTCTCGTAGTTCCTAAAGAATGAGTGATCGTTATTTACACATTTTTAACACTCCGTCATTAAATATTAGATCAAAATACAAGATCGATAACAGGCAACGATTGGATGCGAGGTCGGTGCAAAAGTCAATTAAAATTTGGGCGTTTGACGTAAAACCGTATACGCAAAAACAATTGAAATAGATAAATAAATTATCCAAAGTGTATGTTAAAATCCGCCTCGACTAAATGTCAAAAAATATTGTTTTTTTACTAACTCTCGCTTGATTGGATTCTCCAGTAAGGAAATCAATGATTCCTTTCATCGTCCAACTCGAAGGTGTTTCGCCAGGATGAACCCTGGCGGTTATAACGATGCCCTTTTTCTTTTTGCTATCCTCGTTGTATGTAGGCGCCGTGATTGTCAAATAATAAACGCTGTTACCGGCTAAAGTCCGACACAATAAACGAAGCTTCGTAAACTTTGTTTTCACTGGATCGTTTGAAATTCTACTTAAATATTCTTGAAGATCGCTGTATGTGTATGGATAGCAATGCGCGAGATAGACCGTGTCTTGATCGTGTGGAAAAGTAATGTTGAACGTCAACGTGTGTTTTTCCTTTTCTTCGTCACTGGCATTAATAAAAAAAACAGTTTAGTTTTGCATCCAAAAATTGATGGCTAATTTGAAATATTTTTCAATGATGCCAGATCTTCTTGAGATATGATGGGACTTGGATTGTTCCACTTATTTATTCGATGTTTTATTAGTTTATTATCGATCTACTATTTGAAGAAAAAATACCGAAGTTTTTGATTCTATATTGACATTTGGGGATTAATAAACGTGAAAAAAAATGAACAGTTATGATTTGTTGAATGCCCAAAATCCTCATTTCAATAAACAGCTAAATTGTGAACATTTTCATTAAAAAACTCATTCTCTACTAAACTACGATTAATAGCAATTTTTTCGTAAGTTCGTTAGACTCCAAAGAATTTAACAGAATTTTATCACAGTTTTTCTTACTGTGGTTTTCGTTTGAATTAATGAACAAACAATTTATTTTAAATTTCCAAACTTCAAGGTCGATTTCATAAACCGTTTTCCCGAAGAATTCTCGAGTACCAAATTCCGAGTTGATTACACGTGAGGAAAAATTAATTACTCAAAGGTTCATATTACTTACGAAGAATCGTTTCTATAATAAGTTATATTGTCACCACATCGTCGCCATCCTACAGCGTGCATACTAGCGTCTTTCGTGGAGTAAAGAAGAGGCCTGAGTCCTTCGTTATAAAGACTATCTTCTTTGCAAAAATTGACTATGGAAAGCCTTTAATAAAATCATAATTATCATAAATCATTGATCATGAGAATGATTATTGAGCGTCTTAAATCATTTTGATTCACCTATAAATCGTTCTGCTCCTGGTGTTTGATATTCTGAAGTAATACCACTGCATGTGTCGTTGCGTGTACAAATCATTGCGCAAATGAAGCTGATAATACGTATCAGTGATTTTAATTACTTTGCCCAAATTTCCCGACTCGAATCTTGACTCGAAACGAAGATCTGACGACAGGTTGTTCGAGTACACAAAATCAATATGATTCGATGAGTCTCCAGAATTATTCAAGTAATCGGAAGTTTCGGTGAGAACTGGACTTCCTCCTGCGCACGATCTACTAAACTGCGCAAAAAAATCTATCGGTTTTCGTTCCGTTCAATTGTTGAGAAAAAATAATCCTTACGCACGTAATTAGTCGCGCTCATTGGACAATAATTGAAGATCACAGTTCCAAGATCCTCGCCAACAGGTTTTGGTCGTGGTTCTCTTCCCGTTGGAGCATAATAAGGCTCTGGAGTCGCTGGAGTGTACTCGATGTGACGAACTTTGGTCTGGATCACCTGATCGACACAAGAACTAGGATTATTTCGCGATAAAATGACTTAATATCGATTCAATTAAAAACTTAATTCGGATTTTCCAAATATATTTGCTTTGACATTGAAAACTAAACGAGAACTAATACAAGTTTGCAAAAATATGTTGCGACACAGATTTTAGTTACGTCAATTATGAGGAAAAGAAATGTCGAAAAATAGGCCGAAGAAATGAATAATTTGGAAGATTTATTAACCTTGCACTCGGTCGGCCATCTTGGCTCTTGACAAATGACATCAAGTCCATTTTGTGCTTCTCCTTGGAAGCCTTCCCTAGACTCACGATATTTTAAAATACTCGAGGTGATCGGTAATATGGAGTCTACGTCTCGTCTCGAAAAACCGAGACGATTTTGGAGACATTGCGTCGTCAGTACGCTGCCTATAAAACGTGAAAAATCTTCATTAATAAATCGTTTCAAAAATTTCCAACCTCAAGCTCTTTTTTCATCGAGCTTCCTGTTAACATTTATCGTTGTTTAGAAACATTTAATTACAAGCCAATCCCATTATTTCACATTATATGATTTTTACGATATGAACGGAGTCGAAATTTCCAAGTGTCAAAAGCAGCGGTGGAATGACGTGAAATTCATGGAAAATAGCGTGACGTTAATATTTTTTAATAATTATTAATGCATGATAAATGTGTATGTATTTTTTAAGTTATGATTAATGATTTATGTTGATGATGATGATGATGCGAGAATATTGATGAACGATGAAGCCTGGACTGCGCGATGAATTTTTATTATTTTCATCATACGAGGCGTGAACGTTGTTGCAAAAGGAGGCAAAAATATATCGTACACGTAAAATTAAACGATTAATCAATGAAAATAATTCTACGAAAATTGATCTCTTTATCGATATTTGTTTTTCTTGTAATAAATATTCACCAATGTTATCGGTGTTGTCTGATACCGGTTCACGGTACTCCGGCATTATTTCAACATCCGCTGAGACCACGTTACTTAGGCAAGATGCTGGAAAAAATTATCTCCGCACACTATTTACACAAGAAAATCTAAACGTACGTTGTACATTTATCAAAAAAAATCACTTCAATAGCTGTATCTTTAAATAAATATTCAACACCTTGCAAATTGCAATAAAAAGAAAGCAATGATTGTCATTCACAGCAAAATCTTTCCATCCACGATTTTCTTTACAATTCATTTAATTTATTAATTTCATCTGTATTATTTTTCATTATTAGTTCCAATCCGTCTCTGATGGGAGATTCTAAATGATAAAATTGGCTGATCCATTTATTACGCACTCTTAACTCCACTTTCGATTTTTTTGATTAACCGTAAACGGGATTAAGAATTCTCCGAACGAGACTTTGTCTCATTTGTTGTAACCCACCAAAGAATTAAATGAATGAAAGTTTTTAAATGAAATCACAAAGTCGTTTTATACTGTTTTCATTAATGAATAACGCTTCGTAGTTTAAATAAAAATGATATATCTGTACATACTGAATTAGCGTAAATGAACGATCGGGCGATAGGACTTTGCGGCAACGACCTCAGAGTCGTACGTTAATACTACGAGTGGTTCGTAGTACGTGAACGAGTGGGCGATGGGGTTTGGCTCAGGGTTTGCCAGATAAAATGCATATAGTTATAGACCAAATATGGTTTATATATTGATAAAAAATATAGTAATATTAAGGGGTTGTTGATGTATCGGAGTGTGTGAGCAAAGAACAGGAAATACCGTCAGACTGCACGCGAAGATTGGTCGATACGAAGACTCCGATTGTGAGAAAGGAAAACTAAAACCATCAAACACATGTGTTAAACTTTTCACTCGAATTTCGGTATCGAATATTATACGACATCCGGAATCTCGACAAGTGAGAGACGTTTCTCCTTAATCACACTTTAACACCACTCAATTGCCACGTCAAAATTCCTTTCACCATTCTGACTGTTGGCACGCTGAATCATAAACTTTTCTCAACTAATCACCGCTGCAATTTTCAGACAGTTGCAACGTTCCATCATATTGATCAAGTGAGTGTCAAATTTTCAAAAGTTCTATCCCTTTATCTTCACTATAATGTTTAATTAATCAATCGTCATTCCCAAGCTTTCAAATCGATAAATAATCTTTATCAAAAATCGTCAAGTTCGAAGTTTTTTTATTAGCGAAATAATATTTAATCATCGAATCATCATTATCAAGATTTTAATTAGGGAAAAATTGATTGAAAGTCGAATTTTTCAATATTTTTTCATACAATAAAATATTCTTTCATTCACGTACGAATTTTTCTGTTTTAATAACAGATCGATACGTACGAGTTACGCAAAAAAGCAGTATAGACGTTTATAAACGACACATAATTAAGGGCGAGATTAAAGGATTACCTGACGCGACTTTTGCAACGTACGTGCTAGAATGCGTTTCCTTGAGAGTGCTTCGCGATCACGCTCATGAAAGAGTTTAATACCACCTCATGATCAATAGGAGAAACCCCTCGAGTTTGTGACTCGTCTGGGTCAACGAACGGGTGCGAGGTAAACTCGAAGTTATCGTAATCGGGCTTCAAACACGTTCAACAAAAAATTCGAAACAATAATAAAATATTCATGTTCCATTTACCCAACTCGATAGTTATATTAGCGATTTTGTCTGCATTTTTATGTGTACTCGCTGATTTAAAAAAACTTATTATTAGGATGAATTCGATTGGAATGAATAATTTTTGAAATAACATCGATGTTGGCTCACCTGGTATCGGTTGAATCGGAAATAGGGCAGCTTGCAATTCTCTGACTTTGCTGCTCATTACGAAATTGTCCATTTCCCACACTAATAGAATCAAGGCTCTGATTCGACAGGATGTAATTTTCGTAGGCATTTATTAGCATCACAAATTCTTCATTCGTCATCGTATAAACTGATTTAATTATGTTTGTTATACTGTATTGCTAAATCATGTGTCACATGAAATTTTTGTTTTGTTTTTTCATTCTATCATGACTCACGAAGTTTTTTTCGTGCCTATGCCAAACGACACTTGCTCCGAACTCGTTCGATTACGATTAAATATCATTTTATTACGAACAATCATCGAAATGATATTTTTAATTTGATTAATTTTCTCCTCTTCCTTTCTTTCTTTCTTTTTTTATGCCAAACGCACTGTGCTTATTCACTTTTTTTTTTACGGCATCAGACAGTTTGGTGCCGGGATCAAATTTCGCGAATAAAAATAAAACGAAAGAAGAGTAAAAAACGAACGTTGTCGCAGGTTTGAATTCGTCGAGGAAGTTCACGGTCTAAATATGAAATCGTTCAGATTGTGAATCGTCGATTGATCATCCGCGTTTGTGTACGGCTTCGATATACACCGTATCCACGGGGCTGGGATGATTTGTCTGTGAGTCTTCAGTGCCCCTGGTGATTGCCTGACAACGCAGGTTTATGTGGGCGGTGCTCATCCTGTTATCCACTTTTTTCTCGTATTTCCAATCGCTTCCACTTCCTGCAACGATTTACTTCGTGAAGCCTCCCTCTTTATTTTATTACCGATTCATCAGCTGATCAAAGTATGCAAGAAAACAAAGCTCCGAGGAATAGCTGATTTTTTATCATTATTTCAATTAATTCTGATAATATTTTTTAGGATATATTATTTTTTAATTTATTATTTCTAGCCATTCATTTTTTTGCTATATATCCATAAAATAGCGATAAAAAAAAATCTTAATCAAATTTTTGTCGCCGCTTGTATATTTCGGAATAAAATTTGTTCTATTTATTATTGAAAATTGAAAACTGTCTAGCCTGATACTTCGTCAGTTTTATTTCTCGTCGAGATCAGAGGTCAATGACTGAAAAAAAATGGACACGAAATTCTGGGTTCAAAAATAAATGCAGTTTTTTAAAAGTATTTTTATTTGACGAGCTGCATCTTTTATTTCGTTGACGGTTTATCGTTTTCATAATTTTTGTGCAGCTTTCGAGTCGCCATTTGTTGTTAAGGAAGATTATGATTGAAATTGTTTTCTTATATTTCGAAATAATGATTATTTTACAAATTTCCCTTATTTCCATTCATTTTTTTGTTCTACTTCCTAATTTTTTTGCTCCATCATCCCCATGGAAGTCAAAAACTTTATAACGAGTCTACGAGTTTACTCAGAAAAAGTTAGTAACAGCTTCGATACCTACGTGAACAAATTTCTGGCTCCGAGTATCTCTGGTATCCGAGAACTCGGCGTTTATTGATCAATCAAACAGTGGTAGCGATACCTCGAGTAAGGGATCCTTCAAGCTCGTCTGTTCGTTTCAGAATTCACCCTATTTTTCTTCTTTTTTTTATTCTTTCTCCATTTTATTCTACTTTTATTTCATCGTACATTAAATTTCTGAATTATTCATTCGTAGGCAATCAATTTTATCGGTATATTAATTCCAGTTGAGTCTTATGGATTTTTTGTTACAGCATAAAACGAGGATAATTCTTTCGCGACGCAATCATGAATCGTACAGTAACCGTGGCCGTTTGTACCCTCAATCAATGGGCAATGGATTTCGATGGAAATTATAAAAGAATCCTACAGAGTATTCAAGAAGCAAAAGCAGCCGGTGCTACTTTCCGCAGTGGACCTGAACTTGAAATTTGGTAACATGCATTTCCACAACATATTTCAAACAATTACAATTTTTATGTTCAACAAATTGGAAAAAGTGGTCGTTATAAAAAAAATCGAGAAAATCTCGTCCTGTAATTCATTTTTTTCAATTTTTATTATTTTTATACTCCATTTTTTTCCCCTTATTTCGACTGAATTTATGCAGTTGATAATTTTTCGTTCGGTGAGTCTGAAATGAAATTTTTATCAAGTCAATTTGATTATTTTATTTTTCTCTTTTTCAGCGGGTACACCTGCGAAGATCATTTCCACGAAAATGACACGATTCTTCACAGTTGGGAAGTCCTTGCAGCTCTGCTTCGAAGTTCGATTTGCGAGGATATTTTGATCGACGTCGGAATGCCAGTAATGCACAAAAATGTCGTTTACAATTGTCGCGTCGTATTTTTGAATCGACGAATATTATTGATAAGGCCAAAGCTCCAAATGTGCGACACAGGACCGTACCGCGAGAGTCGATGGTTTTCTGCTTGGGTTAAGGAACGCACAGTCGAGGATCATTTTTTGCCAAGGATAATAGGCCAGATAACAGGACAAACAAACGTTCCGTTTGGCGATGCTGTTATTTCGACGAGAGACACGTGTGTTGGCTTCGAGATATGTGAAGAACTTTGGTCCGGCTCAAATACTCACGTACCTTTATCTCTGGATGGTGTAGAAATTATTTCGAACGGTGAGGGAAAGGTTCATTTTCAAGATTATTTTCCCAATCGGAATTAATCAAAACTCGAATCTCTTACTGTACCGGAAGGTGAAAAAAACGAGGTTGAAAAACTTTTCTCGACTTTTCTCAAAAGACTAACAAAATAGCATTTTAATCTAATTCAACCTTCGATTTCCCAAATTTCTTAGCATGAACAGTAAAAAATTTGAGAGTTAACAGATGTCACATAAAATGATTAATTTAATCATGAGTTTGATTCTTGAAATAAAACTTTGTTGAATAATGATTTTGCAGCAAGTGCCTCGATATTCAATTTACGGAAGGCTTATAGAATCGTCGACCTCGTCAAATCAGCGACATTTCGATGCGGTGGTTGTTACATGTACAGCAATTTTCGTGGATGCGACGGTGGCATGGTATTTTTTAATGGATCTTCGTGTGTCTCGGTAAACGGAAGGATAATAAGTCGTGGAAAACAATTTTCCCTCGAGGAAGTCGAGGTGACGACGGCAACGTTTGATCTAGAAGAAATCAGGTAAAATAATTGGATTTTCATGCACTATAGATCATGGCTTGATACAAAATTGTCTGTTTCCAAATATTCAGATGTGCAAGAAACTTGATTAAATCTCGATGTACCGCAGCGGCTAAATCGCAACCTTATCCAAGAGTAAAAGTCGATTTCGCACTCACCTCCGATATTCTGAGTGCTCCGGATCAACCCATCGATTGCGATTATTCCGTTGATCCAGATTCTTCCTCGTCGTTGACCACTTTTCTTTATCATACACCTGAAGAAGAAATGGCAATGGCACCTGCGTGTTGGCTTTGGGATTATCTCAGGCAAGTACGAAAACATTCAACAATTAAGAACAAAAAAACAAACTGATTTTCTTGAAATCATAAATTAAACAAATGGTGAAACGATGACAAAAGTATTTAAGATTTCCAGGAAAAGATTCTCATTGATTGTTTTTTTAATGTGCTCAATTTAATGTTTTTAATGAATCTCTTAGATTCACAAGAAAAACAATCCAATTATCTAACGAAAAAATCTTCCGGTCCAACGAAATCTCTTTATTTCGTACCCAAATCCAAAAAACGTTTTAACCTGACGTTGGTTAATGCTCATTGATATTTCACAATTTCTTGTTAATGCCCTGACAGAATAATTATTTTGCTGTCACGATGAGTATTTTTCTCTACCTTTTACTTTTAACTCTACTTGATTTTTGTCCCTTACTAGACGTTCATGCCAGGGTGGTTTCTTCCTGCCTCTTAGTGGTGGAGTAGATTCTTCATCGACCGCTTGCATGGTTTATTCCATGTGTACGATCGTCGTGGACGCCGTGAAAGCTGGAGGTGAAATTTAATTCTTGTTCCTTGCTGGACGTGTGATTTAATAATGGAAAAGAAAAAAAAAATGAATTACTTTATATTTTTGTTCCATGTGAACGTAAAATAGATAACCAGACATTGATGGACGTTCAAAAAATCGTTGGAAATCCTGAGTACATACCAACCGATCCCAAAGAACTGTGCAATACTCTACTCGTCACTTGTTACATGGCGACCGAAAATTCGTCCGCAGAGACCAAATCGCGAGCTGCGGAATTTGCAGGCCAGATTGGCTCGTATCATCTCAGTATTGTTATCGACACAGCAATCTCAGCGATTCTTGGAATCTTCAAACAAATCTCATCTATGGCACCGAGATTCAAAGCCCATGGTGGATCGCCACGCGAAAATTTAGCTCTACAAAATGTTCAGGTTTGACATTTCTTCAGTTTTCAATAATAATCAGTAAGAAAGACATGTTTCTATTCAAATATCGAAATGCCAAAGTACCATTTTCTTCGTTTGTTAACAAACTTTTAAAATAATTCATTCAAAAATTCGTTTACTGATCGAGCATCGCAACGAACATATCGAAATGATCGTTAATGCTGCAAAAAGAAATATTCGATTGTAAGTTTTTTCGGTATTTTGTACACTGAGTGATAAATGGCAAATCAGAATATTACGTGAAAATATTACGGCTGTTTGTTTGTGGAAGATTTATTGATATTTCTCCATTAGTTTTCGAGTAAAATGCACAGAAACGCGGAGAATCTTTCTTCTGAACTCATTTACTGATTTTTACTACAATTTGTATTTAGGCAATAATTTTAATGCTTTTTTTGAAGGCTCGTCTTCGTATGGTTATCTCTTATCTTTTCGCTCAACTACTCCTATGGGTAAGAGGTCGTCCTGGTGGTCTTCTCGTCCTCGGTAGTAGCAACGTGGACGAAGCACTGAGGGGATATTTCACGAAATACGATTGCAGCAGTGCCGATGTAAATCCAATCGGTGGTATTGCAAAAGACGATTTAAAGAAATTTCTCAATCACTTCGGCCTCAAACACGGTATAACTTCGTTGAAAAAAGTTCTCGAAGCTCCTCCAACCGCCGAACTTGAACCCTTGCAAGGGGGTCAGTTGGCTCAGCTCGATGAAGTCGATATGGGCATGACTTACAAAGAACTTGGAGTTTATGGTAGATTGAGAAAGATTCAGTGCGCTGGGCCCTATTCCATGTTCTGCAAACTCGTCAGCACTTGGGATTGCACGCCCCAAGAAGTGCGTACTAAATATGCATTTTATCATTTGCGAATGACGAAAGAATTCTTTATTTTTTCAAGTTGCTTACCTTCATTTGTTATTGAATAGAAATTGGGCCAAAAAAATTATGATTTTGGAGAAGATTTCCGTTTATCTTCATACTTTTGCGTCTTTATTTATTGGATTTGATGGAAAAAGGGGCGTTGTTCATGAAAAATCAAAGTATAGTCGTTTCAGACTGTTGTACTTTCTCGGAATCCACGTTGAATCTTTGAATACGTTTTTCCTCTTTTTTTATTTAGAGATGAACATTTTGAGAATAAATAATTGACGAGTTAAAAATGAGCTTTTCGTGAATCAATAAATTTGTTCAGTTTGATACTTTTAACATGAGTGTTTTCTAGGTCGCCGATAAAGTAAAACACTTTTACCGCTGTTACGCGATAAATCGTCACAAAATGACAGTTGCGACACCGTCTTGTCACATGGAGGGATACACCCCCGAAGACAAGAGGCACGATCATCGTCCGTTCCTTTATAATCATACGTGGAAATGGCAGTTCAACGCAATCGATGAAAGCGTGGGTGTTAATTCTTTGTTCTTCACTAATTCTTCCCTATTGTTCTTTGGAACAATTGAATATCGAAAAATTTGTTAAAAAAACACATGTTTTCTGCATTCCAGCTGAAACGTTTGGAAGACGGTAAATTACCTTCGCCTAATCGAAAGAAAGCACCGGAAGTTCCATTAAAACCGAAATTTGGTCGTCAGATGCCATTTAGTTCCGTCATCAGTAGTGAGTAGAATCCGGGACGAAAACAAAAAACAAACGATTAAAAAAAGAAAAAAGAAAAAAAAAACATAAATTCGCCAATTAGTACATTCAAAGAACATTATTCGCGAATACATTATTTTAATCGTGGCGATCTCGACGTTCTCTGTTGCAGATAAAACCCATCCGGGCGTAGTTGTTTAGCCGATAAAATTTAATTAACAAGATCTGTGAACTTGAACAATATTTCCGTAAGTTTCAACGACACACATTATTTTTCTTCCAAAACGTTAAATTTGGTGCAAGATCGAGTGTTTTTGATACCGATCAAGAGCATTATTTTTTTATCATTTGATTATTGTACAACGAACGAATAAACACTACAAAGTGCCTTTAAAACTCACATTTTTCAATCTTTTCGAATTATTTATCTTCATCCATACGCCAACTTCCTCTGCCAACATTTTGAATCGAGAATCATTTGCATTGAAAGCTTTTGGAAATAATGCATATTATTATAACTGTGACATTTTTTATAGTGTTTTGTATTTTTTTTAACCGTTTTATCATCTTTCTAAGCGCGTTTTGATTCGCAGCAGTGTATAAGTTCCTCGAAATCAATGTTTTCAAACGAAATATCTCAATTATTCCGCTGGATCCAAAAAGAATACTTACTTCAAATTATCCATTTCTTTCTCCACATAAAGTAAACTTCATAGGCAAGTTTCAACTCTTTAACTTCAATAATAATATTCCTTAAGATGAACGAAAAAAAAAAACTGAAAACGACAAAGGCTCGTGATTGACAAATCTCCAACGTTGCATTTATTAATTGAATCATTTTTATTTCCTTTTCTTGTTTATACAATTATGAAATAAGATATCGAGCCGACAGTACAAATCGAAAATGTACTTCACGTCACTTATTCATGTCAGTCACACATACATGCACACACCACTAATAAACAGTTACAACACCGCGAGTACAAACTCACTGAAGGTAGATCGGAAAAAAATAGAACGAATCGTCGTTCTTTATATCGATGTTTTTTGAATCGCCACAGCAGCGAGAAAACGCGTGAGAAAATTATTAATTAACGATGATAAATACTTTTTTTTTCCATAATAATATTAATAAAGACAATAACCACGATCTGATTGTCGACTTTGTAATAATCATAATAAAATTAATAATAATAATGATAATAATAATAATAATAA
This sequence comes from Campoletis sonorensis, assembly GCA_013761285.1. Taxonomy (NCBI): domain Eukaryota; kingdom Metazoa; phylum Arthropoda; class Insecta; order Hymenoptera; family Ichneumonidae; genus Campoletis; species Campoletis sonorensis. The sequence continues at coordinate 2,490,031 of JACEOJ010000068.1, forward strand.
TAAATTTCATAGTAGATATAAAATGTAGTGTGATAAAATAATCGTGATACGATAGCGTTACCGTGTGGTAATAGTGTGATGATAGCAATGTAATATAATTAATATACCAATTATATAGATTTTTTTAATAATAAAAATATCATAAAGATAAAGAAATCGTCATATCGTACAATACTGGACGTAATTAACACACCGAAACACATGTTTATAAGTAAATATATTTAAATAAAGAAATACGAATTGGTGTATTGATAAATATCGTCACATTATCTCCGGAAATACAAAAAAAAAAAATGTCTTCATGCTTTGTCTGTAATGATATTATATTAAATACTTAATAATCTTTCTTTCCTTTGAGTATTGCTTTGGGTACGAATTGCTTACGCACCCAATATTCACGTCACTCTACTTACGATCTTTTACAATTGTGTACATTATAAATAACTTGTTTTCATCGTTGTTGTTTCTTTTGTTGAATGAAGGTACTTACGGTTATCGACTAAAAGTGCGAGATGCCCTTTGCAGGACGTTCGAACCGTCTTTTTTCATGATTTTTATTATTCTGTTATTTATATATATATATATATATATATTTATAAATATATATTTACAGTCTTTAAGTTACAGTTGAGGTGAGATGGGCGTGTTTTAATCGTCGCAGTCGTCAAACACATTTGTAACACTCACGGAACGACAAAGCTGCTCAACTATTTTACAGATTCTTATTAATTAAGAAAAAAAAAAAACATTATTACTATTTCAGCACTATTTACAATCGACATTGTGCTATGAACTGGAGTCCAGTCCATACGGAAATAAGCACCGCATCTTTAACACCCCACATTTCTTCGCAATGTTTCCACAAAATTTACGACAACAGGAATGTCGACTTTGTTCATTAATTATTATGAATGATCCCTCAGCACCCGATGGATGTTTGACGTTGAGTCGACACGAGTCTCTCATTGTTTCTTTTGTTTCTTCTCATCTTCAGTTATTGTCATTCCTGCACTTATTCGACAACTGTACATTCGTTAATTAAGTTTATACATATTTCGATTTAATTATAATTAATTTCTTGCAAACAGCATCGGCGATACGTCGACTTGTAAAAAAAAAAAAAAAAAAAACAAAATCCCCTCAAGTCGATATCTTCGCAAATACTGCTTCACTCACTATTTATTATTTGTGAAATGTCTGTTTTTTTTTTCTATTCTTTAACTTTGTTTAATAAACCAACATTTTATTTACCTACCACCGCAAAGATTGCACGATACCCCGTTTGTGTTTACGTTTGTGTGAGTTTGAAACTATGTCGTGGTGTCGTATCGAGACATAAGTTACTTTGAAATGAGCGTTTTTTTTCTCGTTTATTTTCAGTCCATGTTTTTGTCATCAATTTATCGAATCATCTAATCTTCACCCGTGACACTATACTTTTTCTTCCAAACGATGGGTTTCAATTTAAACGAATTTTTCAATTGAATTTACAAAAAAACAACGTCGAGTTTCATAAAAATTAAAAAAATTTCTTTACCAAAGTCCAAAATACGAAATGGATCGTTCCTACCACTTGTATTTTTTAATCAAAGTTTGCATGAGCATTGCACCGATAGTTTATAACAGTGATGTACAAAAAAAGGTGAAACACAATGATTTTTGTTCGACTGCTTTAAAAAATTTACCGATCAGCCATTTTGAATGCAACGAATCTCTTCATAAACTGAGAAAATTTACTGGAGAGAATCATATTTATTTTCTTTTTGTCACTGCCCGAATTTTCGAAGCAGCCAATTTTCAAATCAGTTGAAAAATATTGTTCCTCAATATTCCTCAACAAAAAACTGTTGCTCGCGCATACATCAAAGAAAAAAATGTTTTTTATGTGTATGTATGTAAGTGTGTGTGTGTGTGTATATCAAAAGTGTAAACATTCCTTCTCCCTATATCACAGGTTACCCTAGCGCAAGGTGTGCGTTAATATTAATCGATTATTTTATCGAACAAATGGAAAGATTTGTAAAGCATTCAATCTTCGACGATTGAGTCAAAATTCGTGTCCCTATTGAGTTGCAATTTGTAGATTTGTCATTTATCTTCTTTTTTTTATATTTATTTCTTAATCACCTCTTTATTTCCGTCGAGTCAGTCAAGTTCAAAGGTCCTGGAAACAGGATCTCTAATAGTGAAGGATCTCAAGAGATCCTTGATGTTTTTTTTTTTTTTTTCCAAGGAATTATTTAAAAAAACAGAGAAAAAAGCAGAGCCAATTCTGTACACAAAACTCCAAGGATCTCTTGAGGGAACCCCGCAAAGTCAGAAATCAACGTAACTCACCAAATTTTTAGTTTGCCAAAAAGCATTTTCTAGTGTAAAAAATAATAAAAACCTTTATGTAACCCTTGAAATGTAAATGGTTGAATTTTTTGAACGGTGAGTGGGAAGCGGTCCCATAACGTTCGATCCGAGTTCTTGGGGAAGGTGATTTTTCTTTCTAGATTGTGAACGCTACAGACTTATTTATAATTAATTATTAATAATAATTGTGTTGCAGACGACGAATAGGGAGTCTCTTGTGATTCGTTTCTTTTCTTTTCTCTTTTTCTCTCTCTCTCTCTCTCTCTTTCTTTCTTTCTATTGAATTAGAGTTTTCGAGTTCTTCGTCGATGGATGATCGTCAAACGAGGGCTGGTTGAAAAAGAGTTTTTATTCCTCAATAAGTTGATGCCCGATCTAGTTGAAAAGCGGTCTTTGCCTCGAGCATTTTTGAAGATACTTTAACGCTTCTGAGGTCCGAGTCCCTTGAATCACGTTGTAAAAGGCCACCCTGTAGATTTAGATGAATTTTCTTCTTAACTCGTGCTGTCGAAATGAGTCTTTTTGTTTTCTTGTTTCATATTTTTTTCTGTCTCTCTGCCCAGTCTGCTTATTATTGTCTTCGTTTTATGTGCTAAAGAAAAATTATCGGGCGATCGATTCTCACGCACGAAATATTCTAAATGCCAATCTCTTGTTCAATCTTCAATTTGCACGAATGACATTTCAACAAGTATTTCGATTCAGAATTCAAATTTATAGGAAAAGAAGGAGAAATTGCGAAATTAAAGATGTGTGCTTTGATTCTACGTGCGCACCTGGAGCAACATGTTGGCGAAGTTACTATTTGTAAATTTGAAGTGTCGCTTGTCGTAAAATTTTAGTAACGCCGGACTGTAAGGATGCTTGTCTTTCAAATGGAGATAGTGAACCTCTGGCTCTTGAGTCGTATGACCACATTCCTCGCACACGTAGACCTGAACAAAAAATAAATAAAACTCATATTTATAACTAGTCTTTTTATGTTGCTATGAAAAACGTTTTTTCAGATGGTGAACTACGAGGTCAAACAAAAAGCTTGGAAGATTCATTATTCTAAGAAAAACATTATTCTAAAAAAAAAAAAAAAAATAAGGAAACATCCATAATTGAATTCCCAAATTTCGAGTCGGTAAATAAAAATGTATGGCTTGAAGTGTTAATTTGAAAAAAGGCTCATTATGTTTTTTCCTGGAGAATATAATTCACGTACCTTGGTGCGCCTTTCTTTGTACGCATATTGATGTTGTACACCGTGAACCTTGAGGCAATGACTTTCGAGGGAGCATCGTTGGGTAAAGCTCTTTTCGCAAAGATTGCACTTATAAGGTCTGACACCAGTGTGCGTTCGCGTATGTCTTTTGAGATCGAATGTGTCGTTGAAACCTTTACCACAAAACGTGCAAAGATAACGCTTAACGTCGCTGTGACATTTCATATGACGATTGAGTAGGCGTTGAAGGCTGAAGTTTTTGCTGCATACACGACAGGTGAACCGGTTTGGATCGTCATCCTTTAACAATAAAGAATGATTAATTCGTTAGATTAATTATTTTATTTTGAAGACTAATCGAAAGTCAGAGTTAAGGGGTTGGAGGATAAAAAAAATGTAAAAAATATGAGCGAAAAGAAATAATGAATCAAATCGATGGATACCTTGACAGGTGGAGGTCGTACGGGTCGTTCCTCGTCACGGCCAACCGACGCTTGTCTGTGGCCATCAACGGCAAAAGGATTTTTGATTCCATGTCCGCCGTTGACAAATTCCAATTGGCAATCACCAGGAAGACCCAACTGTGAAGAAAGGAAAAATCAAACTTAGAGGGAAACGATGAAAAATGGATGGACTTGTGATCAGGAAAGGGATTAAGCACTCAAGTTGATTGGCATTGCATAGTAAGTGAAAAAAAATAACGACGAAAGGCTACGAAGCTGAATATTTATGATTCAAAGTACGAAGTAATACGTCTCGAAAAAAAAAGTAATAAAAAAAAATATTCGAATGGTATAGCGACAAAAGAAAATAATAATTTAAATAATTATTCGATGGATCGATAGTGTGTCGAGTGTTGAATTTGATCATTGTTATGCTTTTGCCTAAATCAATCCGGGGTGCTTACCCTGTGCTGAAGTACACCGGATCGCGACGAAGTAACGGAAGTATCTCCGATCGAGGAAGTGGACGATGAACTCACAGTTGCCGAGACACCAGACGGACTTGGAGCGTGTTCCATGAGTCCACAGGCAGGAGATGTGCTAGTAGAAGTGGCATCGAGAGAACAGCTCGCTGCACCAGGGCTGGGGAGACTGCCACCAGCGCTGCTTCCAGAATCGAGTTCCAATCCTATAACAAGAAAAATACAGAGGTAATCATAATTTTTATTCGATGAAACGAGAACGAAGGTTAAAATTTTATTGAATTTTGATAACTAACCGCTTCCGGTGAAGCTAAGTCCTGGGCTCAAAAGTCCCTGATGATGTTGTTGATGAGGTGAGGTTGCGGGGTTTTGTTGTTGTTGTTGATGTTGCATTTGGACCTGAATTTGCAGCTGCTGTAATTGTGGCTCATTCTGATGTTGATTTTGATTGAGATGGAGTGCCAATTCCGGTCGTTCTTTGGGTAAAGGTTGATAACTCGATTCGCCATTGTTATAGGAGATGCTGGACAATTTATTGGTAGTAAAGTGTTGTGGTGGATTCGTGTAATGTCTGGAGGCATCGAAGCCACGGGCTAGTGTCATACTGTGTTCGGGAAATGGATCGACGCTGGGTTCTACGGGTGTTGACATTTGGCCATCCTGGCCAATTCCACTGCCAGCGGACGCCGGTGAATGGAGGGAATCTTCGAGGAGATCGTTGCCACCCTCTTCCGCTGGAAGCCTTGGCAAAAAGAGATCAGCAGCGTCACTGAGACTCTCCAGCAGAGCTGTATGATCGGAAGGCGAACTGAAGGTCAAAGTCGCTGTGAATTGAAGCGGGTCGACCACTGCTCCTGTCACCATATCAACCATCATCCCAGAATCCGTAACATCGTACGCTCCGTATTGACCAGACAGTAAATCGTTTGGCTGAATCTTGTAAGCTGCTAAATCTTCCTCTTCCTCTTTCAAGGTTATTCCATAGGACGCACAAACGTTCTGGAGTAACGAGTATTGTTTACCCTCTTGAGCACCGTACGGCGAGTGCTGAGAATTCATGTCCTGTTGACCAGTGTCGCATTCCATACCAACCGCTGTTGATGGCGTGAGGAAACCATTTCCTGAAATCAACATTCATCTCGTTAGCTAGTCATTTTTTTTAAATTCGTCACCAATAAGAAATACCGAGAATTTAGGAAAATCGTCAAAAACCGGTGCAGTGAATCATTGTTGATTTCATCAATAACTTTTTTTTTCAGCTCATCCAAATCGAGACAAATATAACTCGAAACCTTTCAACTTTTCGAATCAACTATAATTGGATTTATTTTCCTTCAAGTTTTAAACAAACGAGAAATATTGTCAAAAATATGAAGTGGTCCTTGGGACCTTGGTAAAAAAAAAAGATCATTCATTATTTGTTAATTCCACGAATACTGCAGACAAATAAATACTCTAAACTCGTAGTTTTTTATTTGAAAAATCAATTTCTACTAAACTATCGTAAGTATTGGAATGGCAATTTTTTCAAAAACTCAATAAGCTTCAAAGAATGTTACAAAATTTTATCAAATTTTTCCTGCCGTTGGTTTTTGTTTAAAAAAATAAAGAAACAATCAATTTTCAGTTTTTTTAGCTTAGATTCCCATTCAGTGACCCTAAATTTGACAAGTAAGTAGAAGTAACTTTAAAAAAAAAATGACTTTTTACCTTGTGTGCCGTTGTACTGATTAGCAAAGTTTGCAAGATTATTGCCTCCTTTGAGGGATTCGTAGAACGGTGGCAAGGAGCCCGTAGGTGGTGAACTTGGTCCATAATTGCCACGTCCACCGTTACCACCGGGATTCATTCCACCACCGCCTGCACCACCACCGACGGCGCCACCACCGCCGCCGCCTCCTCCACCGCTGCTCGTAAATCCGATTCCACCGCCTCCGCCACTTGCCGAATTTCCGCCGTTACCGGAAGAACTGCTATTGTTACCACCGCTGGAACCGCCTCCATTGTTGCCAGAATTTGTCGATCTACCGTGACCGGCTGCCGCATTGATCGTCTGTGGTCCGGACAATCGCATCGCCAACATTGGTCTCGCGATCGAATTCCCGATTGTCCGAGAAGCTTTCGCACCCTCCCGACCGCTTCTCTCCTCATCCGTATCTTCCTTCCTCTTCGGAACCGCGTAATCTATCGGTTGATCCTGCATCAAATAATTCCACATGAGTTCTAGATTTTTAAGCAACGAACATCGACCTGTTCGTTGCTTTAAGCAACGTCTCTTCGTTTTTTAACGACGAATATAATAATACGTGGAGAAACTTATTCCATTAAAATTAAGTCGACGAAAGAGTCATTTGAAAAATGATTAATTTGGAAAAATCGACATAAACTCCATTTTTTTGACATTTCTTTGGGGCTGGAATCGACCCTGGTCATGAATTCGCGAGTTCACAGTTAATTGTCAATGAAACAACACTTTTTTTTATGAATTTCAACTTGTTTCACAACGGCAAATTGATGGTCTAGTTTATATAACAAATTTTCAAAATCCATTTTTTCAATGACACAAACTGCTGTCTACTGAAAATTCAGACATAACGAGATTCATCATTAAAAGACTATTTGATTATTTAGAATTTTCATTAAGAAAGTATAGTCCTGCAGGTTCGATGATAATTCCAGGAGAATAGTTACTCGTTAAAATAATACGATCGTCAAAATATCACGATAAAAAAAAGGAAACAACAAATGTTCAACTTACCTGTTCCGGTTCTTGTGTACGAGGCAATTCGATTTTCGTGTGTTCTTTTCTCGGTGGTTGACTCTGAGGTGGAACTCTCTGTATAACGGAAACTCTGGTTGGTGGTTCAACCCTAGGAGTTTTTGGTGGTGTAACTGGTCTCGGCAGTTCGAGTCTTTCAGATTTGAAGGGCAGCGTTTTATCATTTGTCGGTGCAATGGGCGGGCTGCTGTATTCTTTGCGTTCAGCTCTCGTTAAAACATGGCCTCGACTACCATAAGGCACGTCGCCACCTAAGATACTCGAAATAAATCGTCGAGGTGGTGTATTCGTTGGTGTCGATGGTTGCCATTGTGGCGGTGGAGAACTCGCTGGACTGCTGCTTCGCAATGATTCTGGCGTTGTTGCTCGATCATCTTCCGTTCGATCACGATCTAAAAAAAAGCAACAAACAAAAAACCATAAATAAAAAATCGGCAGTTGCTTTCTCAAAATTCTAAAATCAAACAGCGGGAACATTATCATTTTCTATAAAATAATAACGCTTAGTGTCCGTTGTACTTGTACTTCACGAAGATCTTGTCTTGTGAAAATACCTCAATGCTCAATGTTTTATGCATGATTATTTTTATTTGTTCTTTCCCATCCAGTCGGAAGATTTGGATCGAATTCGTCGACAAATCAAGTAGTTAAAGTTTATCTGAAAAACTTGCGTCATGGTGACGCCATCATATAATTTTTCGATGTCAATTTCCGGCCGTTCCATGAACTTTTTGTCTATAAATTCGACGGTTTTGCGTGAAAATTGGAAATAGGTTGAAAATTGGAGGCTGAATGAGAATTCGAGTCAGTTGATCATTATTATTTTTTACTATCTCGATGCTCACTGGTCGGCTGCGAGAGTTAGTCGATCAGAGAAATTCTTATTCGAATAATCAACGGAAAAGAGCGGGCGATAACCTTGAATTTGAAAGAGCTATTCGAGAGCTGCGCGGTCGTTGATCTTTATACTGTGTTTCACGTTCGAAGGAATATATTTGCAATCGTAAATTATGGGATGGCGTATATACGTGTGCATGAAATATGTCGCGCACTGGAACGACAAATTATCGTTGGAATGAAGTTTTTTCCTGTTTAGTTTAAGTCGCGACCCTGGCAACGTTTTACGAAGCATTTACATTCACGTCTTGCACCGAGAGAATTTCAATTAACGAACGATCGCTTCCGCGGGTCCTCGACATCGTTTACGCGGTCTTCGGCAAAAAACAAATCCGCCTACTGGCTTCGGGACGTTTTACTTCATCGCTTTACGTCCACGAGCAAATAATGTTTGAGCTTCAATAGAATACATCGAGTTTGTTTACTTGTAGGGAAAGCTAGTGACCCGGAAAGCCACAACTTTTTTTCAACATTCAAGCCATCTCATATTTCAATATTAAAAATTATTTGAAAATCTTCGTTTATACAGCGAAATATTCTTTTCGAGCGTGAAAATGTATTTGCGATTTTTCTAATTTCTTCAAAAATTATTAGACTGATGATATTTTTATTCAGATTGTCGAAACTCTTAATTTCTTTCTTAATATTCGATATAAATTCCTTAAAAATAGTAAAATTGTGATAAAATCGTAAAAATAAATATTCGCGAGAAAATATTCGTATTTACGTGGAAAAAGAGGAGATTTTTTTGTCATTTTTATCACAATCGTTGCACGTGGCGAACACGTAATAATCGTAGCGAGAGAGAAGGAAGAGAAAGAAGAAAAAAGGAAACGAGTACAATGTCTCGGTTGCATTGGTTGTTGGAATAAGGTCGTAAAACTGTGAACGAGTTCGAGTCACATTACACGTTAAAATCAGTGCTCGGTATTGCTATAATGCTCCATAGATATTTATGATAATATGGTATAAGTTGTAAAGCTACGTGACGAAGCAAATAGTCCAAGTCCCCGAAGTCACAGCGTTCTCTTGACTTTGACATCGTGAACGCCCGTTCTCGGGCTATTTGCTAGCTCGAATGGAGCACGAGGACAGACAGTAACTTCTGTGTTGTTTATGATATCTTAGTCGCTGTCGCAAAGCGGAAACCAGGAAACCATCGACTCATCAAGGACACGAGAATCGTTTCTATTTTTTTATCTCGCGTACATTTTTTTCCCATGCTTCAACAATTTACACAATAGTTACTAAGAGCTAGTGCACATTAATGTTAATCAATTGTGCATGAAATATCAAAAAATGAACAAGATTCAACATTTTCTGTGTAAAATAACTTCCTTTTCCGAAAGTCAAAATTTTCGATAATTTTTTTAAACAATCAACTTTGATCTTTTCCCAAATTTCATGATAAAACAAATGTTGAAGAGTGCTCAATATGTACTCTTTTGATTTAAAAACAAAGAAATTTTGAAAAAAAACGTGAACTCTGCCTCGGAGACGTCCCCAAAGCAGTAAAAAAAAATATGTCGACGACCAATTTCTGTTCATTTATTAATATTCATATTTTAATTGTACATTGTTAATTCGTAGAGTTTCAAACTTACGAAATAATGAAATATACCGTTATATTACGAAAATTAATATTATTTAATGACGCATGAGTTTTTAAATTTCTAACATCGTTTCAGACAGTCTCGTACATGCATTTACATATTCCCTGTTATAATTTGTTTGAGTAAAAAGTACCGGTTGACCAATAATTATGCGGATACTCGTAACAGCAATAATGGCTGTCCAGATAAGAGCCTTCTTTTAAAATAGCGAAGAAAATCATTAAAAAGTCAGGACAATGAAGAAAGCGTCGTTAAATGCGTGATATGTAAACTAGTTTATAATGAGGATATGATGGATTAATCGATTATTCTAAGCATTAGTTCAATCGAGTATAATAAACGGGAGATAAATAAAAACTCGTTCACTCCTACCCCGAGATTGAAGGTTGGAAAAAAAGAACAAGTTAAGCGACTAGTCGGTGGCATGCATAAGTAATGGAGAGTCGATTTCAGAGATTATTCATCGTCTTCGTACGAGGGTAACAGAGTTTGTTGAAAAAAGAAAAAAATAATGATAATTTCAACTTTTGTCCAGAGTTACGAAAACTCTGAAGATAATTAATTGGTAATCCTTGTCAGTGGTTTGAATAATGGCGTTAGAATGTACGCGTTTTATTTTTCAGAACAAAGTCTGAAGTTTCAGAATACATTGCACAGATTTTTTCTTCTTATATTTTCGAGCAACATTTGTTGCGTCATTTCGAGAAGATAGAGAGAGAGAGAGAGAGAGAGAGAGAGGGAGACAAAAACGTGTCTGTCTTTCATGCGACGCTACTTGTGGATCCAAAATGGCGGCTTATTCCGGGGAAGAGGGGATACCAGGAGCGACGAGCACCGGCGAACGAGTCAAAGACGCTGTGGCTGTTGGGCAACCTTCGACAAGACTGACACGTCTTTTACACTATATAGCAACTACTTGTGCTCAAATATATATAAGTTCTCTTTGACTAAAACCTCCTAACTGGTCTCGGTGATCTTTGTGTGAGCTTAGTGTTCATATACATGCATATAAATCTGCATACACACGTACAAAAGCTATAAATATGAACGGGGCCTCACCGTGACCAGAGTACGAAGCGATTTTGTGCCGATGCTGCTGCTGTTACTTGGAATGACGACCAGCTAATGGCGTGTACATAGAATATATATACATATGTGTTGTTTTTTTTATTATTTTTTTAAATATATATGTACAGTACGTGAGGAGAAGAAAGAAAACAGGTATAAGAGCGCAAGCGATACAGGCAAAAAGTCAAGGAGAGAGAAAAAGATGAAAAGATCGCGATGCTGGGGAGGACGACGAAAGAAATGGGGAACCGGTACTTCGAGACGTTCAGTCTCGGGCGAGGCAAAGTTCGCAAAGACGCATTATACATGTTTATGTTAATACATGACGCATTCTATACCATTTCACAGAAACTCGTGACCTCGACCTTTTTTGTGTTTAAAATTTACGAGTAATTGGTATATTATTGATCATAGAAAATATCGATCTATCTGTCAAAATTTTCGGCTTAGATTTCATTGCTACTCAATCTAAATTTTTTGTAAAGATATCGTCCTTGAACAATCTGGGATTTTCAAAAAAGTTTGAAACGTAAATATCCACGTGAATACTTCATTCATTTGACAACAAAATAAGCTCTGACGTTAGCAAGAGGAGATGTGAACGACTGGGTGAATAAACCAAAAAATGGAGTCTCGATAATTATACTTTCAGTATCTTCGACTCTGACCTTGTTTCATGAATCTTTCTTTTCTGTGTGTTGTATTCTTTTTATTTTCAATCGTAATCTCGCAATCTCGTTATTTGTTCTCGAGAGACGAACAACGAGAAGCGTGGATGATGAAAATTTGCAGGAGACCTGGAGGCCCAAGGAAGGTCAGGTGCAGGGCAAGGTTTCTACGCTCCGGTGGGTACGACGTTGTTGGCTCAACAAGGGAATACATTAAGCTCGAAAATGACAATGAGCATGAGTGAGGGAGGGAAACGAGGGGGGGGGGGGGGTAGGGTCGAAACAAGCGAAAATTTGGGTCAGTGCCAACCGCGAGCGAATCTCGTTGAACGTTTCGTGATCGTGCGAACGTCCAACACGTGACCAAACCCTCGAGCATTTACCAAGCTATTTAATTCTACGTTGTGTTACGTTACGATCTCAAAGGCCCCTTTTGCTCGAGCTGTCGTAATATGCGAATCCTTTGATTTCTTCACACGGATATTGTGATCAAGAAAAAATAATATTAAAAAATTGCTCAATGTTTGAGCTACTTTGGGATCAAATAATGCGATAAAAATCGCAACGATTTGCACAACAGTACAGGTTCACGCGAATTTAATACGATTTTCCCTCCGTTTCAATATCCACGATGGTTTTTTATCGCCGATACAATATTTTCTGCTCAAAAGTCATTAATGTTTATCCATCTTTTTGGAATGTCAATAAACCAATTATGGCCCAATAAACAAAGGGCGTTACAGCCAATACTGCTGGCCTTTTTGCACACAAATCAGCTCGGTCTGTCCTGGTCTTTCTTGGTTCTATTTGACCCACTTAATTCCAGCCGGACCAAGCAAACAGTGGACCACTCCCTCGAGAAACGTTACTCGAATGGACGTAGTAGTTATTTATGTTTTCTTTAACCCGCACGTTGTTGCGAATTCACGGAACACATAGTCCAATGTGCTCGGGGGATTTAATGGTACGTTAATAAATGCACATTCTCGAGATTAAAGACACCTTAATGGCACAAATTTAAAAGGAATAAAATCGATGGAGCGTGTACGAAGTTTTACTGGACTGACGCGCTTCCAGGGGACGAACTATTGAGAACCGACGGTCGTGGAGCTTTTGATGATCATATAATTGACATGCAGTAATTACTAGCAATCGAAGGATTATTTTTGAACCTGTAGTTCGTAGGGAAAGAGGGGGACGGAATAAACGAAAATATAATCGCAAGGTTCGAGTGGGATCATCGAGGGGTGACACACGTTCGCCAGTTTCAAGGTCAACTTTATCTCTTGTAAATTGATACGAGAACTACTTTGCGCTGTTATCAGAAAAGGAACCATAAACACGTGGAGATATTGACGAGAAACCTTTTTTTTTTTATTATTGGTTTCCAAGAGATTTCTTCGGTGAATAAATATGGTCTCACCCGGTATATGAATCTTCAAAGAGATGTGTTCCATTTATTAAAGAGCATTATGAGAGGAGGATTGCCAAATTGTTGAGAAGGTGAGTTCGTTCGAATTTATTAGAGGAGAATAGAGAGCGAAAGCAGTCATCGAGCATTATTTAAGATCTATCGTTGAGGCTTAATTCGCGAAAGCCATAGAGCTAAATAAATTATTCCGACACTCGAAAACCATTGCGAAATATGATTTAAACGATTTAACTTCGTGATCGCGAGGTATTCGATGCCGAGTTTAAACACCAACGTGATTATCAAATCCCTCGTGAGTGTACGAAGGCATTCCGAGTCAAGTGAACTCTCAAGATTCGATGAAAAATTTGTTTTAGGGCATTAATTAATTCGTACGTGATTTTTAGTATTCACCCGGTATTTGAATCTTCAGTTTTTCAAAAAAAAATTCCCCCATTATCTCCACTTTTTTAATGACATAATTAACGCAGAGTCATTGGTATCGTTAGTCTTACGACTGATTATCTTTTTTATAAATGATTACGGTAGTGAATGGATAAGAAACGAAAATAAAAGAAAAGCAGAACGTGCGTGAGTTGAAAACATCATGCGAATTCGCGTGGAATGCCTCGTGCGCAAACTTTTTCTTCAAAGCCTAACGGTTATCTAACTCGGCACATGTCGTAGTGGATTTCTCCTGATCGTATTTGCATTCTCAAGGCTCCCATTCATGAAACGACATAAAAGATAAATGATGATAAAAATAGTATTCGAAAATCATTCTTAAGAAATAGGATCGACGTATTAAACGATTATCACTGCTTCTGCGTTCCGTTTGAAGAAAATAATGAAATAAGGTGCTTCCAAAATATAATAAAAGGGAACGAAGGGGATGAATTAAAAACAGGGTGAAAGGCTGAGTGAGCGTGTCTCAGTTACGTTAGACTTCTGCACCTGCAGCGACGCCACTTTGCACCGTTTATGAACACAGGGGAAAGAAAATAAAAGAGGAAGAAGAAGAAAGAGAAAATAAAAGAAGATGGCCCACGGGAGCGCAGTCCAACACTGGGGCGTCATCGGCCAGTTTGCTGAAAGGGTGAATATATTATGTGGCCTAGGCCTCTAATGCACGAACTTGAAGAATGAACAGAAAAGACAACCTGCTGTCGAGCTTTTAGTGGTTTATCATATCATAATAACACGATACATCAATGCTTTATAAAGAGCATTTCATGTGTCAGATTAGTTAACCATAATCCATTGGTAGCATCCTCTGGAAAAAAAAAAAAATGTTTGGTTGTCGTCAACAAAGACGAACTGTCAAGTTTTTTAAAAGGCTGAACGAAATAATTTGAATAATTCTCAAGCGATTTGGGTCAATTATTCCTAGTAATTAGTAGAAAATTTCATCGAACTTCCCAAGATGATGTCTTTTCTATGGCAACGAATAAGACTGCTAAAATATTCATTTGTCAATAAGATTTCAACGATTTCATTTGCAAACTTAGGGCTTTGTAGAAATAAGGAAAATACAAAGAGCGCAAAACAAATTTGTGTGAACCGGTGAATATTATACACGTGCCATTCTTTAAGGAAGGCAATGCTTTATAAGGACTCGTTGCAATGCAAGGTGCATCGTGGTTGAGACATTCTTAGAATACATTAAACTCACGGCCTGACCATCGGATCCTTGACGAGACACCAGAACCCCGGAGGGGTAGATGTTAATCTTGACTTTTGTAGAGTACACCAAAGTTCGGTTTGTATATTAATAATGCAACGTGTCTTTCTCGTTGAACCTTCCCAACACTCATAGAACAACCTTCAACTGCATTAAACGTCTGAGCGCACACAGCGTGCTTTTCTTTACTGAATTAAATTCCCACAAGCCATTTTTCTTCTATATTTCTCTCCTTCTCTCTTCTCTTACTCTTTTTTTCTTCGTCGCTTCACTCATTATTCGAATTAAAAAACAGAACTATAACGTTTTCCCACATGTTCTTGTTTCATCTTACGTATAAATTATCATGACGTCCGTTCATTTTCCTCATGAAATCGAAGATTCACAAGTAGATAAATAAAAATTCCGTTAAAATGTGTTCGTATAATAGGATTAACCGAGGCACGACCACTCGTAATAAAAAGCCCTGTTTAAAGATATATCGTCCTTTGTTTTTTAAATGTTTGACACATGCGGTGAGAAAAGCTTTTGATTTTTGTTGTCTACCAACATTAAATAAGCGTGAAGATAATATTTTTCTTTTAAATCCATTTTTCTAAAGTATTATCGTGGAGAATAACAAATTCACGTAATTTTTAAACACCTTTCGTACTTCTTACGTGATTCTTTTTTTGCCCAAAATGATTTCCTGTACGTGCAGAGCAAACACAAGTCGCTTCAGAAGCTTCGCTTTTGTTTGTGACTAATAGACGCTCCGATGTATACACGTAGCTGGATAAATGTATAGATATATATGTGAATTGTCGTCGGCCATTTGTGTAGCGGTATCGTGCGTGGGTTGGTAGTGGCAAGGTGACACTGTGATTCTTGCTGAGGTGTGTGCGACGTAGCGAGGAACTTACGGTGTGTATTCTGCCCCGTTCGATGGGACATGCTGGAGAGGAGGTGGACGTTTAAAGGAAAGAGCATTACAGATGTAGGTGCGATACTCACGCACACGTCGGTGTATATCGTTCGAGCATTAAAAGTTGCTTATATAATGCAAAATCGTGTAGTTTTTCACTTTTTTTCTATAACTCTCTCGCGTTAACAAAGATATTTGTTGCGAAATATATAAATAATGAGAAGAGGAAAAAAGAGCAACGATTTCTTGTTCTCTCACGAGTGCATGAATAAAGCGTACGAAGCACCGGGAGTACAAACGGGGGAATTGTAGTGGCGTGAGAAAATCTGGGGATTCAGGGCTACGTTACCGAGACCTCAGAACTTCTTTGGGAGACTAGATTATATTTATAAATATCTTTACAAACCTGCTGCAGAATGGGAAAGATTTGACGGAAGAGATAACGAAGTGGGGGAATCAGTGCGAGAGTTTGTGTACAAGGATTTTCTTTTAGGTTCACGCGGCTCGAGGAAGATGGAAGAATAGATAATAAATCGGCTTAAGGGACCGTGATGAATTGGGTTGTTAATTAATGGTCGCGCAAGTCAACTCTGAAAAAATACTTTTAAAGCTATTCGCACGATGCATATATATACTTCAATGTTTTTCCCATTTCTCAGTCCTCAAAAAGTAATATTTATTTCTGTAACTTCTTCAGTAACAATGTTTGCAATATTTAATAATAAACTTATCCGCGGGTACGACTGTATTTAGCTGCTCATCGTGTAAGGACAAAAAAAAGATTCTACTAATTAACTCTGCTGTTCGTAATGAGCCAGCTCCTTGATTTTCGTGACTGGTTGATTGCAGATATACGAGAACGTCCACAGACCCTCCACGACGTTGTTTAATGTTACTTTAAATGCAACAGATATTATATAGTTCATGTAAAAGAGACAAAGTTGACGTAAGAACGTTGAGAGGCTGTTTTTGCACTTGGCCCCTTGCTTGGAATTACGGTCAGGGTCCCCATTGCGCCATTACACTTTTTCTTGCGTAAAAGGACCACCGGTAGAGAGAGATTTGTAGCATTGATTTAAAAATCATTTTTCTACGTACATTTAAAACAGCGAAAGGAGAAGAAGAAGAAAAACAAAAAAAAGGAGAATGAAACGATTAAAGAGGCCCAGGCACACCATAAGGCAAAACAATGTTCAATGTCTTGCGAACAGGTAAGTCTCTCTTTATTTTTAGTCTTTTACCTGTTGGCCTGCGTTACCGCAATCCACGAGATCGCTGCCTCGCTCGACATAATGCACTCGAGAATAAATGGCGTGTGCGAGTGACGAGGAAAACTCTGAATGGCGGGATGTATTATAAATAACAAATAATAATACAGCTATATAAAATGAGTTATGAAGAGGACAAAAGTTTCTGAGCTGACAAAGGATACGATAGAGAATAAGCGTAGGAGGCGAATGAGGATGATGAATGAAAAAAAAAGGGATTCTTTGAACGTGATGTAGGTGTGGTACCGAGCAACAGAGATATAGCGAGAGAGAGAGAGAGAGAGGGAGAGAGTAATACATCGGTCCGCAAAATGAGGTGGAGTACGTATCATATTTCGAAGTACAGTTCCAACGTACCTGCATGTCTAACCCTTTTTCACTGTTAATGGATGCCCGTATTTTTTTCACTTAATCTATCGAAACTTGAAGTACAAAAGTTTCCACTAGGGAATATACACGAATGGGATTTTTTGGGTACGTACACACCGGCGCAATGGTTTTACTTTTTTGTGAGAAAGGGAGCCTAGAATATTGGTTTAAAGACTATTTGAAATTCATTCACTTTGTTTCGATTCTCTAAATCGTCATATTTTATGAAATTTTCAAAAATCTAGCCCCAAGTCTGAATTACATTGCGATCAATACATTACGGACATTCAGAATTCAAAAGTACCATAAAAAACACTATGAAAAAAGGATTTTTATTATCGATTTACTTTTATCGCATTCTTGAAATATTCGGCATTTCATTGTTCTCCATGGTTTAGAATATTTGTTTAGGGAATCTAGGTATGGATTTAAATCGTATTCGTTTTAGGGACGATACGGTACGATGGCTTACCTAGATTTCTCAAAGTTTACGCCCCCGCGCCAATGATGACCGTCAGGTTAACTAAAGCCTTCTCTCTCTCTCTCTCTCTCTCTTTCTCTCTCTCTCTTTGCTTCCATCGTCATATATATATCTTTGTGAGGCTCATCGTGGTTGAATGCATTATAATTCGTCACAATGACTGAACACATTCTGTTATAGTGGCCTTTGGCACAGGTGCTCGAGTCCACCGAGCGATCGCATCCGAGCCAACTATGGGATTACCTCTATGTGTCAACGACTGCAGGTCCAACTGTTCGTTCTTTCATATGTTTTTATTAAAGTGCACGCGTGTTAGTTTTATTTTTTTACGTGTGTGTATGAATTGTTAGAACGATAGCTTTACAGAGTCGTGCATCGTGAACTACATACGTGCGTCATCAGAAACACATTTTTATGTGCTCTCACGTATATTTACCCACACACCAAAGAAACTACGGAATTTACAAATTCTTTTCACAGCCTCCTGGAATCCGTGGGTTCTCAGGATTCAAAACCGATTTCATGGATTTACTTTCAGCTCTGAATCCTCTACATTTTATATAATATTTTTCAAATACTTCAAAATGGATTGGTAGAAAAATGATTGTGACAAACATTATTTTGCAGACAGCAAATATTTGAGCATTAAGTTACATTTTAAGCATTTTTATTGACTTTTTTTTCGTCTTGTAAACGTTTCTACTGTTTCTGATGGTAAGTAAAGTGCAGAGAACATATATAGAAAAAAAAGAGAAAGACAGAGAGAGGGAGATCGGTATCCTCGGAGGCTAACTGGAATGAGCGTGCACGGAATAGCCGATCGGTTTTCACGAGGCTACGTTCACGAGAATCCACACATTTTAATCTTTAGCATTCATGTACATCGGTACCAATACAATTGAAAATAAATATAGTATAGAATAAGAGTCACCCGGTCACGATCGGCACAAGGGACATTCGAAGCGGTCCCTGCGCGTTCGATGTCCAACGTCCATTTTGAAAAAGACACGCGAAGGAATGCAGTGCGGCGCTCTGTTATAATGTGTTACACTATATCCAAGACCAAAGTTAGCGAGAAAAATAAGAAGAGCGGGGAGTGAAAAAAAAAAAAATTTGACGTGACTGTGTCGTTTTCGCGACCTTCTGTATCGTCGTTTCTAAATCCCAATCGCGTCTCCACGATGCCTTCTTCGCCATTTTAAAACTACCACCGGTCAGCATTTATATTGGAATAGACGAGGCGTTTCAATCAAAATAAAAGTTCTTTTGTACTTTGTAAATGAAGAAATGAATGAATTATGAAAATAGCGAAAACAACGCGATTTTTTGAGTTGCCTTTTCTTTCTTTCTAGATATTGACCTTCCAAGGTACTGGAAGACAAAAAAAAAGTGTCATAACATGTGAAATCATGAATTCAGCGTCGAATAACCTCTGTAGAGTTCTAACACGAGGGATAAGTATCTGCTATTCCCCTTGGCACCTGTTCTAAAATCCTTTCGTGATTCTTCAAGGTCCCATCTGTGAATTAAATCGTCCACGTATGTCTCTGCCTGTCTGCCTGTGTATTTCTTTCTCTCTCTCTCTCTCTCTCTCTCTCTTTCTCTCTCTCTCTCTCTCAATTTAACATGACGACGGCTTTTAAACTAAGCGAGTTACTTACATAGCCATGATGACGAAATAATTCTCGTGACTGGTCTCGCTAATGCTTTTGTGCTCGTGGGTTCCATTATTTTTGCGAATAGTCTGTCCCTTTTTCATCAAGATAAATTATTATCCTTTTATCAATGTTCTTT
This sequence comes from Campoletis sonorensis, assembly GCA_013761285.1. Classification (NCBI taxonomy): domain Eukaryota; kingdom Metazoa; phylum Arthropoda; class Insecta; order Hymenoptera; family Ichneumonidae; genus Campoletis; species Campoletis sonorensis. The sequence goes on from JACEOJ010000068.1 coordinate 2,509,457, forward strand.
GTCTGTCCTCCGATCTGTTCGCCCATTATAATAGATAATTCTTAGCAATACTATTATCGCGTTGTTAGAAATTACGAAATCGCTGAATTTATTTTCGGGATGGAACACAATGGGTCGGGTACTTTGCGAATAACGAGCATTTTAAAAGGAACTAGATATGTAATTCATAGTCGAATATATAATTATCTAGGGGACTGTACTTGAAATAATAACAGCGTCATTTTATTTCCATCAACGAGAAATATAGCTACAAATATCTACAACTCTAAATTCGGTGAATAAAATGGTTTTTCATCATCGATTTTAAGGAAATATTTGACCTAACCAGTTCGATTGAATCTTTTTCGAATGATTCACATCATTTAAAAGTTCCTTCGGGCAACGACCTTTTCAAGATCGTGATCGTTCACCAACAGTTAATATTTCCAAAAGACCAGCGAGAATTACAGAGGTGGATGAGAGAGAATTATTAATTAGCTGGAGTTGGTTAAGTCGGAAGATAAACTAGAAAGAGCAACGGTGTCCAAGAGCGACGAAACTCGAGGACACATGTGTGTGGTGTGTCTTTGAGTTAACGAGTAAGGCCAAGCGATTCGGCTCAAGAGTGTTGAGAGAGCCAACAATCCCCAAGAAAAACCGGTCCCTCCAGCACTCCGTGGGACCGGTGCTCGTTCCTTGCATACATCTCCCCTGAATACACATACAGTCATTTACAGTAACCCGTAGTCAGGGCGTATTCTCGATCCGTACATCGTGCTAAGATTTCTCACAGAGCTTAGTTATAATTAATCGAAAAAAGATATTAAAAGCGAGCGTGTAATCGTTGAAATATCAAGAAAAAGATAATCAGTAAACCAAAAATAAAGATCTTGCGGAACTTTGTTGTCACATAATAAGAAGAAGTTTCTTTTTTTTTTTACGTTTACAGTTAAGTCTCGGTGTGGAACACGTCCAGTTACGTAGTTGTCAAACAGGTGGAAGTGTTTCCTTTATTATCAAGCATTTTTAATCATCAGATGGTTAGACGTAATTTCTCTTTTTTTTTCTATGATTTCATTCTCACGATTCGATCGTCTATTGTGATTCATTTGATCGTCTACGAATAAGAACCATATTGTACCTACGTAATCCCGCCATAAACGAGCGTTTATTTGTAAACAAAATGCTTTTCATATAAAATCGCAAGGAATGAATGCGTCCTGCGCTCAGTCAGCATCATAAACACCGTCGTCAATTCAATCGCTTTACTGTCGTATGGTTCTGCGCCGAGATACTCCTCGCTTGTGCAACGCATCGGAGTCTCTTTTGCCGTAGGGAACTAGCGGCATTAATTTCTCGGCTTTGGTATGAGACAAGAACTTGGCATAACTTGGGGCCGTACGCACATAACGGATAAACTCGTAATGTGAGTCAATTTTTCAACATTGTAAATACTGTTTGAATGAAAATGAGAATACAACTTTTTGTCCGTCAAGGATCGATGGAAAAATTGAAGATTTAATATTATTGTATAGAATTTTTATTTTATCTTTTCGACGGGATTGAAGAAAAGAGAGATCTTGAGGCATCGTTAGATGTCAAACGTTAGATTCTCGTCATTGATCATAATTTTGCGTCTGTCAATGTTTCTCAACGGGAGGCAGCGGCGGGACTGATTATTGTCGCCGGTTTATTCGCGACACGAACTTTAAACATGACGATGCATATAATGATTATGATTATTAGTCATATTCTGTTGGCTGATGTTTTCCAACATTAACATCAATTTCGTCGCTCTCTTGAATGTTTTTTTTTGCTTTCATTAAAATTATGAACTTCTTGTTAAACAATAAGATGTGTACTTTGACTTTTTATCGATTCAAAGGTTCTATCAGACGGGATTAAAAAAATAAATGGTGAAATAGTGAATGAAACAAAGAGAAGAAGGCGCCCCCGACGTTCGAAGAGGGCAAGGACTTTTTTTCATTTTTTTTTCCTTTCCTTCAAACCAGTTTTGGGTCAAGACGCGGACGAGTTGGATCTGAGAAAGAGGCGGAATGGGAGAAGTGCATTGCGAACGATTTCAGGACCTTCGGTGAGCTTGGAGCCAACATTTTGGCTTCTTCGCTCTTGTAATACTTAATTTACCGTTGTCTTGATTCCCGTGTTCCCAGAATCCAAATTCATTCAATGGCGACGAAAAGTTATGCAATTTAAAAACAGGCATAGACAACAGAGAATTTCCCATCAATCCGAATATTATAAATCTGCTGATAAATTATCAACAGTTATGCGCCATTGAACGATTCTTATGAAGAAAGTGATAAAGACTTTTTTGAAAGCTCTGATACGATCTCGAGATACGCGGAGGTGTTGAGCACTGTAAAAGCATAATTTATTCATCGCCCATCATTTTTAATACAACTGCCGAGAATCGTTTGCATCAGCAAACACCAAGAAGTTCGATAACGCTGATACAATCAATGAAAATTCATTGCTATCCAGTATGAACAAAATAAACCTGGGAAATTGCCTCGTGAACAATTGTAAGCTTACGTATACGTGAGTAGTCATGTGAGTTACGACGATTCTTCCGCACCATCGATATTTCACATCATCGAAGATAATATATTTAGCAATTGTGAAGTGCGAGGAAAAAGAAGAAAGAGGAAGAGACGTTGCGAGTTAAATACGTCAGCGGAATCTTTCGAGAAATGCATGCTTCGAGAGTCCAGCCTTTTTTCAAGGTCTGTTGCTCCTTTTATAACATGGATACGTGTGCATATAAGTTTCAACATCCTAGTCTCTAAACTTAAAAACCAACATCCGCGAGACCGCGAAACATGGAGTTCTATTCCTCACGATCGTGCGACACCTGCACATAGGTTTCTACACCTGCGTGCACCTTGAAAACCCTTAGATTGCTATAATGGAATAGCAACGTGTGTGCAATTTTCTTAAACGGATTTTAATTAGACCCTGAAATCTGTGTGGTTGGTTTTTTAAATGAGATTTTAAATGGAGTACGATCATGGCAAAATCTGGGCACTTTAATCCATCATTTCGTTAAATTAATATCGACGAGGATTGAAAATCAATCTAGAATCCTTTGTGAATAAGACGAAAAATCAAGATAATTGAGAAAAAAAACTTACATTGATGCTTGTTTACGATGAGGCTAAGCGGTTCGGAACCTCCGAGTGGGCTATCCTTGCCGCTACCAGGCGGTGGACTCTTGCTAAGATGTTGGGCCTCCAGCAGCCTCTGTTGCTGCTGGTGGAGCCTGTTCTTGAGGAGAAATATCTTCGGCATTTTTCCGTCGGACGATAATAATATCAAGGAATATTATTATTATTATTTGGTATATGAGAGCATATACCACGTCTTCCTCGAACGTCTGGGAAGCCGAATGAAGATTACCGATGTCGCAGCACAGATTTTATTTGCGCCACCATTGAACTACCGTTTAAGCTCGTGCTATAATCCTTTTTTTTCCGAGGTACAGACACTCAAGAACATTCGGCCTCGATGTATGTAATATGTCAAACAAATCCAACCAACAACTCGGATATAACCAGCCGTCACTACGGTACCGCGTCAAAATCTCTTTTCCAAAGCCAATTAACACTTTCAGTTCTACACTTATCGCTCTTGGAATGTTCCTGGACGTGACGTTCCAGAATAATGAAAAAAATATAAGTAACACTTGTCTACCTATACCGACGAGGTCACGAGGACCTTATCCGCAGATCCATTCGCTACCACAGAGCATGAAACTCGTTGTTGTTGTTGTTGTTTTTTTTTCGTCATCAAAATCCTGGTTAATTTTATGTCACAACCGTAAAACACTGCGATTTTTCACTCACGTACGAACAAAGTATGTGTATGGGTTTACAAATATTTCTTTCATATCACTCGACGACGTTCACGATAGTTCGTTGTTATTGTTTAAACACTCGTTATTATTTTTATCATTTCAATTCGTCTTAACAAAGTTAATAAACAAATGAAATGAAAATAAATGAAAAATAGAGAAATAAAAATAATAAAAAGCAAGAAAAAAAGAAAAAAAAAACAAGTGTAAAACGGATTAGAACCGGCACGAGAAACGTCACGTATCGTCCACGTCGATTTACAGTTATCGACTGCGCGAGGGACCTCGAACCGGAGGTCGTATGGTCCCGTCTATCGTTGTGTATCCTCACATACACTCAATATATATATACATAAGTATATATATAAGTATATCTGTATGTGTGTAAAGAGATTCACTGTACTGTGTATACCGGAATATCTGAGGAAAAGGCGCGACGTTTGCGTCGCACTCACGATCGTATTGGTCTCTCGCGAGCAACTGGGGCTTCGTTGGTATCTCGGACGGGACCCCAGGCCCCGACCATGAGTTACCCCCACTCTCAGGACGACGAGACTCACGCGAGGCCCTCTACCTGTGAGGACCATGGTCGTCATCCTCCCTTTCCCCCTCTCTCACTCTCTCTCTCTCTCTCTCTCTTTCTTTTCCCTTTTCCCTCCACTGTCCCATGCTTCCACTCAACGCTTATAACACCGTACTGTCTGCCTGGGGCCTTAACACGCTCTTCGCTTCATCCCCACCACCTTATAACGATCCTGAGCTCCGCTATATGCTCTGCTTGTACATTCTTATACTGTATACAGTAGTATACACCGCTTGTACTGTACCTTTTGGCTTAGCCGGCAACGGAGCATGCATATCTCCTTTTTGCCATCAATCTATATATATACGTGCGATACATGTATGTATATGGGTATGTAAACTTTGCCGGTATCCGAGCTCTCCTGGAACTCGTTGGTGGTTGGTGGTGGTTCCTGTTCTCGTACCTTTCATTCCTCTTCCTTTTCTTCTTCTTCTTCGTTTTCATCTCCTCTTCTTTCTTTCTCTTGATAAAACGCATGCGCACTCAACTGGCACCGAGAACTGTACAGAATTGCACAGGATTTTCCTCCCACTGGAGCAAAACTAGAGCTACATCTACGACTTCATAGCGAGTTCATAGAAATTCAATATAAAAATAAAGATTCGATGAAAATTCGTAAATACTCGTTCTTTTTTGACTTTTACTGCAAAACGAGATTATTCGACACGATCCTATGTTATTTATTGATCCGGCAACATTGCAAGACAGTTGAACAGCCTTTTTTAGGTAACCAAATTTTCATTATTTTTTAATTGAATTCCGTACGACTCCGAAGTACGAATAATTGAAGGAGGAAACGAATTTAGAGTCGATTACCTTTGGGTACAGGGAACGTACACCCAATTTTCGAACCAGGTTTGATTGAATTGAACAACAGTTAGAACCGTACCGATGGAGTCTAGGGCTCGAGTTAATTATCGAAACTTATTAGCGTTGGGTTGTAATTGTAGTTGCGGTCACGTTTGCAATTACGAGGACGAAGAAAAAATTGAATCCACAGTGATAGGGCGAACAGATCGGGGCTTCAACATGTTCCTCGAGGATCTTCATAATAGATGACTTTGTAATCATTCCAGGGTTTCGCGATTCACACGATACATGAACATACAGACACACACAAAGACACACATATACATATAAATTTTATATACGTGACGTTACACGAAGTTACCTGTGCATTAAAATGTCTTCGTGCTCGAGAGAACACTTTTGCAAAATGCAATACTCTCGAAGATGTTTACTTCGAGCTCTCTCGCAGTTCTCGGGTTACATCGCGCCTGGTAGTTACAGCACGAACAAGAATCCCTTCGACATCGTCAAGCCAAAGCCCTTCGTGTGTTGAATTTTTGTGCTTCGGGTAATCGCATCGTTTGCAATTTCAGAGAATAATAAAAATTGTCCACAAAACTTATAAAATACATCGAAACACACATTCCTTTTCGTCCAGGCCCAAACAGAGGACAAATTCAACCTTTGCCTTCTGCCCCAACTTCAGGCACAAGATGAACCCAAACTTCAAAAAATTCCAACCCAAAAGATAATTCACAGTCTATTTGAAATGTGAAAATATTATTTTGATATTGAGTCTCTGACAATAATTGTCGTTCGACTGATTAAAATACTGTTTTATTACAATTTTAATGATTCTAACCCTCAAAATGTCAACGGCAGATTGTTCATTCCCAAAGAGCAAACAAAAGATTGCATTTTTTGCGAGTTAATGATTGTTATTAAGTCAAGGTCACGGTCAAATTGTACAACAAATTAGGCTGAATGATTATTTGAACTCATTACAACGAGAGTGACTCTCGCAGAATATATTTTTTTTAAGTATCCAGAAATATTATTCGAAAGATTGTTTTCTGCGACGAATTTCGGAGTAAGCACCAGAGGCAGCATTGCAATCGCCGCGATGTTGCAATTGCCTCCAGTTTTCGCCACTCGTGCTTGGTTTCTCTGATTTGTACCTCCATGAACATATATATAACTGCACATAAACGCATGCACCCTAAGTGTGTGAGTGAGAAAAAATTTTTTGGTCAGCGTACCAGCAGTGGATTCTGTACAGCGAGCTGGCTCTTGAGTCCTTGTTCAATTCTCGCGTGCAACATGCATCTACGAAATCGTGCACCAAGGAGCGCCGGGAGTGCAGCAAGGTTGCATTTTACCTTCGAGAGAATCGAGTGTGTATGTTGCATATATATACGATACATGTATTATGTATATCGATATATACGGATGTATAGTAATGTCCGGTCCGCGGGAGGAACGAAATAAAAGGGAGGAAAGTGCGCGAGGAGAGGAGAGTTATTCCACGAGAAGCGGTGTATGCCTAGCGGCTTCAAGGAACTGCACATCGCGCGGAACTCTTGGTGATTTTTATGCATAAAATACCAACATAAAGTTACTTTTTTCCTCCCTTCGAGGGTTTATGCAAATTTCAGGTTAAAAAAAAGGTTGCAATCAAATTGATTGGTTAAATTAAAAGGAAGAGATACTTTTGAGGTTTGAAATTTGTTTCGTTGACCCGAATGCCCGAAACTCTGGAACTTCTTTCAAAATTCATTCGATTATTCATTTTTCTTTGTTTCGGTTTCTCAATTTTGTTATTTCGACTCGGTGTCAAAGTATACCATTATTTGAGCCACGAAGGAACTCGTATGAGTAGCGATAGCATGAAAAATCTGCGGGTACTTTGCCATTCGAGCTTTTTTTTATCCATTCGTAACACGGGGCGTACATTCGTTTCTGATGTGTTGCTCGTACCTCTGTACTACTTATATACATATATTTTATATGGTGGTACGTGTAATGCATGTATATATGTAGATATTTGAACATGACACATACAACTTGCGCTTGTCCTTCGTATGCCCGCGTGGGTTCACCACGAGAGAGTCAAGAACAAGAGGAAGAGAGAAAGAGGGAAAGAAAAACGCTCCTCAGGATGAGATGTCTGAAAGAGATTTCGCTTCGGCGAGTAGCTTTGTTTTTTTTTCTTTCTTTCTTTCTTTCTTTTTTTTATTATTTATTATTATTATTTATTCGGCGAGCGTGAAGCGCGAAAATGTACGGAGACGTGACTCCGCGAGTGTTCTCGTGTGAAAAGACGCGAGTTTTAACGCACTCACACAGCCGAACGGATGGGAAATATAAAACTATTGAATCGTGCCATATCCAACGAGTGACTGCCGGACAAAGTGTAATCGTTTTATGCTCGTGAAGATTCCTCGACTCCGTTGGACGTCGTTTTTGTATGCAGCGGAAAAAAAATATAAAAAATAAAAATAAAAAACACTATCAAGTCGATCGACGCTTCGAATCGATGATTCTTCTAGTTTTACCACAGCACGCCTTTCAATTGGAGGCTCCGAGATCCCAGAAGTTCTTACGTTATGTTCTACCCAACGCACGTGTACCACTCTCTTGCGGGCATCGAAATCACCGCCGAGAAATAGCAGTGCGGTAATGCGCAACAACCCGCCTTGCAATTTCAACATATTTCCTATCGTTTCGTGAAAAAATTTATTGAACAAATAAATTGTTCATCATAAAAACGTATTTTCGATGTTTTCTGCACAATTGTTTGCAGTAAAAATTAATTAAACACTATATCTCTATTAAAGAAGTTTTATTTTATTTTCATTATCAATTACGAGAGAGGACTATCATTTAATTTGTACTGAAAAAATCGTTTTCTTATTCGGACGGTCCAGTTTGACGTCTTGCCTATTAGAATATTTTATCCATAAAATAAGCAAAAGACTTTTTCAAATGTTTCATAGGTTTGAACAGATAATCGGGGGGATAATTAACTTTTGGTCTATTATTTTTATAAAAGTCAATTTTTTTTGTAATGGAGACAGCAACGTTTAGCAACAATTATTGTGATTTCGTTTCATCGGATAAACAGCCGAAATATCGTAAAAATAAATGTATAACTTGAAGATCGTGTTCTCCATTTATTATTTACGTCGATCAAGATATCGTGGAAATCACATTGTTTTTCATTCTTAAAAAAACATTTCTTTGGAAAGCAAGAAAAAAAAAACAATATTCAAGTCAGTGAAGAATGGCTGCAGCATTTTTGAAGAAGGATAAAATTGAAACGCGAAGAAACGTAAAAGTCCGCACTTGTTGTGATGCAAACGATCAAGGAGCCGTTGAAATATGGTTTTTTTTTTCCTGAGACAGAATCCTCAGGAATCTATCTTTGCCAGATCTAAGGGATCGCGTGTGTACATAGAAATCCATTTCATTTTACCAAAGACCATAAAATTTTGAAACGAAATCGGTCCAAATCGTTGACGATCTATTTTCACGTGGAGAGGGATTCAAGGGAAGTCAAGAGACTACGGATTTGCTCTTTCTGGGTCGCCCGTGTCCGTGGCTTGTCTCTGGCAACGCAGGGGTCCTGTGTACCCGAGGGACGAAAAAACAGGTCACCCTACAAATATATTCCAGTTTTTGGCTCTTTCGTTTCGTCCTTATGCATTTAACAACGAGTTTGACAACTGTGTTTGAGGAAACTCGACCAAAACACTGATTGCCATTGGGTTTTACGACTCAAAAATAAAAGGAAACAAGGCGCCAAAAAAAAAAAAAAAAAAAAACGAAAAGTTCCCTTTTACCAGGAAAGGAGTGGGTCGAACTATAAGAATCTTTCGAAATCTCCGAGTGAAACAAAAAATATCTTTTTCGTTAAGATCGTTCGAAAAGCAAAATAATTATATTTCAAATTCGTTGTTATACGGAAGTGAAGCGTGAAGCATGTGCTTGTCTGACAAAAAAAAAGAGCACCTTACATCTCGTTAACGTTAACGGGAGAAAAATCTGGCGATTTTAAATCCAAACACAAATACAAATTTGCTATTAGTCTTGTAATTCCGTATAAACGCACTCGGCGTGTTTCACAGTTGTGAGCGAACAAGCTAGCAATCTGTGCCAGAAGAAAAAAAATCGTAAAATTACCCACATTTTAAGACGAAATGAAGAAGGAAAGAAGAGGAAGACAAGAAGTAGGGGGTAGAAGAAGCGAAATGGTCGTCAATTTTCGATATAAATTATAATATCCAATTACCCTTGGGTAACCATATGCTCCTCAACCGCCGGTTGATCTCTTGTTCCATTATTTTCTATCACAAAGTAGCCAACAATACACACTAAAAATAACGGATTTAATAATTATTTAGAAGATTGTTCAAAGTGGCCATTCATCGGCGCTGGAATCGTGGTTGACAATAGTTCAGCGTTAAATCGATAAATATGAGGAATCAGAATGAATTTCATGATCGCGGTATTTATCGTATGACAGTTCATGTAAGAAAGTAATTTTCAAACTTCTCCGTATACTCGCCTTTTGTGTATCACGGTGTGTTTTCTTACTTTGTTCTGTATTTCCGGTAATACGTATATTGCCGCTGAAATATGAGTTTGTTGGGAATGATGCGCATATATGTGTCCGGATGGCGAACGCACACGTTTAAAGATAATTCAGAAGAAGCGTGGCCGCCATTAACGAGCAATCTTTGCGAGAGCGGTACACATTCAGTCGCGTCCGAGGGAGTGCGGTTAGAGAGAATCGAGAGGAAGAAGACAATAAGAGTAGATGGAACGAGGCAGAAGGGAAGGAAGAAGAGAAAAAACATAACGCGACTCGTCACGGCATGTGGCGAACGCGGAGAACACACGTTGTCCATCCAGCATGAGTTCTTCGAGTTTCAAGAGGAAGAATAAGAAGAAGAAGAAGAAGCGTTGATTCGCCGGTGTCTTTATATTATTGCCTATGTTCGCTTTAACTAAAAGCTGATGGTACTTGAAGAAAGACATGGCTCGAGTATGGAACGTACGAGTAAAATGCTCGCAGCCGGTGTGCGCGTTCATGATTCTCTCTCATTTTTCCCGGCCTTTTCCTACTTGCATTTCTTTTTTTATCCTCTTTTCTCCATACTTTTTATTATTGTCCGGGAATAGCTTCATTCGACTACTTCCGCATTTCACGTAGCGGACTCTGCGCGACTTGCAAGCTCAGAGAAAAAAAAATTCTTCGTTAACACCGCCAGGGGGACTGTAGTTATTTGACTAGAATGACATCCATCTTCAATGCTAGTCTCTCTCGTTCAGAGAAATAAATGACTCGTGGCATTTCATCCATAATGAAGGAATCAGGTCCATTCGACAAATAAATGATGGAGTAATTGGGCCAAGTATTTATTGTAAATGTAGTTCTCGTTTAAATCACACGCTGACAGTGGATAATCAATTTTTAAATATTTATTGTCTCCATTGAGGGCAATGATGCCTGAAGTAGTTCATCATTAATCGTTGGATCGACACTACAGCAGTACGTTAATTGAACATTTATGTCTGTTCGGTTGGGTTTTATACTATCGAATCTTTTTGATGAACATTTCTGTGTTAAATTCGTTGATAATCTCTTTGCTAACTTTGTACGTTAATAAAAGTTCGTTCGAATAGTAAAACTGCGAATATGGTGAATTTTCTTTGACCTCGAATTTTATAACGACACGTCGCGAAGGGACCTTGAATCGAAAGGATCATTTGCACGCAATCGAAAGCATCCAAGAATCAAATGGGCATGACTTTATATTTGTCTTTGACTACTGGTCGTTCATCTCATAAATTCCATCACTATTGTACGTGCGTTGAATAGTGTCAGTGTCTGTAAGGTAGATGCTTGGTGTATATGCCCATCAAAAGCGGTCCAACGAGAAGAGAGCCTACTTTCTCTTCTAGACGAGCGCATCTTTTACTTCGAGTCTAACCTGCATTGGCCTTTCTCTCTCCCTTTCTCTCTCTCTCTCTCTCTTTCTCACTTGGTCTCATTTTCTTTCCTTTTATCTTTCCAGCTTTCTTTCATCTTCAATTGCCACGTGCAACACCAACGCACACATCGTTGATCCACCTTCACATCATTTCACCTCTCAGACTCCAATTGCCTCACAATCACAAGATGTGAAATAACTATTACGTCGATTGTTACTACAAACGATGGCTGCAAGGATTACAAGCAGTATCCATCGAGTCGTTTTTTCATCTCCAACTAAATTTCTACCGTGTATTTTTCACGATATAACGACTTGATCTACGAAAACTTAAAATCTGAATAAAATTCTTCGAGACCCAGCACATCTCCTTAAACCAAAATTTTCTTTATTATAATTAAAACAGATAAATCATGACAACACTTGCTCTTAGATCCATAAAGTGCCGCATAATATACTTATTAATACCGACTACGAAAGCTAATTTGAAAAAAAAAAAATCTGCTTAACTTACTGACAGTAGAATATTAGTGGTCAGATATTTAAATAAACATCATGTTAAGCCGTAGAAAGATTATGCCTTTGACATTAATATCAATTTTTTATTCTCCCGCGCCAAGGTGGCATGCGTTTGATGAATAGAACAGCGATTTCTAACGTGTTTCCAGCAGCATGTCTGTTACTTAGCGGCTTTTTCTGCTGCACTGGAAATATGTATAAATATATGTAAAGAAAGAGCGAGGCAGAAAGGCTTGTGAAATCGTCTGTTGTCGTAACCAAGAGCCAAAGTCAAGGCCACGAGGTAAAACTCTTATGTAACTATCTCGTGTGGAGTCGAAGCAAGCGTGACTGCTATGAGCCATTTTGTATAGTCATATAAATATGTATATAAATAAGTACATATGTATATATATTTACATATCTGTGTACATGAGTGGAGAAATAGGAATATGAGAATTAAGCAGGCAATCCTCTCAAGCTCAAAGTATTTAATACACATGTATATGAGAACTTGTACGATGATGATTGCGATTCTCTCAGGAGATCATGCATGTATTAAATTGTACATACATTGTGACTATATACACCGTACACGTGTAACAAGCATTGTGCCGCTATATCCCACATAACGAATCACGAAGCGATCAAATCAGCCAGCGAATTACACCATAGTTTCATGATTAATCGTCTCGAGCACGAGGAACCTGTTAGCACTACGTCAAGTTTTTCACTTGCACGGTACATAATCGAATGCTTATATTCGTATATACATTTTTTCTACGTGCTATTATAAAACTCGAGACAAGTTGCTGATCGTCGGTTCGAAATATACACAATAAAATTTAGAAGAATATTAGCAAACGTCGTAGAGTCAGCGATAATCGTAAAGCGCGAGATAACCGCGAGGCGGCAATTACATTGGAAATAAAAATAACTGAATTTTTTGTTGTTTTTGACATTGAAAAGTTTCTTGCGATTCTTTAGATTTGTCACAGAGAGCAGAGAAAATTAAGCAATATTTACGTCAATGCGTTGGTTATAATGCTTGTGATATAAGTCCGTTTTGCTTGAATTTCTTACGTCAATTTTTATTGTTTCTTTTCAACTATTTTTAACATAGAAAAATCGATTTGGGATGGTCTGCATTTTGTTTCACTGTGCTTTTTAGACGTTATTTAAAGTTGGGAGACGTTTGCGAATTCTTGGAAGTTGCTCATTTATTATTCGAATGAAACGGATAAGTGGAAGAACTGGTATGTCGCGGTGTCTTGATACAGAATCTACAATTAGGAATACAATCGAAACGTCTCTCTACCGAGGCGCTTCTGCTTTTTTGGCTTAAGGCCGTATTGTTGTCGAGAAATCTATTTTCAGAAATGATTTTCAAGGATTGAATGAATTTACAACGATTCGAGTTTTTATCAAATTTCATACACGTTTTCATTGTTTGTTTAAATAAAGTCACAAATTTATAAAAAAGAAATTGAGATATTTTATCCTACAGTTTTCTCGTCTCTCTTGGCTTTCTGTCAGAATGAGACTCAAAATGGATTTTCACAAAATCTTCACATCTTAAATGTTCAACACTAATTTTTTTACTTTTTTTTTCGCTGCCTGTGATTCGTCGAGAAAAACGCTTATTTGAGATTAGGAATAAACTTGAAATTGATTTTTTCTCCTGCACAAAATATCCTGTTAATTATTGTCGTGTTCCTTCAGTTGTGATCGAACGAAACATTTAAGTGGCTTTTATTTACACAACTGTAAATGCTTAATAGGTCCGTTATTCATGAAGCGTAATTCCGGTCACGATTAGATTGAGTATCGTTAACCAAGTTTTCCTTTAGGTTGACCAACATATATCCGCGTTCGATCAAGTCGGAAACGAAACGGAAAACCGTCTTATCGTCATTGCGGATGTGTTACTATCACCGAGTGGAGAACGTTGTCGTCTTTCTAAGGATCGGCGAGTTTCGATTTCGTCCGTAACGTGGAGTTATGTTGCACACGGTACCTTCGGTGGACGAATGAATTAACTGCTTCTGGTATCTTAAAAGGGGCCGTGTACAGCTAATTAGGTCAAAGGAATAATTTACTTACGAGAGTACCAAGTTGTAAGAATTTTCCAAGTTTAAACCAAACCATTAGGATTCGAATAATCGATGTGGAACTCAAATAATTTCGCGGGTTAGTTGAGAGCAGGGACAGGCAAAGTGATTCGCGAAGACAGAAATATGAATGACTCGAAGGATATTTGATCGACTTTTGGACTAGCAAGAAAACGTAATAAACCGCTTTAACGATCAAAACAGAGAATCGATCAATTTGACTCTTAGTCGCAGCGTTTTCCAGGCCCATTACGAAGGTTCCTTCAGTTTTTCTCTTTCCCTCAATTTCTTACGAGTTTTATGACACTTCAAAACCCTTTCGAGCCTGAAAAAACTCACGCACGTATCGAATTACATCCAGAAATCTTTTTCGTCGAACAATGGGCTATTCGACAAAGAAATATGAATGAATAAAAACGAAGTTTATTGGGGTTTCTGATGATCGAGAATTTATACACATTAACGATCCTAAAAGGAATGGAAGGACCGAACGATCATAGGCGAGAGGATCTTGCCTATCTGATATATCGCCTCGAGCGTCGACCATATGGGCGCGAACTGTGTCGCACGCGGTCGAGGTCACGAAACCTGTACACCTGTTCGCACCTTCTAGCTTCGGCAATGTGGACTTACGATTACGTATAACTATACACATTCAAAGCAAATGTATCCTATGGTCGAAAAAAAATATATATATTTATGTGTATATGGTGAGTTTGCTGCTACTACGTTTGCTTTTAGATCAGAAACAGTCTCTTGTTATCTCACAAGCGAGTGTGTCCAGCCTCAAACATCTAAAGAGCTGAATCTTTGGATCTTCTGTGACCGGTAAAATGTACGAATTGGTATAATTTACTCATCAACTGATTTGCATTACGCGTTTTTGTTTTTAACTCATGTGTTAATATTGTTATAGTTTGTAGATCGCGCACGTAATAGCAATCTCAGCAACTGCTTTGGCGCTCGAATGCAGGTCACACCTGCTGATCATCCACCTAGCTCGATTATATGTGAGTGGAGGGAAATTATATTGTATTCACAAAACCAAAAAAGGCAAAACAAAATTCTACGGTCATTATCTCTCCTGCGAAATAATTTACGAAAACACAATTAGTCAGGATTGGGTTACATGGTCATTATTAATAATCAAGTTATTATGGTTCGTTAAACGCATGTGGGGAAATTATGGTCAGAAAAATAAATAAATAAAAGTTGGGTCGATGGTTACTGGACTTTTTGTAGGATTGTTCGTATCAAGAGAATATCAAGCGAAGATTTATTCTTCGAAAATTAGACACATTTTGACTCCCAGATTTTTCAATCTATTCCAGGTTTTCTTTTCATCAAATCAACTCGACTCATTGTGACATTGATTTTTCAGTTAACAATCGGCACCGACATAACGAGCATTTGCCAGAATAGTCGAAATTTTAACTTGTAATACCGAGTCAAATAAGAAGATTGAAGTTCATTTTTTTTCTCTAAAAATAAGATAAAATACACTTTTGTGGATACAGTAAAGAGAGTGAACCTGATTTTTTCGAAAGTTCTGGAAGCCGTGATTAGTTGTACCCAAAAATGCCCGATAGTTGTACTAATTAGTTGTTGTATTAATGTCAATTTGAGTAATTAATTAATTAATTCATTAATTAACAATGTACAACTAATTAGTTGTACCCAAAAAGCGCGTGAGACGATTATTTGTACCCAAAAATGCCCGATCGGCTGATAGAAGTTGTAAAAAACATTATTTCTGTCGGAGGCTTGATTTCTGGTAAAAATGATCGTATTAGAAATAACTTTTTAGATGAGATTTTTGTTCTCTTGGAATGAGTTGGATGCAAAGGCAAAGTTTGTCTCAAACGTGAAATTACTAAAATATCTATGATGTTAGTAGGAGGGCACGAAAGCCCTCGTTATGGTGGACTATAGCGAAGTCATAGTCGAAGTCACTCCTCATCATTGTCTCTCTCGACCTTTCTAAATTTCCTTCTTCCTAGAATAGTCATCCTTCTTCATATCTCTCTTTTCCGTTGCAATTATAGTTCTTCTTCCGCTTCGTATCTCTGTTTTTTTCTTCTTTATCTTCACTGCGACAAATACGAGAGTCACTGCAAAACTACATGAAAGTCCCCCCCGTCATTATCGTCATCGTAACTCGGATGTCTTCTTCAACCGAGTTCACTGCCATTGCTGCGGCATTCACTCTGTTCTCTTCGTCCTTTCATCCTGTACCTCTAGCACTATTTCTAAACACGAACCGAGTTCCGGTCGTTGAGCTCATAGCTATACATATATTTATATACTTATGAGACTTGGGTTCGAGCCTGTCTCATTGTCCTCGCCACATAAGCTTGAATGCTCGTACATATGTGCTTGTTACGCAACGAGGCACGTGAAATTCCCTCGCTCGAATTTTCCCTCGCCCATGACTTTGGAAAATCTCATAATGCTTTTCACTTGTCGAAGCTAAAGAAACACATGCTACTCAAGATTATACGTTATTATACATGGATATGTATTTTTATGGGATTAAACAAGAAAGGCTACTGACTTAACATTATTCACAAAGCCTTGAATTAACATTCCCCGTGATATCATTCGCTCCGTACTCGTTAAAATTACGGTACCGCATGAGGCCTTAAGGGAATGGATTTGTGGAAGTAAATAAAGTGCATAACATTGCGTATTGTTTACACACTTATGTGAGAAATGCTCGGAAGCTATGGAATTCCTGAGTGTTCTCAACGTCGAATATATATTTCATCGAAAAATTGAAATTAATGATAAAAACATATAAGTTACGATGACTTATGCGTTGCAACGTTCGCAATCATCTGTTCGTATTTTCTTCGACATCGGCGTTTGTATTGTTTTGTTTAAATGAGATGAATGTTTTTAATATTGTGGATTTTCCCGCTGCACCAAATTGCGCCTAATTCTGTTTCATTTATTTTTCATTAGTTAAAAGCGAGCTTTGATATACATTTCCCACTGTTACTTCATTTCAACGAGAAAAATACCGTGTAGCTTTTCTAGGTACGGCCTAAGTAACGCCAAAGTCGGAATATACCGCTACCATAAACGCGTATGTAGCAAGAGGAAAAATTGCATCGTACTGCAACCGAGTCAAACGGCCGTGAAGGGAATCAACCTCAGTCTCACACGAGCTCGTGGAAGTGAAAATAAAAAAATTCCCAGACACACGTAAGTTCATCGATGATTTTTTTCCCCCTCGTTCGGTCATTCTAGTTCGAGTGAGTATCGTGGACTGTTATAAACGTAAAATTTGATAATTTTGTTTGAACGCTACTGATCGAATGACTTGGAAAAAAAAATCACTAAACTTTATCTCAAACGAAAATACATTTTTTTTTCTCGTAATAGCTTATCGAGCGTGACTCTCGACGATAATTCATACGCAGTTTCATCCGCCATCGTTAAATGGAGTGTTGAAACTTCCGTGCTGGGCGCTTCGTTTATGGGAAACGAATAAATTAATTTTCGTAGCCGGAAGTTGGCCCATACGCGACGAGCTGGCGAAGAAGGTTCTGTTGAATCGTTCAATGAATTACAAAGCTTCCTAACAACAAATAATGACAATAACGACGACGCTGATCAGGAACGCGTATGATTCATAACGTGTCACGTGCCATTGATCCATCGAATTTTCAGGTCATTCGCGTCAGTATTTTAGGCGATCAACGTGAAGAGTATTCGTACAGATAACACGATTCCGTGCCACCATTAAAAGTCATTCTTCATTAATAACTAATCAAAAGTTTTAATCCTAAAATCTATGTGTTCATTGAGAATCAATCGCAAGTTTCTCTACCAGCTTCGATTCTTTTTCACATTCATAAAAAAATGTATTTCCTATTCGATTAAGTAAAATGCTATCTTTGGTAGATTGAAAGATCTTTTCCAATGATTATTAGTCCCCAGAACAATTAATTAATCAAGGTTCCAATAGGCACACAAAAAAATGATTAAACAGCTATTTGCAGTTTAATAACAATAAAAAATAGTATTTATGGTTTACTAGCGGTGTAATACTGTTGCAGCCGGAACTCGAGGGAGGGTAGGAGAGAAAAATGCAACAAGCTCTGTCGTGGCTTTCGTACTAATAGAAGAGACACGTTTTCAGTCCCGTACACTTCCCGTGTGCCTTTAACTTCGCAGACACACATATATATACATAAATATATGTGTGTATACACATGTATATAAAAATACGTGTGCTGTGCTATGGAAGCTTGACCAATTAAGGGCCTCTTCGAACGGCGAACGTGTGTTCTGCTGTGGCTTGGGCACTCGCGAGTCCATGACCACTCGTGCATGGATCGTGACGACTACGACGACGATGGCGAGGACGACGTCGTCGTTGGACATTTTTTTCTAGTTCTTTTTATTTTTCATTTCCCCCTTTTTCTTTTCTTTTTATATTTTAAATCTTTTTCTCTATCCTATACTTACTTGTATATTACTATACCGCGTCTACAGCAACAACCACGCCTTTGACTGAATAATATTACATCACGACACGCAACCGGCTGCATTAAATTGTGCAAAAAAGAAAAAAAAGCTTTTTCGAATGAGGAGAAAAATGGTTCGCAGCTTCAAAGTACTAATTAAGCATCGATCTCAGGAAGAGCCCGATTACCAGTCACTTTTCTCAATGGATCACTCATCTCGAGAACATGGAACTGCAACGAGACCCGAGTTTTTATTTATTTTTCGTACTTTATAGAGACGAGTCAATTCATGGATACGTTACTTGGAAGCAGAAGAGCGTATCTTAATTAATATATTATGAAAATGGACATAGAAATTTCCTGTTTGAAAATTAGTCTTGACTTTCTGGTTATTTGTTTTAATATTTATTAACTAGTGTGTGCATTGAATGAACAGTACTTGAAATTTCTCGGTAACCGCAAATCATATGGCTTTGTCGGATGTAAGCATTTCTGTATTTCCCATTGGCCGAGTCAGGAAATCGAAAATTCAGTTCTGTTAATGCGTTGCGGCGATGTTCATTAGCTTATGTTTTTCTTTAATTTTCTGTAACGGTTTCCAGTACAGTAAGGAAAGATCATTTGTCAAATTACAAAACGGTATTGATCGTAATAGAATTTATTGGGGAAAATTTCGTATGATTCGGTATGAAAATTCTCGAGAAAAAGACATTTCAAATAATTTAAATGTCTGTAGAAATCGTGTGATCGGTGCCATCATTAAATTTATACTTTAGTCCCAAACAACAAAAACGACCCCATATAATTAACCCTTAATATCGCATACGACGAATATTCATGCAAAATAAAAGATTGTGGTCGTTTTCAACCCCGTTATTAGGTTAACGTTAAGGTCAATCGATTCATAAATGGCTCGTCCTTATAAAATGATGATTTATAAAAATAACCTGATATTGAAGAGGGTTTGCACGAAAATATTGACTTCTAGACACCGTTGACAGTGTTTCGATGTATAAATGACTATCCGTATGAATTTAAATTGAAAAAAAAATTGTCTTAATTTTCTTTAGAGTGTATAAATTCGTATAGATTTGCCAATAACTGTACCATATGGAGTTTCTACGGGAATCGCGTAGTAGTACATGGTATCACATACATAAATACCGCTGGTGGTACATGTACCTGCAGAATCTGTATTAATACGACGGGAAAAGAGCAGACTTCGCGAAAGAACGTGGCTAGCCTCGAGAGAAAGAGAGAGAGAGAGAGAGAGAGAGGAGTTCGAGTAGACGTCTCGGCCGCAAGGCTAATGAATGCGCGCGCGTGTGAAGGAGAGGCGGGTATGAGGGGCAGCAAAAGCAGCAAGAGGACCATCAAAGCTGCAAAGACCGGCTGTGGAAGGCAACAATCTCGATCCCCTCGCGGTCTTGCGCTTCTGACCTCAAGAAGAACTTGCTGAGGGACCGGTCTCTCCTCGAGAGTCTCGGGACCACGATGATATTATCTCTTTCTTTCTCTCTCTCTGTTCTTATTCTCTATCCCTATCTCTCTTCCTCTAATGTCTTTCTTGCAGCAAAATGTGTAAAGATGGAGTCGGTTATACGGAGTGTGTACGGTCCATACGAGCGAAAACTCTCGTTGCTCCGGCTCTCCTCGCGAGATATTGTACTGCCTTTGAGAGATGCCCTTGCCAGCAGGGGCGAAACACAAGAGCAATCCAGCGAGACTCTCTTCGATAAACGACCACCGGGATGCTGTGTGTAACGCGTCTCTCCCACCCGCGAGCACAATCTTCGTCTCGTTATTTCTCCTTCGTCGTCCTTTCACGGACTTGTTTTATACTCTCGTTTTTTTTTCTTTCTCTTTTTCTTCTCTCGCTGTCCTGTCGATACTCCATTTTTCTGTATCGCAAATATGAGATTCTTGCTCAGACTGCTTCTGTGGTACAGTCGACGAGATCCAAGTTTTCGTACTATTACAAAGCTTATCACCAAAGATGTCGTAAGGAATCTTAACATTCTACAATTATTATATTTTTTATGAAAAATACGAGAATTTATGTAATTCAAAAATTAATAAACTTACAATTCGTTTTGCTATAATAATCTCTCAAGTTATTGATATTTGAACCTCAATGTGAAGGGCTTTCAATAGAAAATTAAGTTCGTTTAACCAATCGGAATACTCTCGACAAAATAATTATATTGTTGCTACTATCTTTGTAAATTTGAATGAAAAATGAATTCAATTAAAAGCATCTTGTAGGAATGTCTTCAAGGTTGCTAATACATTTTTTCTTCGACTGTACAACTGAGATATTTTCAAAGGTAAGCTCTTTTATGTCGAACGGAGAGCTTATCGAGAGGTATTAACATATCTTAATTAGTTGATTATTTCGGTTCGCAAATGAGACGATCCTTAAAATACCAAGTTTTTGCTGCATAATTCAAACGAATGACTAACTAACAATGATACAAAGAATTCTGCTTTAAATTTCATCTGTCGGTGGATAAATATTTAGTTTTTTTGATTACGCTTTCATGTTTTCCTTTCTTTCATATGCGTACGAACTTTTGGTGCTCAATAATTGAAAGGGACCCCATTCCAAGGGCTCGACGATTATGACAGGACATATTTATTCATTACTGCGACGAACGGGACAAGCCCTTGAAAAAACATTCGTCTACGTGCGTGTATACATGTTCCCACATTTATACAAGCATTTGCCGTATAGTTTTGCTGTACTTTACGTCCAATCACGGAGTGTACACAAGCGAATGAACGAGAGAGAGAAAGAGAAAGAGCAGACGATCAGACGGTGAGCTGGGTGAAGCATCGAGAGGTGGAGGAGTTATAAACTTCGCGAGACTTTAGTCGCTGATTAAAGGATTTACTTGCACACGTACAACGAAAAAGAAAGATTTACAGCAGATGTATACACGGTGTCGAAATATAAAACGTTTGAAAGCAGGAATGAAAATTCAAAAATTCCTCCAACAAAGAAACCTCCTTTATTAAAAATCTTTGAATCTACTCTGATTTTATTTTCGATATTCAGCATTTCAGGGATTCTTAATTGCATCTTAGATTTTTAGTCTACGAATAGCTGCACATTTTCATAAGAAAAAATGTCAATAATTTCCAATGGCAAAACATTAGAAGCCAGGACTATATTCTCGAGCTTTTTCCTCTTTGAATTTATTTGATTGCCATAGATGTAGAACATTTACCGTCCGGATACCCTTTATATGTGCAAAAGTCTCCGCGAAAGACATCGAGTCGCGAGCTTACATCGAATAAATTACCGTGGCAACGGACCGGTAACACGGGAACGCTGTTACCTCGTGCCCCAGGACAACTAAGCGTCTCCTCCCAGTATACACATATATAGTCGTACTCCACACCGTATTAGCTGCGAGAAGCCACGACTACAAATATATATACATATCCCCGTACACATCTATATATATTTTTACGCCGTGGACGAACTTGACTAGTGTTTTTCTGGCTCCTCGTCTCGTTTCGAGCTGAGGAAGTTGCATTTTAATGCTCGTTTCCCATGACGACCATGTTTTCAGCTTCTTGGAAGAATTAAATGAATCAAAACTTGTAATCAAGGTTTGTACCGAAATATTTGCCCTGATTTCGCCCTTTTTCCAGAAGCAAAAAAGAAACTGCAAAGAGAGTGAAGAAAAAATCGGCAAATTAGTGCCACTGCATCGAGAGAATTACATTTTCTTTTGTTTTAAGAAGGTAAAAAGAATTTGCAGCGAATTTAAAATTAGCGGAATGGAGAGTGACAAAAGTTGAAAGTTACGATTACAAATGTTTCGTTAAAAAAATGGGCATTTTACGATCGATAGAATTTCAAGAATAATCGAATCCTCAAACCGGCATAGAAGTTGGTGTAATGATAAGAGGAGGGCTGACGAAGATATCGAGAGCCGCGGATTTGAATCAGCGGGTACCTGCATACGGGACCCTATTTCGTTTGATTCTTTGTCACACAGTCGTCTCCCACACGCTTGTACATAAATATACAGAAGTATTTTTGTACACGAGCAACGTGTACATGAGTCACGTGGTTTTCAGCTGGTCAGAAAATCATTAAAAAGGCGAACTTGTGCAGTTACAAACAATGTTGAAACGAGAAAAGTTGCCAACACGGAAATGATTTTTCAAGAAAATCCAGGATAGCTCTTCCAAGACAACGCTTTAACGATCCAAACCGCTACAACGAGAGCAGCAGACGATTTTCTCTCGTTGCGGAATTTCGCCGAAATTTCCGACACGTTTTTTTTTCGTAATATTCTTTAGTGCGCCTCAAGTCTTCAGTTCTCACCCTGAATTTCGCACGACCAACATGCACCAGGGTTCAAGTGTTTTATCGCTTCTGCTTTTTTTATACTCTCGGCGCTCTGTCGGAGGAAACTTGGGCGAATTTTCAAACACTCCGGAACGCATTTCTTTCGAAGTAAAAGTTAAACTGACTCGTTTCGATACTCGGAGATTGCTTCAATTTTAGCGTGAGAATAAAGTCGAACATACCGATAAACCGAAGATTTTATCTAAGATTTTGTGTTTGTGTTAGTTCGAATGGAATTCGGGTAATCTCGATATATCGATTCAATGCAGGAAGGAACAGACGAATCGCGAAATATTTTGTGAAATGAAATTGGGTATGAATTTCGAAGTATAACGTTATGTGGATTCCGAAGAAATATAAATTACTAGATTTTTGAAAAAAATATGCATTTTTAAATTTACCAATTGTAAAATTTTCATTTTGTTCGAATGAGGAACTGATACTGAATTTTTTAAAAAGAAAAAACGAACAGAAAAGACGTGGAAGTCATTTTTTAAAATTGTTAATAATTACATTATTTTTAATAAAAAAAACCAGGTCAGATATTTTGAATTTGGGAAAATCGGTGCTTTGGCAAGAAATTGTTGTTGTTTTTTTTTTAAATGAAATTGTAGGGTCGTTGATAATTATTGTGTAACTTAAATTGCATCTGTTTAAGTCAAAACAGTGAGCAAATGGATGGATTTTCAGTACCAAAAATATAATATAAAAGTTGCAACTGCATTTTCGTTCATGTCAAGTGGATTTATTGTATTTCTTGCAATACTAATTTACTTTCATCGCAGTTCCGTTAAAAGAGTGCGAGTAAGAAAAAAAAAGTACAAAAATAAAAGGACACGACGGAGAACGGATTTTGCGAATTCAGGTGCCGGAGGTCAGCTTACGTCAGGTTAGGGTTCTCGGTCTGGCCATGGACAGAGCGAATGGATATCCCCACTACATTCATGTTCGCCGTTTCTTATTTCTCTTTTTTGCATCCTCCGCTTCGTGTTCTTTTTACGGGTGAGTCCGAAGGACCGAAACCGAATTAAATTCGTATACGGTACCCAATGTTTTCGACCTCTGTGTTTTTTTTTTCACTCAAATGATTTAAAAATTCGAACCAAATGCTCTACAAATTATTTATCACTTATCGACACCTTCTCACTGCTTTTATCGACATTTATTTATTTATTAAATAAAGAAAAAGCTTCGTTAGAACAGTAAATATTATGAAAAATCTTTTGAAATTACTCGGAACCATAACTTTTTCAATTTGCATTGTTAACACCTTTGTACCGATTGTTTATGAACTTCGAGATAACCAGAACAGAATGGATTTCATTGAATTAATTGTCTCGACATCGTAACTGTTTTTTTGTCGTTGTTTTGTTTCGTATAAATGTAACCTCGTTCGAAACGTACTGTTTTGTTATCACAGTCACTAATGAACGGGTACGAAACAAAGACGATAACAAATGTATCTTTGTAATGGATAAACGCGTTTGCAAATCCGGCTTGGATTATCTTTCGAGGGATCGATTCTTCGTCTTTTCTTATCGACTTTTTCAACCCATAGAACTTGGATATCACGGAGACCGTGATCGACCGTAACAAACTATATATAGTCAATATATACGTAGACGCGGTATAGTTATTTCTCTTGGCATGCAGGCTCGAGAACTCGA
Source organism: Campoletis sonorensis (assembly GCA_013761285.1). Lineage (NCBI taxonomy): Eukaryota > Metazoa > Arthropoda > Insecta > Hymenoptera > Ichneumonidae > Campoletis > Campoletis sonorensis. The sequence continues at coordinate 2,533,795 of JACEOJ010000068.1, forward strand.
TCGTTATGGTCAGCGCTCATGCACGACAAAGTCACGGTAAACAGGTTCACGAACGTCGCCACGGACTCGAGATGCTTCGACGCTCGTGGACGCTTACCGCCAACCGATTCCTCCGCACCAGGGCACAAAGAACGCCCTTTCTTCCTTCCAGACCGAGGCTAAATTAGCGGGGGTATATCGTAGTCGTTGTTCTTCATCGACTTCGAGGACGAACGAAACGAGAAAAATTGCAACCCACCGAACGAAGGACATCGCCTTGCATTCTACAAGACGAATAACCGTGAAATGTGATCTCCCTGCTCGTACTCCATCAAATCATGGTATTAAACATACTTTATTCACCTCCGTTTATTTTTTTCGAAACGAAAGATTTTTTCGACCTTGAAATCGAATCGTCGATTTGATACTTGACTTTTAACGAGATGTTGGAGTTGAAATTTATTCTTCAAGCCAACTCTGTGTTGCTAGCATAGAAAAATGTTTGGATAGAAAAATTGGCAAAGTTGTATGAACCCAGTAGAGCTGACCTTCGCGATGTGGAGGTCGATCATCGTCAAGATCCAAAGAAGGACGGATGGAGACACAAAAAAAGTCTAAAATAGGACGATGTGACGATAAAGAAATGATGAATTATACGAAACTACTGCCTTCAAATACATCGGAATAATTCGACTGCATCATTGCAGGCATGGGGAAAAAGCAATCTTTTGTGTTCGGGATCTTGTCTTGAAATAGATACCCAGGGAAACTGAAAATTCGATGAGATTTCAAACTCCCTGGACTTTTTCAAATTCCCTATTCCTCGAGTTTATTTTGTTGTTAATATTTTTATATTGTTTTTGGTACAGAACTTTCTATATCGATAGCATGCACTACCGATTTCGAAATGAATCTTATTCACGTTTTTTTTTTTAATTCTCTTATCGGATATCGTACAGCTCACATGTGACGTGGATCACAAGAAATAGAGCGTCCGGAGAAACGGTAAAGAAACACGACAGATGAGAAAGAATTCGATCGAAATCGGAACGACCGGTTTCACTCTCAACGAGAGAGCGCCGACGGTGTACGTATCAAAGATCTCTCTCGTTGGCTTCGGGAACGCGGGCACCTGCACGATGCCACTTCAAATATCTTTTTCACTTGTTTTTCTCTTTCTGCTTTTCCTGCTCATGAAATCATCATATTGCAAAAGTGCAGTGAAATCTTACTCACCATTTTGTTTTTTTTTTTTATTTTATTTTTTATAGAAATACTCGGTTGTAAAATATTGTGCCCTAGTAAATTGCGCACCTATTTGCAGGCGCCGTACATCTTTTCAATAATTGCAACGACAAAACTGTCATAATGTCATAATTTATAATTATTTTTATATTTTTTCCTGCAATTTTACAACTTTACAATAATAATAAATATTTAATAACATAACGTATGAACCTTCACATAAACAAGTAGATTTTACTCAATGTTTTCATCAACTATTTGTCTTTAGAACATTCATTTGTACAACAAATAAAAAATATTCCACTACAAGTTCGAAGTAAACAATGATCGTGGATAAGCTCAATCAGAAAGTGACGAAGGATGAATTAAAAACCTTTCGGAAAGTTTGATATTTTCTGTGTTCTTTTTCCTCCATTTTCCTCCATTTTCTGTAGTTTTTTCTGTTTCACGTTTCGTAGATTTTCCAAAATTTATTTGGTATGTTCAGTATTTATTCATGATTCGCTTGCAAGACTGTAAATCTCATCGGAAATATTGTGCATCGCGTGAGAACGACGGAGCAAAAGATTCGAGAGGCCAAAGAAAGGAGGAGGAAGTTGCAAGAGCTTTGGTCATTTTATCATTGTTTTTTTTTTTTTTTTTTTTTTCACTGACTTATTCTTCGTCAAGCTCTATTGGTTCGTTCTGCTTACCGAATAATACACGATTCATAAATCTTTGCTAAGGTCTGTAAAATAATTGAAAATCTCAACGATTGCAAAGTCTACTGATGGAAAGAAAAGAAAAAACTCATTTTTCCGGCAGTTACGTCCGAACAGAAATTTTCATATAAATTGAGAAAAATTGGGGCAAATCACTTCGAAAATTTCTGGTACACCACGAATTAAGTCTCATTCTTAAGACGATCATTGAGTCTAAAATCATGAAATTTTGTCGAAAATTCTTCGTCGAGGTTGCGATTGTTTGTTGGTGTGCGTTCTCTCGGTATCGCGGACAATGCTCCTTTCCTCTTCCTCTTCCGGTTGGCCGGATCCCGTGGTTCGTATCCTCCTGGGCTCTATTTACTGGTATTCCTCGAGTTGAAATTTCGAGATGAGGCTGAAGAGGAGGGGTCCGGAGTGCCAGATTGGTGGGGCAGCAAATCATCAGCTATATTACACGTTTCTTTCTTTCTCTCTCTCGCTCTCTCGCTCTCTTTCTTTCTGCCTCGCTAAGAACTTCAATGCCGGGGCCCTCTCTCGTTGGGTTTCGCCAAGAAGAGACTTAACGGTAAATCCGCGGCCGCTGGCGTCCAATGAACCCACTCTCCACGTCGACAGCGCACCAGTACACGAACACATTTGCTATAAACTTATAACCTCACACAAGCACACAATTTTATATAGTCTTATGCGCCCGCAGCAAAAGACCGCATCATGCTTTCATCGTCGACAAACTCACACATTCGATCATGACGTAAAACACGAACCGGCGTCTTCGGTCAAATCCAACGATGAAAGAATGAGGAGAGGCTGAGCACAAAAATACTCTTGGTCCAGCTCATCGAGAGAAAAACAAGTATCGAACGTGGTGATATCTATCGAATCGAGTCTGAATTGACAATTTGAAGGCAGCAGGGTCTACTACGTAGTAGACTCGATGATCCAGGAAGTTTTTTTTTCTTCAGTGATCGATATGTAGATCGAAAGGCACGGTTACAAATGTATCAGGTACCAAATGCGATCGAGAGATCGTGTAGATTCTCTTCAAGATTATTGTGATTGTATATATGAATTGGTTCTGGTACTTATTTTTATAGTCGATCAAATTAAAAATCTGGGAAGATTAATTAATCATCATCCAGGCATGAAAATTTGATGGATTTTTATGAAATCAAAGTTCCAGCGAGTTCAATGCTTTGTCTACTTCCTTTCAAATCCATCGTTCCTTCCTTTTTATCAGCATTCTTCAATTTTTATCCACCTATCGTATTATTACGACAGACACACATGGACGAATGGGATTTTTGGTGGTATGGGGATTTCCCAGGAGTGGGAACGTGAGAAGTTCAACGATGTTGGGTGTATCAACTATGAGTATATGCGAGAGAAGGAACCCGTCGAGAAGATCGTACACAGAAGAGAACGAAGAGAAGAAGGTTGCGTCATCGACCGGTAAGATCACCAGCCTGAAACTGGGTCGCGGCTCTCTCAAGGATTTTGGAGTCGAAGACTCATCCATGTTCGAAAAGGTGTGCGTTCGTTCTCTAAATTACGACCTAATGTCTCATCATTCAATATTTTTTTCATTACATTAGAATTTCAAAGTATGTGGAAATAATTTTTATTTTGGATTAAACGAGTGTTGAATTTGCAAGAAAGATATTTAAAAAAATTCTTCTATAATAATCAAGATTTCTCTCAATCAATTTTCCAAAAAAAAAAAAGAAAAAAAAATCGTTTTTATGTACGATCTTTTCTCGAATTGACATACATTGCATTAAAGTTTCGTGTTCAGACAGTCCTGCATCAATTAACTTTGCATAAAAATGTGCGTTGGTTTGTAAGAATCAAAGTAAAAGGTTTGATTTTGAAATTCTGCTGTTTTGGCAGTTAAAAAGTCAAGTTGTTTATTTGGTTAGCTCGATTAGAGGGAAGCTGCGAATTGGTCACGAAGATTCTTTCTCCTTGAAAAACCTGTCACGTGTTTCGAGTGAGTCATTGACTGAGAGGCGTCAAGAAAAAAAACAAGAAACCAAAAAAAAAACAAGAGCAATCCAAGATTTTTTTGCAACGCAGTTTTTTCTCACGAACTTTGATCGAATCAGTGATTCTTTCGTTAGACATTCGTCACAAATGACATAAAATAAACGATCGATAAACATTGAAACTTGTATTTTGAGCCTGTGTTCGATCTTCAGTGATATTCCGATGAGAAACTCCTGGTCGAATGGTTTATTCATTTAGAGGATTTAAAAGACCATCTTTTCTTTCGTAACGCACCGTAACTGAGTCGTGAAAAGTGAAGAACCAGGTAATAATGTGCAAGTTCAATGTATTCACATTGGTGCGGATGAAATGGAAACGTGAATGATGATTTGTAATTCAAATATCGTCGAAAATGGATACACGAATATATGAAAATTATAATCCCGAGTATCTTATCACTTAGCTACGAATGTGGTCACTACTTAGTACGAACAAGAGGCAAATTCCATATAAATATATAAAGTTTATAGCTATTCGATAGCTTGGTATTTGTGACCGTGAATTACACATGAAAAAATCGACGAAACTTTTAATGGAGGACAAAAAATGGTGGAGAGTTCGTCGGCTTTGATTTTATTAGCGATGGAAGGTCCGAGAGCGGAATATCGATGGATCTTTTTATGTATGGAACGATGTTTGATGGTCGTTGACGAAGCAATACGCCTGAAGAATTGACAAATCGACGAAACGTGTTTCGTTGTTCGATCTGACACTGTGATCGATTATTTTAGTCTTTACACTTGCACAATCAACAGACCTGACATCTAGATCGCATTGTAAAGATTTTTCTTGAAATATATCATTAAGATACAATGAAGGAGCTCGCTAGCGATGGTTTCGTATATTATTTTGCTCAATGATCTTTCCAAAGCAATCGAGAGATTCCCAGGAGTATTCTCGAAGAGATAACGGAAATTTTTTAATTAAAATAACAATTGAATTGAAAATAAGTAATTAGAGGGGAAACAATGCAGTGGAAGGATAAAACGCGATTGGGTTAAAATAGAAGCAGAGTTAAATAATAACGATAGAAAACGTGGTTGAGCAATATGCAAGAGGATTCGAGGGGAGAGAAAACGTGAACGATATGTATACGTATATAGAGAAGAAGAAAAAAGGAATGAAGAAAAGAACGAGAAAGGGAGGCAAGTGAAGAGAGAAAGAGCGAGAGATGGCAAGAAATGGTGGAGGCAGAATACAGTTATCTCTCGTTCTCGGTAAGTTTCTTGCTTCTGTGTTGGTTAATGTACCACCACGTGATTCTCAAGATCCAAAGCCGTTGTATAGGCTCCCGGTATCTTGAAGCAGCGGCAAAAGCAATAACACCAAGACCAAGACGAACAAGAAGCAGGAGCAAGAGCCAGGAATAACAAACAGCTTATGCTTAAAGTTGTTCGACTGGCTGTTCTTCCGACCGGCTGACTTCCATACCAAGAATTCATTTTTACATCACACATATATCATCGTATATTTATCCTGTGGCCAGCAACGAAAAATCATTTATTTTATTCGAATCTATGGTAATTCAGGCTCTCCTGAAATATCTATCGATTTAAACAAAACTCAAATGAATCAAAAATCATATTTATTGGACAAGTCCAATTATCCAGTCTGTTCTAACAATAACGTCAACTTTTTTTTAGTAGTCGTTTCATACTGCGTCATATTTCAGGTTCCATTGAATTCTTGATCACGAAAAATGACGTGAAAATATAATTTTTAACAGATTGTTTCAATAGTTTTAATTGAAGCGATGATCTGTAATTTTCAGAGGCACTTGCCAACAGAATTAAATGTGAAAATGTATTAAACGTTACTAAAGCTTTAATATTCATTTTTCCTTGTAATTTTTTTTTAAATTCTCTATAGTGACGCACCAGACTCTGCAAAATCAAGGAGTTTGTTAGTGATTATGGTCTTTTATCAAGGTCCGGTGAGTATGAAAATTCCGGAATTTATGAATTACGTTTGTAAATGTATTTAAAATGAATACAAGTTAATTAATGCTTTCTCGTTGCGTGATATCGTATACTTTCTGTATCGGTTTTAATTCCTTCGAGAATCAACGATAACCACAGACTCTCGACCACTCCCAACATAACTCAGTATATCCTCGAATAAAACACTGCAACGTGCGTAAGGTACGTTGAAGAAAAAATTATCTGCTTAGCAATTTTCGCTGCCATTGAATAGAAACATTAACAGGAGACAGGACGAGTTCGTCCTTGTCGCGGTGTTAAATGTTAACAACGAACCAATGATGACAAGGGAGTTTGAAAAGATAGAGTGAGAAAGAATTATTCATGGACAACGATTAAAAGCTTCCGTGGTCACGTAGCAAATGAGAAATGGAATTCTTTGTAACTGCACGTACGAGAGCTCGTTGCTTTGACGACAACTCGGAAATCTATTGATGATTGATTTAAAGGCTTCATCTATTATAATTCTTAATTAGACAACTTCGTAGTTCCGGGATGTCTTATTATTTAACGACAATCATTAAGAATATGTTATGTGGCTTTTTTTCTGCCCATCCTAACATTTCAAACAAGAAACTTTCCCTAATTCGAAGATCTTCTGGATGCAGTAATTTCGCATTTTGTTTGAAATAAAAAGCTACCTCGATCTGAAAACTTCATTATTTTCGAACGATTCCAATTCATCTGATCGGCGTAAACGTTACAATGCACTAGTCAAAATGCAAAGTGCATTAAAAAATGGATAAAAAAAAGAAGACCCAGAATCAAGGTTCCAACAAAACAAATGAATGTGAGGTGTAATGCGAGAGTTGCATCATCGGGTGAAATGCGAATAAGTTGATGTGCTTGGTTAGCTCTTGAAGCGATGGTGTCTGTTGGCGGCGCTGAGGTCGCGTGATCGAAGAATCGATCGCGATACTCGAGTGGGGTAGAAAAAGGGGCAGGAGGGGCAGAAGGTCCCCGTTGGTTGTGCCAATGTGCTGACTCTCTGGATATTTCGCCGCGAGAGTATCAAACTTGTGTGTATGTGTGGTGCACTCTCGACTCCGTTGACTCACTGACTCCTGACGGATCTACCGTTACGAGCAAAAGTGAACTAAGTTGTGTCTCTGGAGCTTGCGGTACCCACACACCGATATAACTCTGTATACATATGTATATGTGGTTTATGTATACATTATGCTACATCTTCGTACATATACATAAGCGAGTGTGGGATACTAACAAAGGACTTGCGGGCGTTCAAGATCTCCGCGGTGTGTTGACCGAGGCACGAGAAAACGGCGTTACATACGCAGAGAGTAAGAGAGGAGAAAGACTCTCGATTGCAGGGGGGCGTGCACGCGGTATACGGACATTTTTCGAGAGCAGAGAAAGGAGAATTGCATTACGGTACATGGTAAACCAAACAAGAACAACACTTCTCGTTGCTCCGATTTATTCGTTGCAACGAGGCAAAAAAGCTATCTCTAAACACACACACGCACACGCGCATTTGATGAAATTTCATTTTTCATGCACTTCGTGAGACTTCGAACGATGTCGTAATTTCGGGCGAAGTTTTGTTTGTTTTGTTTTTCTGTTTCTACTACATTTGAATGCGGGGTTGGAAAGGAAGTTCTAAAAGGTGAAGTTTTGGGGTAGATTTTCAAGAGCCTAGAGTGCTGTTTTATTGGAATTTATCAGGAGGATTTGAAATCAATATTCTTCTTAGGGTTTTTGGTGGCAGCTGAAATTTGTAGCTTTTTTTTTGTTGTCTCATCTTAAGTACAAATTTACGGGCAGAATTGCGCCAGGAGAACGATGTATTTTTATGGAAGAAATTTAAGAAATGGTTGAATAACCACGCGGAGTCGGAATCTCTATGAATCGGTTAATGGATTTTAATTTGAGGGTTCCGAAGATACAACGTAGTTTTTCATTCTCTTTCCAAGATCTTGGCGATTGATTTTTTTTTTTTTCGTTCGCTACCAAGGGGTTGCGCCATATGGAGAACGGGGGTGCGCTTCTGACTTTTCGATTTCTTGTAAGCTCTGATACGCGCGCGCGGTCAAACTCATTCTCTCATCCCTCGGTATTTTTGGGACGAAACCCCAAATTATGATTCCACGAAAGTTTTATGAGGGCCGCGTAGAAAAAGTTTTTTTTTCACTAACAATCGTCGAAGAAGGCAGCAGGAGAGCGTCGTCCGAATGTGGAGCAAAAGGAGGCGGGGGAGGATGACTATGATCGAAAAAAATCTCGAGAGCTACGATCCATTTCCACAAAATAGGACCCTTTTAAAAACCTTTCCAAATTTATCCCTTTTCGTGTCACGTGTTACATTTTAACCCAAAACGTATGGCCTGACTTCTTTTTTTTTTTTTTGGATATTCACACGTATAACTCATCCAGGTATCCGATGATTTTGCTGATTTTAATAAATCATGAGGTTTCACACGAAGAAGGCTACTTTTTGAACGAAAAAATAATCAGCCACAGTTTCCAGTTTTATTATTATGAATACTTCGTTTAAAAAAAAAAAATACGAGTCAGCGCACCCTTTTCACGAGAATAGCAGATGTTGTGTCCGGCGTGGATTTGTACAAATTTGAAAACTCGTTATTCTAATTGCTGAACAAAAAATGTACATTATGAAGTGTAATTTTTTAATTAGATTATAAAAGTAGTCTAATTAAAAAATTAAAATTCATTATGTAATTTTTCATCTTTTTAATTTATATTTATGGGAGTATAATTTTTGAAGCTGCCATTGACAATTAACACGATAGAGAACTTTGGTTTAATTTTGTCGTTCTCAACGTAGCAACAAAAGACTCGTAGCATCGTAAAAATCCATTTTCAAAATAATTTGCCACAACTATTTTCTTTGTTGAAATAATGATCAATTGATGTTTCCTTGAGAATTTCTGAGCATGGGAAAGCAACTAATAAAATTGTGTTTCATTTATAATAATTGACGTACCGCGTACTCGTGCTCTTGAGTCACAGCCATTTTTGGTCTTACCGCAAATTGTGAAGGAATATATAGGTGGCTAAATGTATAAAATAGCAGAGGGGTTATTTGGAGTTTGGTGTGTGTATATATTTAGTTCAGACTGCTGATTGGTCACGATGGTTGCAGCAACCGAGGCCAGACGTTTTAATCACAGTTGGTAAATTGCTCGGTAGCCATGATCGCTCATCAACAACATGCTAGAGTAGCAGATGCCATTGAGAAGAACCGGCGGACCTTGACAGAGCCGTATGCAGCTTCATCGTGTTGCCTGATGATGCTAGAAATGTCAATGAACCAAGAGCTGCTTCCTCGCCTCCCATCAAAATCACTAACGCTCTGATATAAACCGCAGTTAAAACAAATTCAATTGAAAAGTAATTCATCCTTTTTGTGTAAAAGGATTATCTTTGGCTACTGATTGCACTTTTTCGTAAATCCTCTAAACTGACAGATTTAAAGAAAAAAAAAATCAAATAAGACATGAATGGAATCGAGGGAGTAGAAAATTTGAAAATTTTTGCATTTAGACTAAAATCTAAGCTGTCATTATTTTGTTATATTATTAAATTACATTTTCAATTAATTCCTTCAAAGTTTTTCTATCCATAATATACGTTCATCGAAGTTGAAAGCTTTCTTTAAAAATGTCAGCTTGTCGTTAAACGACAGATAATCTATGAGCTGCTATAACTGCCAGAAAAACTCGCGAACGAATGAAAATAAAAAATAATAATAAACCTTTGGTGGAAAAGAGGTTCCCGTTAGAGCAGTAAGACTTTTTTTTTTGCTTTTTGACTTTACGAATAAATTTTGGGAAAAAAATTGTAGAAAAAAAAGGGTAACCATGTTCATGGCACGTTGAGGATCGTGAACGAGTGGTGTTTCGATCGTTGTGCGCGAGACTGCAATGTTGAACGCTCTTTTCCAAAGCTAATCCGTCCCGACTAAATTCGTCGTTGGTTCAACCCTTCGGGCACCATAAACACAGCGACGTTTAGAAGGGACGATACAAAAGGCTTGGATCCTTGCACAGGAGCTTAGAGACGAGAGTAAGAAATCTTTGAACGCTCTCCTTAATCCTTTGGCTGCATCGGCCCTCGTTTGTCCATTCCATATGAATCTTTGGAGAGTCAAGTTTTTCCGTCAAATTTCGAAAGCCAATTACCAAATGTTCAAAAGAAGAGATTCTCGTCTCAACAATATGCCGCCAACCCGCGGTAATTCCCATAATGACAGTACCTAAGGGACTTAAGCCTTTCACCCGCTCTATAAAAAAAAATGAAAAAAAAAAAGAAAAAAAAAAAACTTTCACCGAAGGGTCCTGAGCAAAAGATCCGCTTAAGAAGGAAAATAATTTTTTTCCAACGCGATTTTCCTGCCACCGTTTCAACAAAGTTTTTCATACGAAGTTTTGAGAAGAGTTAATCAGCTCGTTTATCGATTCGCTTAACCCTTTAGCCTCCTCATAAACGGAGTCAATTTTTTCTTGACTTCTTATACACCAGCAGTTTTCACCCAATATTTTTCAAAGCTGTAAGAAAAAAGGACGAAAAAAATTGGGCGCCACATATATTTCTGGGATTTGCGGTGATTTAAATTTTTTGCTGTATGAACGGCTTGACCTTGTGTCAAAAACCGCAAGTTTTTCAGCACGGGTCAAATATTCAAGGCACCGCCATGGATTCCGGTTATTTTTTTTTGTCTCATAAATGAGAAATAGGTCAGGAAGGTTCGTTAACACGATTGAAAAACTTCGAATTTGAGATATCGATTGGCTCCGATATTGATTTATAAACGATAAACATATAGATACGGAATTAATTGTTAATGCAAATGATTTTGCATTAGCATTTTTAATATATCGATGAGTAAAGTCGAATAAATGATGGCCTTAACCTTACACTCTTCGTTTTCAAGGTGCAACGACTCTTCCAAACGTGTCTGGTTATAGTCTCGGATCTTTGGACCGAGATGGATGTCTTTAATGGCCAGACCAATTCAATCTGCATTCGAAAAGCTATTCTTCTTTTTTTTTCCTACAAATAATTGAGCCAGCTCGCACGTTTCTTTTGTAAATAAAATTGAACCTTGGCATCTGCGGAAGAATATTAAGAATTTGCGTTATTTGTTTCTCAAATACTCTTTTTCAAGGCCTCCAAATAGCGTTTTATGTGAACGACATTTAGCCACAACAATCCAATAATCGATTGTAAAAAATTGTTGCTATTTTTACAAGTCTTTATTCGACGCCGCCAAAAATTCAATAATAAACAATGATTTTTTCTCCATTACTTCGATGCACTACAGTTTTTTTTTCTGTATTTTTCATAAATGATCAAGTTCGATTGCTGTAACGTGATTCTTTCGTCAGAGTATTGTTGTGATGATTCGTTTTAAGTGTTATCATATTTAATGGCGTTTTTCATAACGATCTTATGACTGAAACAGTTGATCATTCTGACTAGTCAGCCAGAGCAAAAAACTACCTTAACGATCTCGTTAATCATCGTTTCTCGAGGGACAATGTGCAAGAATGATAATAATAAAACACGAACGATTCGGGCAAAGATTTGATTTGGTGAAATCATTGCTTTTACAACCTTTTTTTTTCGTTCATGGAAACGCGATACGTTAAGTCGTCGCGGTTTTCTATGTTTGTTAATGCGTCATCGACCACTAAACAGGCACTTCGACAGCGTTCAAGGCTAAGTCGCAAAGTTTTAACGTTTTATTTGAAAAATACTCGACGTGCCGTTATTTGCAGATTCAAACGTAACTCTAATGAAAAAAATAGTCGCCGCGATGTTTTACTTCAACAAAGATAAGAATTTCTTCACGTGATTCTTTTCGCAGCGGAAAGAACGTTTCAGTTCACGATAAAAAGGGACCATTTTCGTTGCTTTTTTTCCCTCAATTGATACATCCGTTGCAACTTGTTAGATTTTTCATCCGTAAGCAGCTTTTTTTACTACTCCACAGTTCCTCTCCTTTCGCGATAACAACGAAGATGTAATAATACCGCCTCAAGTGTGCATACGTAAAGGACCATTCATAGTCCTCCACGCATCATCAGAGACCTGTTTCCGCTGATCGGAAGGAAAAAAAACGATATTACTGGCAAAAAACGAAGGAAAGAGAAATAAAGATAGAAAAAAAAGTTTGTAAAAAGCCCGCTGGCGTACTCGGCCCTGCCCACTTCCTCGCCAGTCTGAATATACGTATTCCCGGAGGATATCGCTTCTTAGATACCGCGAGAAAATCTCAACGAGGGATGAGAACACTTTTCTAGAGAGAAAAACCTGTCGAGGATGATTCGTTGACGAGGTAATTAACGTAGGAAAATAATACATTCGTATAATTTGGACGAATTGAGTCTGAAAGTTTTAAGCAAAGTAGTTCCTTCTTTTTTTTAAAGTACTGTACTTTATCTTATTAAAAAACTAGTTTTTTTTACCAACAGATTCTCAATACGATGCTTCATCGGTTACTTTCTATTTCTAATTATTTTGAAACCAATTCTGTGTCACGAAGAATTATTATTAAAAAAACGTCAATAAGGTACAGAGAGACAAAGTTACAAGTAGTTGGTCTTTGGTCGATAGAAAGGGGGTTGTAAAGTGAGGACCGACCACGCGAGGATCAACCGCGTGGTGCCTTTAAAGCATTGATGTGGAAACTTTGGACCGAGCAGTGCGGACGAGGCTCGTAGTCAAACAGTCACCCAGCAATATTTTTTTATACCAGGGCAATTTGGTTTTTGGTTCGTTTTTGGCGATTCTGTACCGAAGCGTTCCGGTGACAAAAAGTCAATAAAAAAGGGTTTTTTTTCTTCTTCTTCTCTTGGCTATGAAATACCTGGCATAAAGCAATTACCGACCGTTTGCATTAGCCGACGTCTTTAGAAATTTTGGCCAAAAAAAACCACCGATTCCGTTACGGACAGTAGGCAAGGCTTAAATATTTTTCAGGGGCTGAGTAAAACACGAATAAATACCATCGACGAATTCTTTGCTCGGTTTTTTTTATTGCACCACGCGACAGTCCGAAAAAATGTTTTATTACCCTTTTTTTTTGTTTGTTTGTAAAACGTTCCTTCGGTCGCTATAGGTACGCGTTATATTCATCGGTGAGGTCAATGAGGTGTAGTGGTGAAGAGTTGACGCTCGTAAAAACCAAACCCAAAACTAGACCCCAGATTTTATTTTTCGACAAACGGAACATGTGCGTGCTATCTTTTTACTTATTTTCTCTCATAAGCTTCCGAAGTCGTAATAAAACGTATACAATGTATTCTACACTATTCACGTATTTGCAGTAGAAGAAAAAAAAACGAAAAAACAAGCGTTAGAAAAAAAGATATTGGAGCAATTGAAAAGATCTCCACGAAAGAGTAAAAATAGATGACAAACAATTTGTTGTTGTTGTCTTCGATAATCAATCGTGAAGTTAATCAACAGAGATCAACGTGTAATTTCGATTAAATTTTTGGTTAGAATGATTTTAATCAGGTTTTTATTTGATTTGATTGTTAATCGATTTGAATAAATTTGCAGACTATTCAAATGTGAATGTTCATCCGGAGCACTTTCACCGCATCCGGCTTTTGAAAAGGGGGAAAAGATTTAGTAATTCAATCGATCTGGGGGACCTCACCATACGAAAGGATCGAAGTCCTTCCATTTTAACCTTTGTTCGGAGCTATTGAGAATCTTATATGGGATATAAAGGAAGAGAAATGTGAAAAATGCTATGAGCAAGTGAGAGAGAGAGAGAGAGAAAAGAGCCGGAGAGGAACAAGGCGAAGAGGAAGATTCATTTTTCCATTGGATCGTCCAGCACGGGGCTAAAGGGTCCCTTAGGATAAGCGTGGGAGAGCCGGACAGGTGGGACGATCTATACCCACTCCAAACTCTCCTATGGGGTCTCTCGCCACCTTCTTTTCACTCTCTCAAACCCAGCGCACCTTGCCCATATGTATAAGATATATTATTTCCACCAGAGCCTTCACTTTTCCCCGATGCGATCCCCGCCATCCCGACACACCTTGTGGGAAAACGTATCGACATGTAGTATAAACTGTTGATACTCACCATCTCTAAGCGGATGCTCTGAGACCCTTTAAAATAGAAAATAAAATGTATCTGATCCTAAACAAAGATCGATACTCGCATCATTGTCGTAGCAAACTTCATCCCAATGTACTTTTCTTATTCTACGTGTTTTATGTATCCTGCTAGGGAAAGAAAAAACAAAGGAACCCTCACACGTCTAAAGTTTCTTTAGAATAAATCAAATTTAATCGATACTGATGAAGAAACAGCAAAAATTTTTGCTGAAAATCGAACATTAACATTTTGAACGTTAATCATGTTTTAAAGGATGGTTTTTAAACATTTTTTGATCATAGCAAGAGTATGATTCAAGTTTATTCGATTGCGAAGAGAAATATAATCGGACTGCAGCATAAATTCGCTCGATGATAAAATAGTCAGGAAAGCGTCATCATCAACAATGTTAAATCCATTCTGAAGTGTTTTAATATCGGGGTAAACGCGTTTCTATTCCGTATAAGAAAGATGACGAATGACGGAGTGTGTATTTAGCAGGAAAATAACGGTATAGGCGATTGGATTATAAAAAATTGCGTGATCAAGTCAGCCACTGAGTCGCGATCTCCTCGTATCGATGATCGAACATTCAGCACACCTACACCTTAATTATCCTGAAATTCGCCTCGAATTTTTTTCTTTCGAATCACAAGTCACAATAATTTGAGAAAATGTCGTAGGCGCCCAACGAAACTCGATGCTGACATCATTCCGTGCGTGCAATGTTGTTTCGTCAGTTTCAAAAGTGGATACTCAAATGTTTTCGGACATCGAGAAACCCTCGAGTCAAAGAATAACAACGAACTTCCTTTTGTGGTCAATTTTACGGGAATGAATGAATGGCATCGGGAGAGGACTCGATGGCCCAAAGGATTGTTCGAGAATTCAGTTCAATAGTTCGCTTTGGAAGCAGCAACAGGACAAATGATGCCCAACCCTTTGCCTCGCAACAGTGTTGAATATCGTTGGTCAGTCGGTCGAACCAATGTCTTCGGGCTAATTTATTTGGACTAGCTCACCTTTTGAAAAGAAGATTTTTCAGGCAGTGATGACACT
This sequence comes from Campoletis sonorensis, assembly GCA_013761285.1. Lineage (NCBI taxonomy): Eukaryota > Metazoa > Arthropoda > Insecta > Hymenoptera > Ichneumonidae > Campoletis > Campoletis sonorensis. The sequence continues at coordinate 2,548,907 of JACEOJ010000068.1, forward strand.
TTCATATTGTCGTAAATTATTCACGATGCATAGATAATGCGAGAAACGTCAAAGCATTCATTTGAACTCGCAAGTTTTCTTGTTTTTCTTCATGGCACGCCATTGGTTAACCCCATCCTTAATCTATTGGTTTAATTCATGGGTGTCGTAATCTCTTTCTCGGTCCATTCGGTTGTATATTTCAATGGCTTTGCACCCAAGGTCTTTGTTAAAAGGCTCAACGAAAAGGAAGGTAAGGATTTGCCTCGTTTTCTACGCCCATTTCCTTCCTCAAAAGCCTGGACTTGTGTCAAAATATACTCAGGATCAGTTGAAACCTATTTTGGCGATAATCACCGTTTAAACTGCTAATTGAAATTATTCTCGACACCCATTTAGCTGAACAAACATATATTTCGGAAGCCGAAATAAACAGTTTATTTATTGACAAATTTTGAATAAATATTTTAAAGCCAATCGAGTCACGGCAGGAATGGATAATATTTACTGAAACTGAAATTCATTTTGCTATGACTCAAGTCATCGTTGACTAAACACCAGAAAACTAAACATCTGAAAGAAACAGCTTCTCTAAAAATCGATCTGTACGTTATAAAATGCATAAGAAGGCGAAATTCGATTTTCTAAACAAATGAAACAATTTATGAAGTTCATTATGGATGAATTTCTTGGAATTTACGTTACTGCAGTTTAATTAGAATTTATCCTGTTTCCTTGAAGTAAATATTGCTCAAAATCCAAACAACGTTAGCTCTAACCAAATAAAATAAATTTCCTGGAGTGCCAAGAATGTCTAATGGTCGATCGTAGTGGCCAAGTTTGCCAAGCCAAAAATATCCATTTGAATATGTTGACCCAGAGTCAACGAGAGAACGAAGGAGTGTTTAAAGCGGTCCTAAAAGTGGTTTCAACTGATTTCCCATCCTCATTCGAAAGATTGCAGAAAGGCACCGGCAGCAGCAACACTTCCGCTGAACTATTTTTCGTCCTTTTTGTCCCCGTCGAGTTCGAAGTTTCTCACGAAACTGATCGGGGTTAAAAACCGTCATCCGTGAGCGTCAAACCTTCGAAAAACTCGTTCACTCACGGGAGTCCATACACCCCCGTACGATCTTCTGAATTCACGCTTTAGAAAACGGCAAGGGGGTGAAAAAGTGGCCTTGTGTTATAATGCGCGTTCTTATGGGCCGATTCTATTCAATATTCACGATCTTTCTCTTTCCGTACCTTTTTTTTCTCTCGACCGCACCCTTTCGTTCATTTTCACACGGTACGAGGGAGAGAAAACACGAGAGCCCATGGCTATCGAGGAAATGTTTTTCCATTCGACGTGAAAATCCGATCCTCCTTCGATCAACTTCACACGATCGTACCTTCATCCGTTAACATTCTTTTGCCTCACCCATATAGCGTTTTACTCATACACATTTACAAATATATAGATCCTAGAACGGAAATGCGTGTGGCACGAAACTTCACCATGTGAAATTCATGCGATCGTTTAATCCACATTTTTTTATATTATTGTGCCCTTTTCGTACTAACGGTTCTCATGACCCCCTTCGGTTTGATCGTTTGGAATATTTACCAAACGGGATGTTTGTACGATCCGATTGTAGACAGAGATAAATCGAATAACGTCGTTGCTCGATTTTTGGTGTTGTTGAAAGTTGTTGTGCTGATTGGCCGAATTTTCAATAATTGCTTTTTTCCCTATTAAGAACTGATAATCTAGAGATTTAGATCGGGGAGATCATGTGGCCGGTGCTACGATTGAAGAAGACCGAACGGTTTCTTGCGATCAAGAAAGAGTTTAAATTAAAAAATACCCTGGCAGCCAACCCGATTTGTGTCGAGTATTCCCATTTCTTGGTGCGATTGTTTCTGAAGATCCTCAACGACTCGGGAGTCATAGAAAAATGAGGTTAAGTTTGATGCCAACCGCATCAGCTGTTCCGCGTCGAATGTGGCCAGTACTATTTCCATTTTTACCGGATATTGAAACTTCCGGGTGACTTGATGTTTAATCTACACGGTGAAGTACCGATTTTCGATTTTTTTCCAGTTTCTATCATGTCTAATTTACCGAATTCCCGTTTTTTAATGACTTCGATGCATAAATAATAAGACAGTGATTATTGAACTTTCGGTCCTCCGTTTCCAGAAGGCTACTTGCTCCAACAACTAAAAGCCTTAAATTCCTCGACTTAAGAACGCAATCACGAAATGATCAACATTGTTGAAGTTTTGAGAGAAAAGTGCAGAAAGTATTCGTCTACACAATATAAAAATTTCGATCCTCCTTTTAGTTATCGATTCAAAATGTCAAACGAAGAGACGCGAATAGGTTCGCTTTTACAATGCAATTAAGACGTTTTTTTCCTTAGCCTCATGAGTCAAACGACCAGATTATTGTTAAATAATGATTTCTTAGTCAACTTTATCCATATATCGTTGCCTGATGATATCAAATTACGTATATGCAGTGATTCTACTGACCAGAGAAGCATAAGGACAAGAGGATCTGAGAGAAGGGGGGTATCATAAGCATTCTGCAGCTCCACCATCGGGTCTATAAGCATTACCCGTTTTTCTTGCATCTGGATGGAGACGCCATGCTACGCAGCTATGAAAAAGCCCATGAATAATATCGAAGTCGAGATTAAAGAGAAAACAAGAATGGAAGAAGAAAAAAAAAGGTCTTGGTAGATTAGTACAAAAGTTGAGCATCGATTATCCGATGAGGGAAATCATTCTCTTTGTCAGAATTCCATTAAACTTTATCACCAATCCTTTTAATTCATATTTGCGTTATCACTTTGCGATCTTCCGAATCGTTCAAAGTGTGTGTTTAAAACAGGACTTATACGAAGCTGATTTTATCAGCCAGTAATTAAGTGTCGTTTTACGTTTAATTAATAATAATAAGAATTCTCAGAGTTAATAATATTCTTAGGGAACTTGATGAAAAACAAACGAAACGGAATAAGTCTTGGTACTGTTGCGGACATTGGAATGGCATTTGTGATTGCTGGCTGATCCGATGATCTTGTCTCTCGAAGAGCAGTATGTCGAGATGAGAGATTTGCGGGATCGTAGGAGTTTAGTCGCGTATTTCGCGAGATCGAGAGCTCTTCGTTTCTTCTCGGGATGGCGTTTGCTGCTGATGATGCGACCGTCGGTCGTCGAGCGGGTGTCCTTGGACGAAGCTCGCGGATCGCCGGCCACCGGCAGTCAATGACCTAACATTCTTATATCCACACCGAGAGCAGCGACGCCATCGTCGCTTCTATACTCGTTGCTGTTGTTGCTCATTCGCTCACTTTGCCGCGGTTCGCTTCGCTTCGTTTCGCTTTGCCAGGCTTTTATAAATATATATACACAGCACAGGTGAACAGCATCAGCTCAACGAGACGCTTCGCTGCTGCTTCTGCTGCTCCTTACATCCGACCACTTCGTCGAACTTACTTTTCCTCACGCCTCGCGAGCAAATGCGCGAGACGCTCCGATGAATTTTGCTCCGAGACTTTTTTGACCGTGAAAAGAAGATAAACAAGGACAGCAAGGTCTCCTTCCATCCGATTATTTCATATTGACAAAGTGCTTAAAACTTTACGGTTAAGGACAATCAATGTATTTATTAAAATTCGAACCCAGAGTACTCATCAGTTGATTTTTCTATACTTTTTATCAAATTTCAATTAAACTGACTTAATCGTTCGAACATTCGGGAAATTTCATCGTTTTCTTGGTCCCATCTATCCTCTTGCAGGTTTTTACTTAACTATTCTATGCACTTTGACTCCACTTTGCTTTCCCATCCACTTTTTCTGTTCATTTTTGAACTTTGTGCCAACAAATGTTGTTTAACGTTGGTAATCACTGAACCCGTACATCGACCACGTTTCCATTGCTTTCCGTATTTGAAATAAAATTGATTATTTCCTTCGCGGATGTTCATAAATTCATAGCTCAAATGTTATACTCAAAAATCATTAGTTGAATATTTATTTTATTAGAATCCATGTTACGCAACAACATTAAAAACTCTTTAGCTTTAGAAAAGATGCTTAAAAATTGAAAATTTCTTGTAGAACAGTTTTGAACTAATAAAGCTATGAAAATCTTGTACCTAAGTTCTCATGGGGGTGAGGGAAGCTTTGTCCCTTTTCTTGGAAGGGATAATAGCGGCTGTTCGAATGGTCGCAGTGGCTCGAGTCTCCGCAATTACGATCACTGTATACTTTCTCGTTATTGTTGTCAAGAGGACGTAATTTAGCAATCCTTCGAAAAGCCAGTAATTATATACGAATAATATTTACGAGAGGTTGTAATGCAATATTGAGAAAATAGATGTTTCTACGAGCTTTTTAAATTGTTCGAAGGCTTTCGAGTGCGGGTAAATTGTGGCAAGATTTACTCCACTTTCCACTAACCGCGCTTTACTGTCAACTGCACGGAAATATATTCACAATAAACACTTTTGACACCGAAGGCTTGAGAAACTGTGAAATTTCGTCACCGAATATGGAACTTCAAATCTGAGTAAAGAATGACCGCAATATATGTCGAAAAAATTGGCAAGACGCAAATGAAAATAAAACAATTGCAGAGTCCTGCGAACGACAAGAAATTCATACGATCCATTATTATTTACACTTTCAATTCAGACAGTCTGCAAATACAAGAGAATCCTTCTGTGCATATTGGATTTCGTGTAAAATGAAGATCAAACAAACCTCCAAAATTATCACGTCACCGATTAACTGTAACCCCTTCCATTCCCGATTGAGTTATTCGAGTGTAAAGAATGGAGGAAAAAAAATCAAGAATGAGTGATGGGACTCGTTGATTGTGATGCTTTTTTTTTTGGTAAATTCTGATATTCCTTGAAAAAATGATAATTACAATTGTTAACTTACAAATCAACATGACGGTACGAATGTCATAATTGAATACACCGTGGAACTTTTTAACCGCGTGTTAAAAACGTACATTGAGTCGCAAAGGCTGTTTGTAAATAAGTTTCGTTGGAATTGACGTTAATTTCATTATTTTCATCATTCATACGTTTTCAATTACATACGAAGAGGGTCATAGAGTCTTTTTTACTAACTAATAATGTATATTTTACGTCATTGGAATAAGGACTTTGTGTATAGTTAAGGGATGCGAATCTCGCGCATTCGGTTTTCCCAGCAGCAAGAGCAGCGGTAATATCCACGACTTTAGCTGACGAAGAAGAAGAAGAAGAAGAAGCAGCAGTGAGAAGGAGGTGAATAAGGAGAAGAATATAAAAAAGGTAAGCAGACGAAGAAGAAACCAGTGAAACAGGCGAGTGGTCGGGACGACGATGTCGAAGAAGAACGAGGCAAGTGCGTGCAGATTTACCGTTTGCAGAACGCCTCAATCTGGCTTCTCTCTCGTTTATCTCTTTCCTCTTGACGCTCGTTCTCGCGACTACGTTTTTTTGCGTTATTTTGTATAACAAAAGTAATAATTGGAACGAGAAGCAGAGAAAAAAGTGTCATCGATTTGTACATTCTCAATCACAGGCTTTTGTAAAATCCTAACACAACCAATTACCTTTGCTTTTTGTTTTCTCTATTCACGATTCCATCGAATTCAATGTTGGCAGATCTCGGTTAATAAAGAAATCACTGCTGATCAGTAAACATTTGAATTTCAACGATTAGCCATTTTCAGATACAATGAACCGCCGTGTTGAATGTACTTGCGTAACATTCAAACGATAAGCCATTTTATGTTGAAGAATCGATTTTCCAGAGACGTCGGTATATCCATAACTTTCAGATATGTTAACAGCTACGATTACGCACACTACGTAAGTTTTTTATATTCAAAAACTTGTCCATTTATGAACGTGTATGTACTGCGCGTATATGTGCAGAAGTTTTTACGAGTATAGCTCGATGATTCTTCGACATTCTGAGAGAACAGCTTTCCAGTATAGGAGCAAGAGCAAAACTCGTCGAGGCGTCGCACCGCATCGTCAATGGCCTTGACCGTTCTGAAGCCAGTCTCTTAGTTAGCCAAGAACCCTCGCCAATCCAGCTATATACACACATTTACACATTTACACAGACGCACATATTCACATCTGATCGCAAGAGAGCATCTTACATCCATAAAACTTTCGGTCTGCGTGTACATGGATTACACACGGTTTACGTTGGACGTACGTGAGCCGGGAGCTCGGCTAAACGATTCCTGGGGCGTTTAATGTAAGACAAAAGTTAACTTTGCTCCTTGCCATGTGCCACTCGTCCAATCGTCTACAGAATTTTTATAAGATCTCACATTCGCGGAATGAACCGCGTCTCTCTGGTGTTTACATCGACATCGATTGTAACATCCTTATTCGTAGAGTCCAGTATATACAAACAAGAAATTCCGTTCTGGAATACTGACGGACTGGTCCACTGATGTCACCACTCGGGTGCTCAAGAAAATCATTAAAAATCCAGCTCGCGACGAGACAATGGCGAATTATTCGAAACTGGACAAGGAACTTTTTTTTCTAGCTGCTAATTCGTTTTTGTTTGTTCGAAAAAAGTTATGAATGCTGTAAGAATTAATGATCGAACGGCCTTGTAATGCATGCCACTTGTAAATTGAATTATTTCGATTAAATCGGTTACACAAGTTCCAAAAAGACAAATGTAGCCTTTTTTCATCGCTCAATCCAATTAATCAATTCCCCACGAATACGAAGGTTTAAAGGTACGAAGATTATACGAAGGATGTACTTAAAATCCGGGGTTTTCTAAAAACCTTTTAAAAAATCAAATACCCTAGATTTTCACGACAATTCTCACGTTTTCATAAAAACAATAAAGTACAATCTCTAATTCTTGAGATACACGAATTATTATTTTATACGCGTGTGAGTCAATAGTAATTTTTTAATCTGAACACTTCGCTGACTAAAAAACTCGACGAAAAAAGAAAAGGAGAACGAATTTGAAACCAAAGAGAGTGGTGAACAACGGGGTCGAATACGAAGGCAAGAGTTTGGATAACGTAGTAAGTATGGACAGTAAAACAAAAGAAAAATATTAAATTTTTACATGTGTGAAGAGATCGAGTTTTTCACAGCGTCCTCGTGGCCTCTCTTCGCACTGAAGTACAGGCAATGCACGGTGGAATTTAAAACGGGCGTGGCACGCAGTGCAAGCGTCTTACTGACTCACATGCAATAGTGCAACAGCAAAGTGCACCGAACATTGTGTACATACAGACGGCTTTTAAGAGGGAAATGATAATTTGGACTCTAGCCGATAATTTTGTCGTCTCCAATAACCCGTTGTTCAAAAACTGCATGACTGGGTAAAATTCCAATAAACAAAAGCAAATACTCTGCCAGCGTTTTTGCATCCAATGTAAATCTTTAATTTCTCGCAGAGTATATTTTCATCGCTTGAGAAAGTGTTCAATCGTTCGATATTTTGATTATTATTGTTTCTATTGGTTAATTATTCTTGTTAACTGTTGAAAGTATAATTAATTGCCATATGATCCAACGGAATGTCAAAGAACGAAGTGCGGGTGTTCCAACATTTGTTTATTTATGTTCAAACATTTCCGAGCGATTTTGAGCTCGTTATTTGGAACCCCCTCGTATGAGATTGCAATCAGTTCAAATTTATTTCACTTGATCCAACTTTTCCCGGATCGTGAACTCGCTGAGAACTTTCCATGATTAAATTCGACTACTTTCATCTGAATATTTTATGAAAATGTTGCTACTAGTTAAATAGAAGGATGAATTGAAAAAAAAAGGGTTTTCTTAAGATCATTTTTGTTGTGAAACAAGTTAAATGCTGACGTATCTTCTTTTAAAATTTTGTTCTATTTTCTCCTATAAATACGTTAAAAACGATCTACGGCCTATTACAGCGAGCATAATTTATAGCAAGCGAGCAACGAACTCAACTCGACGAGTCCCATTAACCAATGCTTCTTTTTCAAATCGTTACTATAACCTCGGAAATATATATACGTTTATAAATATATCTTTTTCTAGGTTATTTATATATTTATGGTAATAAAAATGTCCACGAGTTTAAAAGGATATAATAGAAATATGTATTCAGCAGAGTTCAGTCTTCTGTAGCTGGTCGTATGTCCTCGGAACATGTTATAGTCCACTAGTGTTCTAACCCAGATCATTTTCTACCTTCTGGCGATGTAATGCTAATATCGCGCCGCGAAGAACCTTGATCTTGAGATCACGTTCGCCGCGAATGATCTCCACACTCGCGCGGAGCCAGTGTTCGATCAAGCAAACTTACGGAGTTCCAACGTTCATATCTTTTACATGGAAAAAGGATTCTTTATCTGTTAAATTATTGAAAAACAAAAAAAAAAAAAAACAAACAAAAAAGAGCCAGCAGCAAACTTATATCAAAGGTTATCTTGTGAATTTATTTATCGTTTTATGAACTGAGTGTGATTATGGGATTGGAATCATTAATTATTTATTTTATCGGCTTGAACGTTCAGAATGCTTCGAGCGTGTCGAAAATTATTAATATAGTTATTCGAAGATAGCGCGATTTACCGGGCTATCTTGCTCATCATTTTTCGCGATTAGCCTAGTTATCGAATTGGAATAACTTGTTATTTATTTACAAACGCAAACATTTAAAATTGTTATATTTATCAAGGTTTAATATAAGTGTTCAATTCTAAGATATAAACACACGTCTCTCTGACGCCGAAAGATCGCGTGTCAAATGAACTGATCATGTTTGGTTAAATAATTTCATTCCTGGCTTTTGTTTTGTTTTTAATACATTTTATAATTCGGCTACGAATGAAATAATTAAGTATTAGGTACGAAAGAGTTAATTAAATTTTAGAAAATAACCGAAATGTTGATAGAATAAAAATCCAAACAAAATTAAACCACGTGAAAAATATACCCACGTAAAAATATGTTACAATCACTCGATGTATAATGTCGTCAAAAACATAACTTCCTATATTTTTAATTCCAACTCCGAAAACCAATACCCCCAAAAGTACGTAAACACATTGTTTTTTTTTCTAACAATCATCCAATTGGTCGAGTGACTTAATGAAAAAAATCGTCTTGGCCAATTTGGTAGAAAGTTACATTAATCATTAGAAAAAAAATGAAAAAATCAAATTTTGGTCATGGATCCTACAAAACCATAATATTTAATTAGCCGAATTAAGGAACGTTAATTATTGTCTGCAACATTTCGATTATACAACTTCAGTGAATATCTTACAAGGAAAAAAAAATTATATATTCAATATTTAAAAGTGACTGCCATGCATCCTCAGTGTCTGTTTGATATGAAATTCCATTTCGTTCCCCATCCAGAGCGATTCTACTTTTCTAAATCGATTTTTATCAAGTTAGAATAGTTTGACACCTAGAGAATGATGAATAACGTCATCGATTCCCGATTTTTTTATTCAACAATGTAAACATTTGTCTATAAAGGCGAGGCTCAAGTTCGACACGTGTATTTCTGCAGCGAGGTGACCGTGAATTATTTTATTCATGCAAAGTGTAGGGTATCGAGCAAGATATCGTATTCACGGTCACGAGAGATTTGTAATCTTCATGCCTTCCCCCCGACGAGAGCACGGAATTAGTATATATTAAAGCTTTGCAATGCTCGATAGCAAATTACGAATCCGGTGGATACCATTTTGCGTTAATTTTAGATTCCAGAGACTTGGTCGATAAATGAACAATATTCTCTTGATTAGTTATACGGTGGGAGTAATCTGTGGACGATGTAAACAAGAAAAAAAAATGTTTCGCAGCATAGTAGTCGCCTGTAATGTCAGGATAATGAAGGAAATGAAGGAAGGTTTGTACGCAACGACAACGACGATGACGATGACGATGACTCGAGAAATTCAGTGGAGGGGCTCAGGACACTTGTTTACTCGGACAAACTTGGCCCCGTTTTCGGTCGTCCACCTTCTCACTAATTCGCTTCACTTCCTTCTATACTCCCTCCTCTCTTTCCCTTCCCCCCACCACAATTGGTGAATGTACTTCTTGATTTTTTCAACATCTTCGTTTTTAACTACTCAACGACTGAAAGCTCCAAGAAATACGCTAATTAGGATCGAAAATTGCCAAAAAAAAAGAAAAATGCAACGAGGAGTATTAAAATCCGTATAAAAAATCGGTCATTAAATTAAAGACCGAAAATGAAACCATTTTACTGCTTTAAAACATTTATACCAGAATAAATTCTGCTCGTAACATGAAAAAAATACGATGAGTGATTAAACAAGTGCTTTTCTAATCAGATTACTTGAAACTTGAATAATTATGGAAAAATATGTTGATAAAACGATTGAGTATCGTTTGTTCAAAATAAATGTGCTTTTGGCTCTACCGAGACCTTTAAATTCCCTTTTCCTTCTCTCTCCGACTTCAGGCTATCATTTATTCATATTATTTCTGAATATATAGTTCTAGTAATGCGATATTATATAACATCCATTAAAAACGATCCGAGTCGAGATTTGAGAAAACGATTATCATTATTATCCAAAAAAAAGGAAAAAAGCATGAAAACTGTTGTTTTTTCGCTTGAAACCTTGAAATAAATATGATTGGGAGCAGTTCCACCGAATAGTGAATACGTTTTTGCCATTCATCCAACATTTAATACAGTCCAACACCCACACATGACCTCAAAGTGATATTTCAGTTGAAAAGGAGCGCAATAAAGTGATTTGCGTCTCAGAGCTACTGAATTCAAATGTGTTTGTCTTGGTTTCGGTGTTTGTAATTGAATTTCGAGCGATGAATATTGTGCCAGGGAGCAAAAGAAACGGCAGTGAACTAGAATCGCAATAAGTCGACCGGAAGCTCGCCATTGGTCTGAATTTTTGTAAACAATATGTACAAAGACGTGTTCATCCAGAAAAATAACAATAGTATCCACGTGACCTCACTCCATTTTGTTTGTTTATCAAGATTTATCGTTCATTCCATTTTCCAGTGATTATGGCGACTGGTCCATCGACCGATAGTCTTGTATCCCAGTGTATTCTGCTCGTCGATACAAATTGTTCGAAAGTACCGCTGGCAACCGATGAAGGTACTAGATAATCGATTGCACGTCGCCCTGTCACCAAGTCCCTGGTGGTTTAATGAGAGCTAATGACCCTCCAACCAATTTCAATCCAGATCATTCTTCTTGACTGTTAATTAAGTGTGTTTACGAATCCAATAAACACCAACACACACGTAAACACAATGACAACATACAAGAAGAAAGAACTGTTGGCTGTAATCGTTAAGTAAACGAGACACGCCTCTAATTACAGACGAGACACGTATCTGGAATTATCGAGAATCTGACTTGATAATTGTTCCCTCGAATACAATCTCCTTGCACAAAAACACCATCAACCCTAGTGAGGTAAAAAGGAAAAAAAAAAAAAAAGCAAAATGCTGCAAGGAAATTCAAGAAACATTTTAAAGGGCCCTTGGAACCTGCTCCACGCAAATTTCCATAAACATTTTTCTTAATCTGCTGCACACATGAAATTTGATTTACTTTCCAACCACTAATGAAGGAGGGTATTCATTTTGATTACTCAAAAAAAATACAATAAGTGGTTTTTTAAAAATGCCTTTTAAATTATTTGAATATTTGCAAAGCCTGCGTTATAAGATCGACCAACACACAGATGGTCGCCGCGTGCAAATAATGCTGGAAAAATTGACTCATATATTGGAAAGTATGAATTTTAATATAATGTCCTGTCATATGGGCGAGCCCACAATGTTTGTTGTCTGTTTTGCAATAAAACGTTCATTAATAATACTGACGTGTATAAAAGATAATGTACACTATGACGTGTTTATCAAAGTCGTCCTTGACTTTAAGAAATAATATACGATTCCGCTATGTAAGTAAAAAAAATTACATATATCCATACCGGTCTCGGATTGACACACCTGTTTTAAATAAATAGAACAACTATGCCATGATCAATACATTTTATGCAGTCTGCCACAATGCTTTTGAGTTATTACGGCCTTGACCACGAAATATTATTCCGTTTGTATTATGTATTCACATTAAATCGATCATTTTGATCGAAGTGAGAGATTAAAGTGTCGAGCCCAAGAATGATAAGCAGAAAGGAATAACTTTGAGAATCACGTGCAATCGGTGGGATATTAATCTTTTCGAATGTATTTTGCAAAACTTTGAATTCATAAGAACCTCGTATTTATTGAATTTCTTGATAATATTGAAAAGGATAATTTTCATCGGTATTAATTACTGAACCTTCAGTTATTTTTTTGTTTTTTTTTTTGTTTTGTTTTGAAAAATCATTATTTTCTATTCGATAAAAATGCAAGGAAAGATCTAAGATTGCAACATATTTAAAAATCCAAGCAACTCGGTACTGGATCCACTGGATTAGGACACACGGTGCATTTCATTTTTCATCGAGGTGTTAAAGAAACCCGACAAGGGGTTAACGAGTAGTCATCACGATAGAAGTGCATTAGAGTCTTCATTCTGACAACTCATCGTGGCAGGTTCATCGACCGGACAGATAGGTCAAAGAGTTACGACTGATCGAAAGGAAAAAAAAGATCGTATGAATTACTTAAAGAGGCGAATGAAGAAAATGTTGGCATTGGTAAAAGGAAAAAAAAAAGATTTTGACAAAAATCATGTATTTTTTAAAATGCGTTTACGCTTTAAGGCTCGACTTGATACTTGAAAATTTTCAAGGTGATCCACTGACCAGTTTCACAAATATTTCATCCAGAGAGAATGCCGCGAGCGTTCCTTCGAATAATTAACCACCTTTCGGGTTACATGGTTGATGGGATTTACACAACAAAAAAAAACGAAAAAATGTCAAAAATACTTGGAAATAGCGGGAGATTTACAACGAAAGACGCCAAGGAATGTCTATATTTGATAAAATATTTCTTTTACCAAATAAAACAAAAGTGTCAGTCTCCTGAGTGTGATTTAAATGCGATCAAAACGAATTACTGATTTTGTAAAAAAAAAATATTCTTGACCTCCTTAATTAAATTCTCATTTCGATTAACACTGTTGCAGCCAAAGTATTTCAATAAAGTAATAACTATATAGCGATAGAATTGCGTGATCGAAGATAGGAAAGAAAAGGTGTACGTGCAATAGGCTCACGGTCGTTCTATGAACATCGCGGATACGAAGATGGCGGTTGTTTCGAGCGTGAGTGCCTCGTGGCATGGAATCTGATATTACCTCACCATGCTCGTAGCCGTGGCAGTGACAGTGGCCGCCTCTTCTCCTCCGCATACCTCTTTGCCCAGTCGCGAGAACGCCGTTCTCTCCTTTTCATTTTTTCCCCTCTTTTTACTCTTCCCCTCTTTCAGTCCCGCTGGCTATCTCTTTTTATGGATATAGACATATATACAGGGTGAGGCAATAACTATTAGCTTTGAAAACATCTTTGAATCCGTAATATTTACAGGAAAGTTCTTATAAGACGATCGCGGATTTCAATGGAGCCTCGGAGTGGGTTTGATAATGTTTTTCGGGTAAACACGTTTCGGAGATTTTACGATTAATTTCATTTTCCAAATGAGTTTTCAATTAAAAAATAAAATCATTGGTTCCAAGCGATTCGAGAGATGAAAATGCAACATAAACATTCCATTCAATCGGTGATAATTTACGTAATTGTTTTTATAGCCACGAACAATCACGAAAGAGTCGAAACTCCCGATAATAATTTCTCATGGGAATATTTCAGCTCCAATCTTTCTGGATATTCTTTAAACCTCGAGATAACAGCGGTTCCACCGTATATAAACGATCAACCTTCTGTGATCCCTTCTCCTCGACTGGGAGTCGCGACCGCGGATCTCAAGTCCAACCTCCACTCTACAACTCCGCGAGAATAAACCGCGTCGTCATCTTGATCACTCGGTTGCGCGACCCCCTTCAACTTCTCACGGTTATGCTGCCCATGCTATACAACGCTGTGTGGGTACTTCAATAAACACCACAAAACGATTTTCCTCATGTTCCCACTCGTTGCAATCTCTGTTTCCTTCGCGAACTATTTTTTTGCGGAAATATTATGTTTGAGAACAGTTTTATTGAAAAATTAGGTCAATTCTGTGAGAATACCCATTCGACGGTATCCCCATAACCATCCCCTTTTTTATGATTAACCTTACAATCACAAAATCCATTATTTCGACGTAACTTATCGCCCTAATCTTTAATTTAACGTATCATGGTCCACGTGTAAGTTAATAGAATTCAATGTACACCATTCTCATAATTTTTTCATATTATAAAGAATAATTGACGATAAAATCACATTTGGTGACTAATCGATCATCAAAACTCTAGAAATTGGGAAGGAATTATGAAAAAAATGTAAAAATGAAGAAAATTTCAAATCCTTGAGCTGTAACTAATTAGGAAAGTAAGAGGGAAGTTAATCCAACGGAACATTTTCGTGAATTTCGTGCATATTTCATGAAATTCTTCGACCAAAAACCCTTGTTTCAACCCCAAGAAAAAACCGCATTCGTCAAATAAAGCAGTCGATGTATATAATCAAAATTTTCAACGGGAATAAATGGGATTAAAAGATCGAGGAATTCGAACAGTGAAAAAGCAAGTGTGCTAGAAAATAATTTTGTACGAGGGGGTTGGTAGTTGGAGTTAATATTAATGTGGAGAGGATGTTCTGCTGCATAAAAATGTAGAGTTCCGTGTACGTTGGTACGAAAAGTTGAGCGTAGTGGTACCTCTAGTTCTATTCTTCCTGATGTTGGTGGTGGAGCGCGGGAGAGTCGTTGAAGAAGAGAGAAGGAAAATAGTTGGAGAAAAGGATACTTTAAAGGTATAAGAAAGAAGTGGGAAAAGAAGATAGGATGAGAGACGCGGGAGGAATAGCCGAAGAAGCCGCGGAGAGGACAAGACGCCGCGCGGCAGCGGCAGTGGCGTCAGGACGTTCACCTTTCGTTTGCGCGGAACGTTCTCTCTCGCTACGAGAGTTTCTTGGCTCTCTCGACTTAGAGTCGTTGCTATACATGTATTTCTCCCCTCGTCCCTTCTCCACCGTAACATGCCGTCGAAGCCTCGGAGCCGTGTGGCCGCCATTACACAATCGTGGTCGTGGCAAAGAACCGAGGTTGTCTGGTTCTCTGGCGGCCATCTTGGTATCGCATAGATACTAAACTCCCGAGAAGTACATCGTGTTCCAAGTTATTCCAAGGAACATGGAGTGATTTTGCACATTTTTATATTTCATGTGAAATATCATTTCGTCCCTCATTTCGAATTATGTCTTAAAACGGTAAAAACATGTTTTTTTTTTTAGAAGAAAAATGAAGAAAGGAAGATCCTGCGAATTTATAACCGATGGAACATGCGATTAAAATGATATTTCATTGTAAATCGCAATGTTCATTGGTCGGGGTTTTATTGAAAAAATTTGAGACCTACTTTTGTCGATAAGTAAAAATGAAACGAGATCTTCCTGCAGGTTCTGAGCACAAGGTTTTTCTTCTCGGACCAACTTTTCGTAGATCCGACATTAACAGTTTCTGTGTCTTTTTTTTTTTGAAGGATGAGAATGTAATAATTTGAAAGTAAGAAGACGTAAGTGACGTTTTGCATGAGATTTTCATCTCGAATGTCCGCAGCCTACAAACTATGCTTTTAGGTCTAGGTTTCATGGTGAAGGCTTGGAAATCGTGATCTTGAAACTTGACGGCAAGAATCGAGTAGGTAATAGTATTAAAGCTTTCGCCCACACGTATAAGACGACGAAAGGATAGATAGAGTCACAAGAGCGTCCTTCTTCGCTGGAAATGTTTGAGAGAAAGAGGGAGATAAATTAAGAGAGAGAGAGAGAGAGAAAAAGAGAAAGACGGAGACTATTACGAAAGAGTTGGATGTTCGGACAACCGAAAATTCATCGTCAGGGTCAACGAACCCATGCTCGAGAGTCACGAACCTTTCGTCTACGTGGATAGTTTAAGAAAGGAAGGGAGAGAGAGAGAAAGAAAGAAAGAGAGAGAGAGAGAGAGACACGTAGAGAGTTACCTCGTACCGGTATATACCGTACTATTTATAGTAAACACGAAGAATCAGGACACGAAGAGCCCTTTCTCTTCGAGAACGCATCCCAGTGAACTCGGGAATTCCTTAAGCGACTCTTTAGTTGATGAGTTTATCGACACTGTATAGTTTCCACGGAGGAAATTCTATACGAGGATTATCTGGTACCTTTCTCATAAATTGACTGAAAAAAAGGAAAAAAAAAGTCAAGAGAACGAAGGAGAAGAGGGAGCAAAGATTTCAAGCAACGACGAGTGGAAACCTTCGAGGATCGTTCTCGTTCTCCTCTTCCGAGCAATCGTTCTACTCCAGTCTCGATTGTCCGAGCGTAGATTTATTACGATCCTGCGGAGTTGAAACGAAAGATAAAGTGTTGGAAGACTTGGCGTGAGTCCTAACTGCGGTTTCCGCAGTCACCCACAGAGACAGTGAAGTTTCTGCGAGGAAAGAGTATGAAGGATGTACGGAGAGAATAGCCGCAAGATGTTGCGATCTATCTCAAATAGTTCAACTTTTATTTTACGGTAAGGGGGCTCCTCCGGTACCTCAGAGACTTGTCTTATGGTTATTTTGTCTTTTTCTTTTGTTTTCAGTCCATTGGATCGCTGCGTTACATCGCGTGAGTACAGAATAAGAAAAAAAAAACAATAGAGTAAGAAAAAAGGTTCTTTTTGCTCGATTTGCAGGAGGAACTTGAAACAGCCTTCTCACTAAGATCGAATTGGTTTAAATTGCGCAAGGAGAAGAGCGATCGAGCGAAGCTTTTACAGAGTCAGCGGGAACACAGTGTTCCTTTGCGTTAAGGGGGTACCACGATTATTTCACGCATCTTTCGACTCTCCTCGCGGTGTCTATACGCCGCGAAGTAAAATAGCGAAATTCCTTGGCGTATAGCGCCCGAGACTGATGATCGCCGACACGGTTATACGACGTTCTTTTATTTTATATTTACAATTGTTTTTTTTTGTCTTTTTCTTTTCGAACCGAACGTGAATGCCTCCGGCACTAAATGCGCGCCTGATGATTCTTCAACTGCGTTATATTTTCTTTAAACTGAGAGTGCAACGGCGGGGAACACCCCGTCGAAAATTAAATAACTTTAACGACATCGCGCCGCTTGGAAATTGTACAGAAAGATCGAGACCAATGTTGGATTGAAATCCAAAGTAAATTTTTCCAGAAAAAAAAAAAACAAATCAGTCTGAGAATGAATTCATACGACGAAGCAAACATACTGTTTTTTTCTTTTTTCTTTCCCCCAGTGTGCAATTTAAAAGTCTGACATTTTCTTCCCTCTTCAAGCTCAAGAATCTGAACTCGAACTTGAACAGACCAACTGGGTCACGCTCCGTCACGTACATCACATCACGCGCCTTCTCTGCTTGCTGCATTCAACCAGCCATACCTCGCTATGAGAGAGTCCATCCACCATAAGAGCCAGAATGGTCCCACGTTCGTGGCCCTAAGCCATTATACTTGTCTATACATCGCTCTCTGGATAGCGTAATTATTATTTCTACGCTAGCAACGTAATTAAGCCGCGAATAAAGGAAACATTATTACACAATTATACGTTCGTTAAACAGATTTTTTCAATCGGTGAAAATATGAGAATTTGTGTAAACTTTTTATTCCCTTAAAGACAAAAAAAAAACACCCATCTGCAAAATAATTGAAGGAATTAAGATATTTACTTTGAATTATAAATCTTCTGATAAAAAAATCACATCAAATAAGTTTTCCCGCGATTGAATTATAAGATAAGTGATGACCTTCCAGCCGCTTAATTTCTTCGACTGGATCACTTTTTATACAATTTGCAATTACAGCACAAACTTTTCATTCCATATGTTTCACGAATTTCAAATAATTTCTAAATTTGAATTTGTAGAGTTTAAAAGCAAAAAGATCAAGTACCCCATTCGTTAAAGATCCTGACTCGGCGACATTTGTTCGTATACGTATTCGAGTCGCGATGTTTCCTCGTTGGCCCGAGGCCCGAGCACAATTGTGCTGCGTGTGACATTCAAGCACGTAGTAAAGAAACAACAAAACAAAACGAGAATAAAAAAACGGCAAAAGTACATAGCAGCTCCGTACATTAAAATAGCATGTTTTTATGGCTTCGTGGATTATCGGTGGGTTTGTGTGCATGGTAACGCTCTCACGTTTTACTCATCTCTGTCAAATCCACCGAAGTAGGAGCAGCTTTGAAATTCTGAATTTTAGGTTCATCGTCGACGACTTATCGTCGTTGGCTTCTTTCAACTCTATACTTCGTTGCTTTAAACTCTATACTTTTCGAAATACTTGAGGCATAAATACATCAGCAATAAAATAGTGTAAGACAGTGATTATATGGATCCTCATAACATTTCATGGCTGATTGATGCATTTTCGATGACACGATACGAATAATATTACATTTGAAAACGATTTGAGGTGGAAGAGAAATGCAGCAATGATGAACTTATTGAATCGATCAGGGCGAATCAAAAAGCCATTCAAGCTCGAACGCGACTGATGTCGTAAATCCGTTGACGTTGATCCTGGGCCATGAAAGCTTTTTATCTCTGTCTAAAAAAGTTACTGCTCGATAAAGATGATTCCAATAGAAAAAAAGAAAAAGAGAGATGGATGTAGATTAATAAAAAGAGTCTTTGAACAGCGTGCGTCTTGAAGGAACGACAAATGAAACGCGCGATGCGTCGCCGCGTTCCTTTACGTACGTATAAAGTAGGCCGGCTTCCTTGTCCCGTTACCCCACGACGAGAGACACGTGTAATAATAAGACATTATCCGCGTGGTTGACTCGTACGAGGGGGGCGATTTTGCCTGTCGAGTGATGTTGGAACTTATCGATACAACTTTTTATATTTCTAACGTTATCAACTCTCCGCTTTTATCGTAATAATTCGTTTAAAATATAGTCGAGAAGCAGAAAAATATTATTCGAAATGTGGGAGAGTCAAAAGTGGGGAATTTTTTAATTAAAATCATTTTCACATTCATAAATTTTCACGCTCGATCATAATTCAAATAATTCATCAAAATTGTGAGTCATAGATTTTTTTTTTACGCGCAATTGACTGAAAATTTGATGCTCTGGAATTTTTGGACTCACTGATTGTGAATTTAAGAATTGATAATCAATTGTTTCTTAATTATTTAAATAAATATCGTCGTACGAAAAATCTTTAAGAACAAAAGTATTGGAATATTCTTTAGAGTCCATTGAGATATGAAAAAAAAATGAAATTCGGATGGTTGCAGTAGTTTAGTAACAAGGAAAGAATACGAAACTCAAATATTTATTTATATGTGATATTTGTGCAACAAACAATGATTAATGACTCTTAATATTTTTTATATTCGTAAACATTTCAGCGACCATGTGGAGCCAAAAATCCCGGTATTCGTAATTAAATTAATATTCAAGCAAAAACGAAAAAGAACTGCAGAAAAAGTCGGTGGAACAAATGAAGTTCCACAATGGCTTAAAACAGCTGACAATTCGTTACGATTATTTATTTCTTATTTGGATAGATTTTAATGGCCGGAAACTTAAAAAGTATAAAAAAAAGCTTCTGGATAATTTGAGACGTACAATTGATCGAGAAGTGAAAAAGTTTTGATGGCCGAGTAATTTATAAGAGCGGAGGGAATGAACGGAAAGTGGATTTGACTCAATTATCACGAGGTACGATAGTTAGAAAGGTGAAGATAATAGAGAATTTATAGCGATGAGAGGAGACGGTCTCTCAAGTCTCGTCGCGTCTTACCACGCTACAGCTCTTCGTAATAATTGGTTGAGTAAGAAGAAAGCGGCCTTGCACTACTTTCTTTCTCGCGTTAGATAACATCGACGGTAATACGTAGTTTTCTCGAGGCCGATGCTCTCACTGCATGTATACTGTTAACTGTTACTGCAGAGTTGTTTATACTAGAAAGCCAAGGATTTCAAAACGTTCGTGGTAAGAGCATCGACAGTTATATGCGTCCTCGAAATTTCTCGGTCACGGATTAATTATTATTTCATTTTCATCGTATTTTTCAGTTTCATTTAATTATTACCTGCTCATTATATTTCCACCTTTCCATTTCGAACTCATTGTTCAAAGGTTACTAACCTTTGGAATTGGAAAAGAAAAAAAAGCTGCGCGAGCACTAAAAAAAGTGGATTGGTTGCGAATTAATTGTCAGTTTTCACCAAAAACCCAAATCAGTCCAAAACTTGAAGAGTTTTTAAACACATTTCTTGGGGACTGGATTAAATTTTGCAAAATATCGACAACTTTTTTTGTCAGTAATATATTTACACGCGGGAATCCTAAGCAAAAATATTGCTGTGATTTACAATTGTATTCGGAGTTTTATGAAAAAAAGAATAGTATCAAAAAATCCTATTCGCATTCGACACTTTTTAACGCTTCTCACTATAAAAAAAAATAAAAACAAAGTCTCGAGAAACATTAGCTAATGAAAAAAAAGCATTGAAGGAAAGGGATCTCTGCGGAATTTTCAAAATCACGATTCAATTGATATGTCAAGATTCCAAAGAATTTATTTGACATTCCAAGCTGAGTTCAGTGGGTCAAGGTTACAGGGAGAGAGTTTCGGAGATCCAACGTCTCTCGTTGTTGGTTTTGCCTCCAGAATTCAAGAGAATGCCCAGGGATAAAATCTCCATTACGAAAAAAAAAGAAAAAAAAACAACAAAAACAAAGAAGCTACATAGATTTTCAACGACTCGCAACGAGTACGTTCAACTTTCGAATAATCGTGAAGACTACGAATAAAAAAAATAACAACAGTAATAATAATAATAATAATAATACAAAAATACAAATAATTTGAAAGAAACTTCAAGATAAATGCGGAGCAAAGATTGAAGAAGATTGAGAACAAAGACACGATATGCTTTTTGTAATATCCGCTTCGTATAACACTTTGCGCTCGCTCGGCAAGACTCACGTTTTTTTAAAAAGAGTTACGTGCGAGTTACGATCAGTTGCGTCATGTTGGCATTACATATGAGAATTGGACAATCGTGGAAAGGATTCGGTCGAAATATTCAACCACACAAATACAGCCTTGTAAATATATATATATATTAACTTTATGTGTAAAGCACATGCATATGAATGGGTTACACACGTGCGTGACTGCGGCAAAAAACCGTTAGAAGCTCGCCGAACCGTTCCATGTTTGGTGGATAAATTTACGTGATGTTCGAGCTAATACTCAAGAATCTCTCGTTCACAGGTGTTATTTTACATTCCCATATTTCACTTTGTTTTTTCTTCTTCTATGTGTTTAAGATCCGAATGGGTTTGTCTTCAACGAGAAAAATCTTGTGTCACGGATATGATAAATCTTGTGTTTGTCTTTTCGTTCAAATATTCATTTGGGCATTTAATAAGGGACTTGAGTGAAAAGATTGTTTTCTGAAAAAATCAATTATTCATTGTTTTTAATTATCCTGACGATTTATCTTTGTAGATTTTTATGAGCCCCCGGTGGGAAAAATTCATTCATTTCGTCAACTAATGTTTGACATATCTTTCAATATTTGTCAGTGTGGTGGAAAAATAAGAGAAGTTTTTCGTTTCAATTCGAGAATAAATCGTGAGCTTCGATTGGAATAAAAGAATAATCATTAATTCGTTTCGTTTTTATATTTTGTTTTTTATATCCTTGAAAAATTGAGAGAGTGCGATGTCCTGTCATTTGAATATGTTTCGGAAACTCTGAGTCGTGAGCTGACGAACGACTGGCAAGTAATAAACATTTTTATACGGTTTACAAGGAATCCTAAAAATGTCATTTGTTAAAAATGCTTGAAAGATAACTCGAATCTATAAATAAATACATTAAATAATCTCGAGAAGGATATGAGCGCAGGCTTGAATCGAAAAAAATCTGCTACGTGATATTCTCTCTGGTCTTTTTTCGTTCTCGGGGATATCGAACCGGTTTCCCGAATACTTGTATAAATCTCGACGAATCGTAAATCGATAAGAATTATTATCGTCGTTCGAAGAGACCGGAGCTTCGTGCGGTAAATCAGAAGTCACATTCACAGCCGTTAATTACATTTTTCATTGTGATAATAAATCGTGCGAGCAAAGAAAAGAAAAAAAAAACGAGAAAAACAAATTGTCTCAAGATTCTGTGAAAATTAATTGAAATTCGCTGTGAGATATTTGAAAGAATTTTTGGGAGGCAATCAGAAATAATGTTCTATTGAAAATTTAGTCGAAGATCGAGGAGATTCATGAAAAATAAAATATAATTTAAAAAAAAAATAAACAAAACATCGAATCCCAGAGAGAAGCGATTCTGCTCGCGAACAAGGGAGCAAGGAGAAGACAAAGAGGAGAACGAGAAATAAGGGAAGAGGGTCAAGCGCGACGCAACGGGGGTTACGAACACTGGATCACTGGAACTTCCTCTCGAAGCAGCTAATATACCGCTGTGGACGCCCGCGTATACAGACGTGTATATAGTTATAAATACATGTAGGTAAAGAAACGTCCGCAGCCCCACACCGTATGTCCGCGAGCGAGAGAAGAGCCTTCCTGCAGCCGCTGCCGCCGCCGCCGCCGCCACCGCGAGACTTTATAAGTAGGCAAACGTAACTGTTTCATTAACCGTAAGCCCGAGCTACGCTCAACAAGAGTCGTCGCTTACATAATCGAAAACACGGAGAGTGAAAATTGCGCGAGCCAGAAAGATCCCTCTCGACTTTCGTTACCCGGAGATCCCCCGATCTTGACCTGACATCGACCTTCATTTTACGAGTATTAAAATAAGAATTTCTACGCCCTACACCAATCCTGCTCTAAAGAAAACTCATATTTCTTTGTTTCACTATCGATCTATCGACTTTGGAATCGAAGTAAAGAGACATTTTTTCAATGAAATCTTTACTTTATTCGTGTCAATAAATTTTGAACGTCATTTGCATATTATTTAAAAATAGCATTAAATATAAAGCGCTTAAAACATTGAATTGTGGAATTTCAAAATTTCATCAACCGAGATTCAAAATTATCTGCGGTGTTCCAAATTTAATGGAATTCCTTAAGTACTTTCAAGATATTCGATGAATGTCTTCAGCAAGCAATCTTATTCATTCGGAAGTTTCATCAATTTAACAACATCACGAAATAAAATATACATTTAAATAAATGTAACGGTCGGCGTTAAAAAAATAATCGTTAGTAGATAGAAGAAATTTGAAAAATAAATAAACGATGATTTTTCAAATGTCGAGCGCACGTAGCTATAAATGAATATCGTAAAGCCATCAAAATTACTCTAGTTTTCTTTTTTCTGACGATGTCTGTTTATATTTTGATAAATGGTTGTATAAACGAAACTGTCTATAAACATTTGGAAACGTGACAAACTCAGCGGTGAATGTTCGAACAGTTCTGTACGAGAAAATGAAATTATGATTAAAATGAATGACAATCAATTTTTTGCTGCATCGATTAACTTTATTGGCAACTGCATTATTAAACCGATTATGTGAAGATTGATTTATTGTGAATAATTAAAATTCTCATTTTGGAAAAACGAACGATTGAATTTTTTGGTAGCAGAAAAAAAATACATCGATTTATTGAATCAGTGAATCAATCAAATATCTCATCGATGGAGTGGCAATGAAATTATTCTTGTTGGAAAGACTGTCGTTGAATCAATGGAATATTTCAATAAAATGAATTGCTATTTAATTGACGATTTCTTTTTTTTTAAGTCATAAATCGCAGCTTAGTTTTGGAACGATTATCAAATTTTACAACGACCTGCCTCAATAGCCTCTCTTTTTTCTTCTTTATTTATTTGAATTCGGGTTACAATTTTACTTTCTTCTCACTTTCGTCCTCGCAAGAGAACTCGCGCACCTGTAGTCGCTTTCGTATGTTCGCATAATACAGCACACAGTCATATCTGTAAATACATGTATATAAATGCGGGTCGATGTTGGAATACGACGAATACCGTCCCGGACAACGTTAGGGCAAACGGTACACAGAGGTGAACTGTTATATGCTACAGACGAGCGAAGAGACGCACCCGATCGGGGAGCCCACTGGCCCAGCAAACAGTTCAACACACATAAGAGTTTATTCAACAATTTTGTTCGGTCGATATCCCCGTATTGCGTCATTTTCTCATTAAAAACAGTGTCCTATTATTATCATTTTTTTTCCAATGTCATAACCACTTTCAAGACTTTGCTCTTTTTCCCGGAAGTTTAAAGAATTACGATTACTTAAAATAGGCACACGATGGTGAGCCATGAGAACAACATTTTCTGACCCAAAGAAACGGATGTAAAAATACTTTTCATATTTATTTGTACAACCTTTTGTAACCCATATTTTCTTCAACATATTTGCAAACAGTGTTTATATTTTCACGGACAAAGTGCAATGAATTATTTTTATTGCTTGGCCAAATCCTTGCGAAATAGTTTTACGATTGCCAGAGGCTACATTTTTCAGGGCATGTTCCTTTCGTTTGAATTGCGAGTAATAAATCGATTCCCGTTGGACAACACTCGGCAAACTCGATGGATATTCACGAGATTCAAGAAACCTCCTTTTTCCTTTATTCTTGGCTTCTTGCATTTTATTGCGCCTGGTCAATGTGACCGAGTAAAAAGGGTGCCTCCTTTCGACACAATTGGGTCAGTATGAACGAAATGTAAACAACTGGCTTGTCTGTACCTTTGGCAGGCACGTTGCTCTGATTTGAAAAGCTGTCAATTGCTTTACCTCATGGTCTCGAATTTCGTTACGTTTTCGATCACCCGAACGCGATAGATTCGTGACTGGGTTGATTTTTCTGGTCAAATGTTGACGAGAATTTTTTCAACAATACAAATTCATC
Organism: Campoletis sonorensis; assembly: GCA_013761285.1. Classification (NCBI taxonomy): domain Eukaryota; kingdom Metazoa; phylum Arthropoda; class Insecta; order Hymenoptera; family Ichneumonidae; genus Campoletis; species Campoletis sonorensis. The sequence continues at coordinate 2,573,950 of JACEOJ010000068.1, forward strand.
GAGTTCCTCTTCAAACAACATTTTGTTGAACTGTCATAGTTGAAAATTTATAATGATTGAGTAATTGACACAAAAAGTGTAGGACATAAAAGATTTCATTTTAAACATTTTTACGAATCGACGAATGTTCGAACCACCGAAAATAGAGAGGCATATTTTTTTCAATAAATAGTAACACAAAAAGCATAATATTAACAAATTTTAAACGAAAAAAAAAGAAAACTGAAAAAAAATATTTTTAACCTCATTTTTTGTTGTAGTTATGAAAATTTTTGATAATACTCGACCGCATTTTTCAATCATATTATTATGCAATAGTGCTCCTGAATGTTCCCGCACTCAAAATTTCTATGAATGAATGAAGAAAATAAAAATAACCTCCAAAATTGTTCAGCACCGTGCATTAGCGTCCTTTCCTCATAAACGGCGTTTCCGACGCGAAAATCTTACTCGTCCCGTTATTCAATGGATAATTTTTCAAATTTTATCTCCCAGAATATTTCGGATGAAAATTTCAAAAAGTAGGACACAGTTACGAAGGGCTAGGAACGACGTGAACTTTGCCGCAAATGTTGGGATTGAAGTGGTTATGGCGGCTCCGTCGATTCGATTCAGCTACTTTTTGTTTTAATATACGAATCATTTTACGAACAAACACATAGTTGTATCAAACCATTGCTAAGTTTTTTGCCCGGCTTTGTTTTGAGTTGGGACTGAGATAAAAAAGAACGTAAAGGTTTGAAGAAAAAATCCAAGATAGAGAAGTTAATTGTCATGTAATGTAGCGTCACAAAGTTTAAGTTGCAGCCATGTCGTCATAACTATTTTCATTATATCCGGACGTACACACGAATGCCATAATATCCGATACTTGAACGAAAGGAAATAGTGACGAATGGCTGAGAAGCCCAATAAGACGAAGAATGGTGAGGGGACGAAACAATCGTTATTCTCCACGAAGTTTTTTCAATCCTTTTCTTTCTCTATCCATTTAGCAATTTTGCTGAGACTGATGATTATTGGTTTCGAAGGAGAATTACGACCGGATGATGAAACCTATTCTGGAACGAGGAAGTGATTTTCTACATATTACCAGCTTCCCTGCTACAAAGCAGTCCAATAAAGTCTAAGTATGTCTATATGTGGAGTAGACACAAGGTAATATGATGAGGAATATGTCGATGGCTTACACAATGGCTCGAGGCTATTGCCCTATTATTCGGTTGGCAAAGCTATCTTTTATTTTATTAAATAACGCCAATGTTCTGAGTCTACAGATTTTTCATTTTGACTAGTAAGAGAACGACGTTCTGATTATAATATTTCGTTTTAAAATCAAGTCCAAAAGAGGATTTCTATTTATATTTGCCATATACGAAATAATCGAGATGATAATAAGTTTTCGGCTCTGCAATAACAATTGTAGTCACTGGGAATGTTTTCAAGTGAATACTTAGGTATGAAATGATAAGCAACTGAGTTTTGTATGGAAATAAATGACGTATCATTATCAGTAATGTCTCCCAGTCATTGAAAGATCAATATTATTTATAAAATTTGAATTTCAACCCCGTATAACGCAAATAATAAGTTTCAGGCTATTCTGAATCTTTGGCATGATTCAGGATCGTAGAAAATTAGTTGAGATCCTTTAATGAGACAGAGGCGACGCGGCCGAAATTCGAGGATGACGGAATTCTGAATTCCTGTGGTTCCCCACGTCTGTTTTTATGTCGTGTTTTTTTGTTCTTCTTCTTTTTCTTATTCTTACGTGGTACCTGACGCACAGGTTTGTGACGTTAGTAGGATGATCGCGTGGAGAGGAAATAACAGAGTGTATTCGCGTTGCTGGGTCTCTGGGCCCAACGACAAACCTCTGGAAGGAAAGAGATGGAAAGAGGAACGCGAAGAAAATAAGAGAGAGAGAGGGAGAGGGAAAAAGAGGAGAAGGTGAACGACGAGAAAAGAGAATGGTCGAAGTCGTCGGGCGAGCACAGTGCCCGGACAACGCTCCCGTAACGTTGGGGCCAACTAACGGTCCAAACCACCACCACAACCATCGACAACATCAACACGCACCTTCACTACATTCAACCATTTTATATTGCCAGCAGCGTTAAAAGAGATAACTACACACAACGATCGCTTCGCCTCCATGCGTAACCACCACCTCTTCGTCGACTACTTCGAACTTCGGACCACTCTTCATCCAAACCTCTTTCTACCTACCATCCCTCTTCACTCTTCAACCTTTTTCCTGTAATCTTCTTGCTTAGCCGTTTTACTATTACCTCAATATTATCCTGTCTTTTTACCTTTGTTCCAGTCACTTTTTTCGACTCGAAATTACGTGGAAAACGTAATATTTACGCTCATCACGTTTCACGGAATAAACTTGACGAAAATATCGTTCAAAGATCGCGCGCACAAAACGTTCTAACGAATGAGAATTAAAATGTCTTTTATTCTTTGTTCGAGATTATTATTTTGTTGAAAAGTTTGTTTTTAAATTTTTATTATTATTATTAACATGCAACAAGAGTGATGAATTACTGAATTTTCTTAATTTATATGTTCGTTAATTCTGTGAGTAATTTCCTGATACTGACAACACCGAATATATTCAAACTTTGGGTTCGATTCGTTCTCTCCCCATTATTTTAATTATACGCCGTCATTGTAAATATTTTCGTCGGAATTTTTCAAAATTTCTTAGAAGAAATAACGAACGATCGAGGTACGAGGAAAAAAACCTCACACGTGTTTCAAGCCAAAGCTTTCTGAAATGACGTTAAATATTCTAAAACTCTTTACGTTTCAATATTCAGTAAAGATAAAAAAATATGTTGATAACGAAATTCCGATTATTTTTCTATCCAAAAAAGTATTTACGACGTAAGGTTCATTGAACGTAAAATAAAGTAGAATATTCAATCCACAAAATGATGATTAAAATTGTCTGGCTCACAGGATTGAAAGGTAAGCAATGAGAATGAAAAGAATTAATGATCGAAATGAAATTATTTCTCATGCTCTACACACAATTGATTGCGTTCATATAAAAAGTCTTAAAATACAGACGTTTGCTCTTTAAGAGAAAAAAAATACAATGGTAAGAAAAGATGAAACATTTATTGAACTGAATCAATCAGAAATGCTTCATTAATTAAATCGTTTTTTTCTTTCTTTTTTTTTTAATATTGTGTTACATCGCAAGACTCGATTCTTTTTTGAAAATATTGAAAAACGTATTTTTCATGTTCACGCAAAGTTCGTTGAACGGATAAAGCAAAATGGTACATACTTTATACGTACGATTGAAAAGACATAACGCAAGAAGATATCCTGCCTATTGAATTTTGCGGCTGACGGGGAGGCCACAGAGAGGAAACTTGTGAATATAAAAGGAGAGCAGAAAACTCTCACATTTATAGTTCCTCCCTCACCGGCTGTACACGTTTTTTTTTTTTCATTTTTTTTTTTTTTTTTTCATTTTTTTTTCTTCGATATTATTGTGGGATTCGAGAGAGAAACTCTCGAATTACATGCACGCGATGAATCGGTGGGTTCCTCTCGTTTAGATTTAGAAGCCACGGTGAATATTTTTTTTTTTATTCTTATTTCTCGACTAATGTCTTATCCAATAAACCACGAAACACGATGGCATAGAATTTTTATAAAACGAGTAAAGAAAAAAAAATGAAAAAATAAACAATGAAGTATCAGATGCTTCAAATATACACCGAATTGCAAGGCTCGAATGTTTGAATTTTCACGCTTCCTCGGAGATAGTCGTGTGGTCAAGGTCTTTTGGAGGTGCTCGTGATTCCCTATTATTATTTTCTGCACTCCCCATAACAGCTTCATTGTTACAAGAAATAATAAAATCTGCTATATTTCTTAGAAGTAAACGAAAAAACGAAAGAAAGACAAAAAAGAAAGAAGCCATAAATTGTCGTTAAAAATGCCAAATGTATTCATGCATAAAGACACCCATAATCTTATTATTCTTACGTTTTTCCCACCTACTTCAACCTTCGCCAAAGAGTACCGTTGCTTCTAACGAGATATTTCCAAAATTGGTCACGCTTCAGTTTTAAAAGATCTCTCACAGTTGCTCGTGCAAATCGAACGGGCACACCTACTCGACCCGAGGCCAAACATCTTCCGCGCAACTTATTTTGCATGATCGTTCCTTTGACCCATCAACAATTTCGAATTCTCGAGCATTTTTAAAAGTGTTTTTACGTGAAAAACATACGTTTCTTCGAGAATAAAAAAAAGAAACTGTAGTTAAATTGATTTTGAAAATGCAACGAGCCTTTATTCAAAGCATTGACTTATTTTTAAATACTCAGCGATCAGTCAATTCTCCACATGCTTTGGAATAAATCGAATTGAAAAATCATTTCGATCCTGACATCTCAAGAATGATCGTTGTTTGTTTATTTTTTTTCTAAAATCATTAATCAATTAGTTGAAAATCAACAAACTCGATTGATGGCCAGGAGAAAATAAATTTCTCAGGCCCGAAGAAAGAAAAATAGTCAAACAATAATAACAAGCGCCGAAGCAGAATTCCACTCGACAGGGGGTCGTCTGTTAGTTTAGAAAAAAAGATGATCGCTTCACTTGTGAAACCTGTAAGTTTCAAGAGAGTTTGCATAATAGCATCAAACTTCCGTAAACCTTCGGATCGTCGGCAAAGTGTGTCGAAAGATTTTTGGCTCTCGCCCGACCTTTCTCGTAATAACGAATTAAACGGAACGACCAAACGCTCAGCTGCTCTCGATTCTTCAAAATGTACACCGCGGAAGAACTTCTATTTCGTAATACACCGAGAATTCTCGAAGGCCATTGCACAAGGACAGACGAAAAAGAGGGAGGATTAAACATATCGAGTATCTCGTCCTCAGCGGGTCCTTCGACCACGATCTCCTACGGAGTTGAGCCCGAAAAAGAGCCAGTGGAAAAAAATTGGGTCTCTCGTCTCAGGAGGGGAACGTTGTGCTTTTTTTTCTTCAATTCCTTATGCAGTGGGTGTGCAGTCTTTTTATTGTTGCAGTAAAAAAAAAAAGATCTTATTCGAGTGGAGAAAAATGAAGCAAGATGTGGTAACAGAAACCATACATTTTTCAACAAAAAAAAATATTTCAACAATCAATTCATTGACCACCGTAAAATCGAATGCAATTCACATTGGTTACGTTTCGTAATATTTCGCCACTGAAAGTCCCTGTCGAGTTAAATAATGATTTTGAAAATAAATAATTCAATAAATAACCAAAAAAGTTCAAAAATATCTTCGCAAATACGTAAACCAATGATTATTCGATAATTTTTTCACAATCCTTCGAATACAAATAAATAATTAAACCAATTGATATAATCGAATGATTGAAAAATGATTATATAAAAATTCAAATATTTATACGATTTATAACAATTATTTTATTAACTTCATTTAAAGTATATAAAAAAGCGGGCGATTGGTAATAATCATTAAAAACGACGTGCACGAATTGATTTTTGGAAAATCTAATAATTCTACGGAAATTGATCAAAATTAAGAAATAAAAAATTGTCAACAGAGACTAAAAATGAAGGAAAACCCTGAATTTTGAAATTCACATTGACTACAGTTCGTAATATTTCACGTACAACATTTTTTTCAACCTAAATTGCGATCCCACTGTTTTGCGACATATTTAAATTGGTGCACATCGAATCGCGTGTCTGTAATTTATAATAACTATGAAAAAAAAAATGAGGTCAAAGTTACAACTGAATAAACTTTGCACGAGTTTGTCCCATCGCAATGAAAACTATTTCCTCAGCTAGTAACGACTGCACGCACCCACTGCAATAGTCCATTTTTCTTTTCATAGTTGGATCGTGTGTAACGAGACCGATTTGTTGTCCCGAATGCATACGGACCCGTACTTCCTACTTTTATGAACAAAGGACTCCGCGCGATAACGAACTCGCATATTGTCCTCGTATTCGTCAGCGACAATAGCGTGTCACGAAATACGCATCAAGAGTTTCGAACAAAAAATATAACAATAGTAAACGTCGTCCGTGAATTTCATTAGCACGTGCATTTTCTCGGGTGAAGGTAATAGCATTGAAAGAAAGAAAAAAAAACAAATATTGGGTTCTTCGGGCAAGGCAAATCCCTTAAAAATGAAGAATTTAACAAATTTTGCAAAATTCAAGATTTTTTTTACGATCTAATGTTCATTTGAAAAAAGCTAAAAAGCCAATTCACATTTTTCTCGAATACGATTGTTATTCCAAGAAACAAAAAGTCATACTTTATTCTCCGATGAATGGAGAACAACGAGTAACTTTTATTTTTCTTGAAATATCAAACCCCTTTGAAAAAAAGTGTAGACAGGTCAAAAGGGTGAGTGAAAAAGTTGAATAGAATAAAAGAAAAAAAATGACTGTAATTCCAGTATCCCTTATGGTGCTCGGTCAGTTGGGAGAGTGCGAAAGAAAGAGTTGAAAAACAAATTTACATTTTTCTTCGAAACGCTCGAGATTTCGAGGAAAAGCTAAGTTACAGCTCGCTTTGTTTTGAAAGAACTAAAACGTGGAACTTTTATTTTCTTTGAAGTCTCAACTGTGTCGTCCAAGAAAAATCCTATAGCACATTTTTGTGCTGGGAATTTTGTTATTTCAACAAAGATAAAAGTTACTTGATGTTCTCCTTTTGTTAGAGAATTAGGTAAAACTTTTATTCGGTTGAAAATATTAAATATATGTCCGAGGAAAACGTGTATCCACTTATCACTGATTTTTTTTTCTGCTCCCACGAACGATAGAGCATCTCAAGGTCAAATTCGATCTTTCAAGAGTCGATCATTTCTTCAATATTTTGTTATTTCTCATTATTTTCTATTCTGCACCCAAAATCTTCTGTTTTGCTTGTGTATTCTGGAGAGCCCACGTAACTTTTATTTTGCAATAATGTGTCTGTACTTTGAAGGTCAAATGACGATTGTTTTTCGTCATAACTCGACTTTTTCTTGTACCAAAATTCCCAAGGACAGTAAATACGGTTAATTATTCTAATGACACCCGAGAAATAAGACAGAATAATAAAAAGAGTCGAGTTTTGCGGAAGTCGGAAACAGTGAAATGGACTAGACGCCGTTGCTACGTCGCGAGTGTTCTTCACGCAACAACAGAACGTTTCCGTTAGACACGAGTTGCACGTGAAGTTATTTCTGTGTGCGTTTCTCGATTTACAAAGAGGAACGACCAAAAGCTCGGTCTTTCAAAGACTCGTGTGTCCTATTTTTCATACAAATACAAGTTTGTATATTGAGCCACTCGAAAAATGAATTCAAAATATATCGAGAATCTCTAATTATTTGTATTCAACAAAACTAAAAATGAGCTGCGATCGTCTTTTTTTTGTAAAAAAAAAAAAACAATCACAGCTTATCAACCTTTTCTTTTAAATGAAATTTTCCATTTTTATTGACAAAAAAAATCCATGTTCGAGAAAATAAAAACGTTTCCTTTATCGATACTTTTAATCATTATTAAAAAAAATGATTGAAATTGATCCTTTTCAGCATCCCATTGCTTCGCATTATTTCGAGTAATTGCCTCGTATTATTTTCCTAACGCACACGAATTTACAACAAGTTTCAAAAATGTGAAAAGAAACCAAAAACTTCTTATAATTAGCCGCTAAATGTTCATGGCATACAATTATAAAAATTCAACCCCACAAAATTAATGACTGAGAGCGAATTAATATGAAGTACTTATGCAGCTACAATAATTCATTCGAAAAAAAATAATGCTTAGAGACTTATATGGAAAAGCACTGGGAGTTCACACAGAGGGAGTGAGTCTGATTGAAATCTGTTCGCGATTGCATTTAGCGGAAACTGGAAGAGTACGTACACACACATGTTCATAATATGTAATATGGTAAACAAACGTACACAAAACATATACGTTCAGAGGAATACACCGAGTGAGTATTCTCCATAACACATACCGGCGAGTTCTGATTTACAATCCAAATTAACGAAATATGCTAATTGTCAGGATTACACCGCGAGAAAACGTATACCTGCACGCACCGACCGTTAATTTATCTTTCCTCGATCGTACGATAACATCGAGAGTGCTCGCCCATTTACATAGTAGAAGAAATGCCTTTAAACTTACACATTAGCAGTCTTTCGCGAACAGGTTCAACCGATTTCGGTATAAAGCTTTTACGATGAAAAATTATTAGGATGTGGGCCAGTGAGAATAATTAATAAATTAATTATGCTCATGTAAAGCTTTTGTGATGAAAAAAAAAAAACATTACTCACTTCATAAGAATTCGTAGTAGTTGGACTTTTGTTGAGGCCTTTCGAGTCCTTTGAATTGATGGTTATGTTCTCCCAAACAGAAATCCGGTATACGCGCCGAAATCAACAATTTGAATCAAATTGTAGGTTAGAAAAAAACATTTGTCCAAAATTTCACTTTCGTTCCGATAAAACCGACGTTTTCAATGACACTTCAATGACACACACGAATCTCATAAATGTTGAAACTTTAGAAATAATAAACACCGCGTCATATTTATTTTCGAAGAGAGAGCTATTTTTTTTCTGCACTCGACCGTTACATTTTACTGCGGATCATTTTACTCGTCTCGGATAGCAAGATTTAAAAAAATCGTCGTTCAATATGTGTGAGTGATAATTTCGAGAAACAAGACGTTGCAAGCGTTTCTCGTGGTTGGAGGTTGAACTATGTTTGTCGGTGTGTGTGTTTGTGTGCGCGAACAAGGCGCTGCGATGCGCGTGTGTATGACAAAGGGCTTGTGTCCCGACGCGTCTGCGCGAGTGTCCAATATTTCGCTGTATCGTCCGAAACAAAACAATAGCGTCAAGCAAAGCGGCTTTGCTACTACCACGTGCGCGTTCTTCCGAAAGAAGCATCGGTTTTCCCGGCACATTTAATCGTGAATTCTTATTAGTAACGTTCGACGATCTGTCGACGATTGTCATTATTTCTGATTGTTTAATTTTTTTTTTCGATCATCGGACAAAGGGAAAAGAACGCAATACGAAGAAAAATGAATCGAGCTAAGTTTGACCGTGGAGACGAGTGTTCGGTACCCACGTGAGTGTATATTCACAATAAAAACAATAATAACCTTGAATCGTGCTTTCTCTCGTACTTTTCTCGAAAAATGTTGTTGCATGCGTTGTTCGATTAATTATTCACAGATTTGGACGTCCCATGGCCAATAATGGATGGGTGCAGTGCCAATCGAAGACTTTTCCTGGCAAATCGTATTACTTTAACGTCGATTCGCGCTGTCGAACGTGGGGACGACCGGTGTCGTCACGCGTAATAGTTCCAATTGTGAATCTGGTAAGTAAATTATTTCTTCACGAGATATAAACAGAAATGCAATTTTTATGAAACAAACAAATGAGCAAAAAAAAAAATTTGAATCGAGTCAATAAGCATCTTAAGAAATGCCAAAGTTTTTTTTCTTTTCGAACCAACAATTTTTCGATGTCCAAGTGATTGTGGGTTAAACGTTATTTCGTATTTTTGTTTGTGCTTTCAACACGATAAATTCCATGAATGCGAACGAAATTTATCTAACAAATAAGTTATTCTGTGCGAGATTTTCAAGTTCGTAATAATAATACGGTTGACGCTCCTTTATGTCAACTCCGTCCGTTCTCGTATTTCAACTTCTTCTCACCCCCCACTTCGACGTTTGATTCACTCTTTCGTTCGTGTTTCGTATTCGCTTTTTCTTTCAACTACAATGTTTACATCAACGAGGTTAGGAGTGGGAATGGAGAAGTTGAAATAGTGGAAATGTTTTGATCCCGAGTAAACCAACGGGACTGCCGAGTCCCAAAATAATAATAATAATGGAAATGAATGCCTCGTATTGAATGAAAAAACACGTTAAAATATTAAATTATCACTTAATAAATAAATAAATGATCAAATTAACAATTACTCGATATTTTTCGTTAATTTTACGAATAAAAATTCAAAAAAATCGAAGTAATTGATATAATTGCATAATAATTGAATCGTTGTATAAAATGCTACATTTATCCAATTTGAACAACTATTTCGAAACTTTTTGTTTTGTTTATATTAACAAAACAAAGGATTCGTAATAATCTCTTTAACCATTGCATACATTTGCATTTTTTTAAAAATTCAATAAATTTACCCAAAAATTTATTGAAATTATAAATTATTCGTAACATCACGTACGAACATATAAAAAACGAAAAAATTGAAACTTCAGTGACATTGAATAGAAATGAGGGACAAACTCGAATTTTTCGTTATTTTAACTAGAAAAAAATATGAATTTTCGTAAAAATATATTTTTTAAAATTATTTTTACAAAAATGTACATTCTTCATAGTAAAAGTAGTTAAAAACTCAAAGTTTCCCTTCGTTTACATTCCGTAACGGTAAATTTTCCGTTCCCTCCATGCAGAAAAGCATTTTTGTGTAAAAATGATAATGATAATAATTAAGAAAATAGAGATAGTAATTAATTGTACGCGCACATGTGCGCTACTTCGTATTTCAGCAACAAACAAGTCTTATCGACTCTTGTGCCCTTATTATCGTGATTATAAAATACGAAATAACAGCGTTGTTAATCGAGTTCTCGTTATCATCAACAAATCTCGTTACGGTCCCGTAATTTTCTCAGTTCGAAAGATCCACTTTAACATACGCGTCAAATCAATATTTTTTGTGTTTTTTTCTTTCATTTTTTTTGTAATGATTCACACAACGGGGTCCATTACAGACACAGCCGAATTTTGGAAGGGACGTTTTTTCCGATGACGATTTTGACGTTTCCGACAGCGAGGACAACGATTCGCCTCAAAATTCCACCGAGAGAAAGAAAATGTTTGACGAAATTTTATTCAAACTTTATCACTGCGACGGTGATGACGGAATCGTTGATGTTATGTCCGTACCGGACGCATCGTTCGCTTGTAAGACGGAGTTTATAAAAAAAGAGGACGAAACGAATGACGATTTTCCACCGATTTTGCCCGAAATCTGTTATTCCAGCTCGTCAGATGGCGAGTCTTCGGACGACAGATTTCGAGGAAATCTGCGACGGTTTGGCGCGATGGGTTCAACGCGTAGGAGACTTTTTAAACGATCGCGAAGTACCAGGATCGTTAAAAATTGTTACTCACGTTGGAGAAATCCCGTGAATCGGCCAAAGATATCAGAAGTTGCTTACGATACTTGCGGCCGGTTGAATTTATTCAGGTCAAGAAATCCGATCGATCGGCAATTTCGCGGTCACGAGCCACTGAATAATTTTCCATTTTCAAGTTGTGACGATCGTGAGGAAAGTGAAGATGGAGAAGAGTACGAAGAGTTGGAGAAAAACATTAAAATGGAGAACGAACGGATCGACAATAATAATCTCAAACAAGAGCCAACACCATTTTCGTTGCCACGACTAAAAATTATTCAATTTTCTGATTTAATTACCGAGTCTGAGAGATTCCAAAAGCAGCTGCAACAAAACGCACCAAAGCCTCGAGTTCGAAATGTCCCTACGACTACGGAGCAACCGGTTGATTCACCACCGAAAAAAATGAAAAGAATTATTTACGAGGTCAATGGTATCAAAACGATTAGTTACGATTTTGTCGATCCCGAACTTCCGCCCGGGGTCAAGGCCTCGAATCTTAGTGATTCCGGAAGTAGCACCATCGATATGCATCATTTTAATCAAGAAAAAGAAGAGGGTACGAAAAATCATGTGAAAAATATCGAAACTCAAGCTCAATGGAATTTTATATCGCGGAACGACTTTGCTCACGTCAGGGATCCTCGTTTAAGCGATTCTTCGTCTTCGGACTCTTCCTCGAGCTCCAGTGACCATAGCATGACGAATTCTTCAAGCGACTCTGACTCAAACTCGACCAGTGATCATACTATTTCTAAATCATTGAATAAATCAGATTCGAGCCATTGTTCATGCTCGAGTTGTTCAAGTTCGTCGAGTTCAAGTTCCTCGAGTTCTTCGAGTTCGTCAAGCTGCTCAAGTTCTTCGAGCAGCTCAAGTTCTTCAAAGAGTTCAAGTTCTTCGAGCAGCTCATCAACATCGACTCGATCATTATCTGACACGCCAAAAAAAGAAAAATCAGATTCAGAAGAAACCTCAAGCCCCGACAAAGGCGAAAATAAAATAAGACAAATTTCACAAATTCCTTCGTGTTGTAAGGAAACGGTTAAATTTGAGGCTATCGCCTCGCCCTCTTCGTCCTTCGATGACGACAAAACTTGGATCCTCAGTGATGCCTTATCCGACGAAGATGATTGAGACGTTTTTGTTTGATACTTTTTCCTCAACGGACTAACATTCGTTTTACATTTTTTTGATTCATTTTGTGACCTCTTAGTTTTACATTTTTTTGATTCATTTTGTGACCTCTTCGTTTTACATTTTTTTGATTCATTTTATGACTTATTTGCTTTACATTTTTTTGATTCATTTAATTGCCTCTGTTATTTTTTTCTTTGTTACTTTTGACTGGTGCGAAAATTCTCGTTTTCGTACATTTTTTCACGATATTAATGTACCTTGTGAAAAATATTATCGCCTCGCAATGCAAAATATCGTCAATATTTTGATATTCACAAATGTTTCATATCCAAATATATATTTTCGGGTTTACAAATAATAATCACAGTGTCGAGAGCCTTTTTTCCAATAATATTCCGCGTACGTATTGTGTGAGATTTTTCTAAAGACACAGAACTTTTTTGTTCTCGATAATTAGTTGCTTTTTCAGCATTTCAGCAGAAATCTTTTTCAGAATTTGTCAAAACGAGATAAATGCGTACGTTTTTTTTCCGAAAAGTATGAATTCCATTGAAAAAATATGTGCAAAAAAAACCTCAAACACTATGAACTAGATAAACACAGAATTCCTTTGGACATACGATACAAATTTTTGACACTATTCATCAATCATTTCGTTCTTGTTGAAAAAAAAAAATCCCAAACGATTGTTGATAAAAAAAACGTTGAAAAAACCTGCCTTTCACGGTTAAATAAATCAAAAAACTTGATAAAAAAAAGGTTCTGAAGACTTGATAAAAAAAAAGGTTATAAAAACTTGCCTTTCACGGTTAAATAAATCAAATAAAAACCGAGGTACGAAATCGCAATGATCAAGAGTCAGGTGTAGGTTGAGTTGGAAAGGAATACGATCGACTTGAAATAGAGTGTGCAAAAAAAACAGCAATGAAAAAAAAAAAATTCACGAGGCCATGATCGCTAGGATTGGTGTGTCTCTCAATTAACCTTGATCGATCAACCAACTTTCAAGATCACATAATCTCGAGAAGCACGAAAACGAACATTTCCAATAAAATTCAAGATTTGCAATATCGCAGTATAATAATTATTGAAATTTCTATCAACGTTCTACTTTTCACCACCGAGTTTGCGAATTTCCCTAATTTTTCGATCGCTCTCGTGTTTTATTTTCGAGCTTGATCGAAGGCAGAGTAAAAAGGAGAAAAAATCAAAGCGGAGGTTGATGCAGTCAGGGTTCAGTTTCGTGGCTGGAATTCGCTTAATCCTTCTTTCTCTCTTGCTCAGTGTCTGGGTTCGGCCCTGGTGTTGTTGCTTGGTTGGTTGGGAGTAAAAGATCAGTGAAGTAGGAGTGCCAGAGTGGAAAGAGATATACAGGTGCAACGGTGCGCTCGGAGAGCTCGCGAATCTCGAGATAAACGCCAGAGTGCGCTTTTTACTGTTTTCAGTACAGTGAGGGACGGAGCAGGTCCATTAAACGGCGTATAGAGGGCGCATCGAGAGTTAAGAATCGGAGAAAAAGCGAGCGGAAAAAGAGTATATATAAGCCACGTATTACGCTGGCTTTTGTACCGCTTTACCTACACTGTTACGTTACGGTGGAAGTGGTAGAGGTTTCTTCCTCGATATATATACGTATATTAACTTACATACAGGTTTATGTACCATTTATAAGACGCTATATGGCCTCGGGCGGAATCGCGGTTCAAGGGAATGCGTACTTCGTCGATCGTGCCTTGCATGAGTTCTTACAGTCTTCCTTTACGTTTTATACACGTTTAGGTGAGTGTGTTTGCTATATCTATACAAATTGTTGAGACTTTGAGGATCGAGATACTTAAATGCCTTTGGCCACTTCCCCCGGATCCAGCCCGGGATCTTGTCCTTCAATTTCCCATCGATGTAGTCTCGAGATCGAAGTTCCTGACATTTTTTAGGAGAAGCTGATTAATTGAAGTATCGATCGTGGGCAATATGAGTTTTTTCGTTTTTCTCCAGAGGTTTATTTTATTCTGTTTTGGGTCAAAGTTGTTATTCCCAAATATTCTAGACTGAAATCGGGTCATCGATGAGATCAGAAATTTTTAACCCTTCGCCAGCAATCAAGCGTTTACAATGGAAACCTTTCGTTGCAAATAGTCGATTATTTTGTTCAATGCGATCTAAGCAAAGATTTTTGAATTATAACATTTATTTTGTCATTTCAACAGTATATTTGCTTTTTGTGGAGACTGTCAGCCAAACATGCTTTTGAAATGACAACAACATAGTTTTTGGAGAAACCGTAAATCAAATGGATTCATGAGGTGACTAAAATGTTGGTATTGTGTCGAAATGTTTACTTCGTTCAACGAAATATTCAAAAGTTTTCAACAAAATTAGGTTTTCCTCGAAAGTATTCAATGAAATATCTAGTGAATGGGGAAAAAGAACGATTTCCAATCTTTTCTGTTTGCCTCGGTAGCACCAGTTGAAATTTTGATTGTGCCTTTTAATTGCCTACATTTTTGCGGAGGCGCGGAGCATTAAAAAATCTGATAGTAAAATTCTTGACGATCTTAATTATTCCGGTTTTCTTCGAGAACTGTGAATAGCAACAACGTTAAAAAAAAATAAAAATAAAGAAAAAAAAACTGTACAGCAATCTGTCGACACAGCAACTTGTCATCTTCGTTTCTCCATCATTCTTCGCATCATTATATCCCGTAATTTACATCTGGTCGATTAAAGAAGAATGTTTTATTTATTTTTCCACGTCCTCTCTAGACATTTTCTCAACAAAAATGCCGCGAAAGTTTTGCAAAAGCCCTGTGGCATCTGGCAAACGTTACCTCTTGGGTTACCAGCAGGCAGACTATGATATTTATAGGCTGCTTGCGAATCTTGTAAATTGTAGCTCAAGATATTATAACTGTTGTGTGAATATTGCGACTGCGCATTTGGATGTTGGAAGGAAAAGAGGGTTTGGATGATAGGAAACGCGGAAGGATTCTTTGTGAATATGTTACGGACAATCAACGTGTTCTTTAAACGAAGAAACTTCGACATCGAACCGACCGGATAGGCATAAAGATTGAAATAAGAGGGGAAAAAAAAGCTAATTCGATCGAGATGCATGATTGAATCACTGAAAGGGAAACTTTTGAGTTGTGTTGTAATCGTGGCAACGAGAAAAGGATAAAAAGTTGAAATAAAGTGCGATCATTAGTTCCGACTGATGATGAACTTGGTGTAGAGTTCGTTCTCCTCATTTTACTCTGGCTCTTTCTACTTTTTTTCCCTCGTGATTTTGACCTTTTCCTGTGAGAATTCTGTGTTGTTTTCATCAGCTCACCGGAAGCACTAGCGCCTCCTCGTCGTCGTCGTCGTTTTCTTCACTAAGTTTTTGTCTCCTTAAAACTCTCGTTCTTTCTTTTCCTCGGGATTTTAAAGGCACATCGTTGCTATTAGAACAGCAATTTCACCGTACAACGAGGCACATGGAGCTTACTCACGGAGACGAGAAAAGATGGAAGGCTCTAACACTCACGAGATAAGCATCTTTTTCTTTCAACTTTTTCCCTCTTCTCTCTCTCTCTCTCTCTCTTTCTTTCCCTCTTTCTCATCCACTGCCCTTCTACTTCTTTCTTCTTGCACTTTGTCGGAAAGACCGTGAACTTTGCACCGTGAGAGAGGATTTTTCTCGTGTCAAGCTAACGACTCGGCGTGGCAATTCTCTGATGTTGTTTCTTGCGAATCGCGATTCATTCTACGAGACAACACAATAGTTCGAGCTTCCCCAGTAATTCGTAGTTCTCGTTCTTTCTTCTTTTCCGTGTGTGTATTTTGTCCATGACTCCAACAGGCATACTTGGTTCTTTGCTTTACTTTTTTACTTCGGATTTGTTGTTTTTGATGCCATGCTCCTGACAACGAGTGAATTTTGATTTCGATTGTAAAAAAAGGACATTCATCTGACTACGGGCTTTTAACGTCAATTTATGAATACAAACAAAGACTAACGCCAAAGTTCACTGTTTATCGAGGCTGTTATTTCGTTTATAACGATCAAAACAAGATCACGAGCAAAAAAAATCGATAATCATACGCAATTTTAAAAAACCCTTCAACGTGGAATTCGAAATTCGATTTAAAGTGTTCGTCTCCAATGAATTAATATAGTATTCAGTGATGGCTATGGAATGGCTAGATATTCCAGACGAGTAAGGAATTTGTGGTTGAAAAATTCCTACATTTATTACGAGACTGATGGAGGCTGATCTAGGATTACGTGACGTTCACGGTATGGGGAGTTCATTGACCTTGAGAAAAATCCTTAGTACAAAGCACGGCGTGTCATCTATTTACGATAGTTTGAAACTTCCTCGTTTTTCCATTCAAATCTGCTTTACCGACTGACGATAAGTTGTTCGGAAGCTCTCTGGCTTTTTTACGAATGGTAAAGAAGTTTTTACCGATCGTGGTTGAACTGTGACAGGCGAGCAACCTGACCTCAGTTTAATAGAACAAGTGACCGTTTTTGCTCTCATCTGATACACCAGAAACATGAGAGCATCTAAGATTCGTTACCGTTTGATGGTAACTTATTTTCGATGTCCAATAAACACCTCTATTGTCGTTTATCAACGAATACGGTGAGCATTTATCGAAACAAATTAAAGTCGAATCTGGTACAAGCAAATCTCTCCAAAAATAAATCATAACCGCTGAGCTCTAATGTCAAAAATCTTGACGGTAACGTAATGAAATTTATCCGATGTTTTAATATGCCTGAAAATCATACTTTCACCTGTGTCATAGCTGTAACAAAAAGTCTGTTTGGCCTTATGCGATATCCGTCGGTGTTGACGATAACACGCATGTGCGACTTCCCACCAAGTCAGCCTGGACGTCAAGCCCGTAGTAACGTGGTGGGCTCAGAAAACGGTGTCTTTCGCGAGACTGATCGTCCAACTGACGTTTCTCATGCTAGTTTATGCCTCTTGCGTGCTACGAAATTCCGGATTTTAGCCCTCGCATAAAAATATGAATGTTTCCTCCTACTCACATTTGTTCCGCGTCTAAATTTCATTGATTTCATAAACAAGCGAAGCCGTTAGTTCGAAAAACAAAAAAAAAACAGCTGATCGAGCTTCGTAGAACGAAGAGCTCAACCTAAATGGTTGTTTTTTTTGTTTTTCTAAATCCAATGACGCTGGAAAAATGATGACCGTTATTGGGATCATCGTCTTACGTGGTTCCACCTGTTAACCATTCTTCGTGTACATCAATGAGCCCCGATAAGGGGCCTTTTTTCGAATGCCTACGTTCCTGACTTGCCGCGAGAAGAGTAGGAGTCGGAGTGGGATGTGTTGGCGGTGAGTAAGACGGTAAGAGTACTCGGAGATGAGGAGAAAGCGAGAGAGCGACAGGGCGAGCGAGGCGGTGAGGGGTAAAGAGAGAAAGAGGAGTAGGGAGTGAAGCTGGCGAGGAGAAAGAGCGAGATGGAAAAGTCGTGGTATACCGTGGAGTGAGAAAGACGTGAGTCGATCCAACTGGTGGAGGACGTCGAGGCGGGGGCGACAGTACATGTTAAGGTGTACAGCCGGGTTTTAAACGAGCAAGGTAGAGGAAGGGAGGGGATGAAATGATGGTATGGGCAAGTGTATAGATGTGTGGAGGCAATAGCCGGGGCTTCGGATCTGCCACAAGGCAGGGAATGGAATGGAAAGGAAAGGCAAAGCGGTTTAGCTTGGCCTGGCTTGTAGCTAAAGCGGCAGCAGAAGCAGGAGAGTCGGCGGAGTCGATGAGGGCCTCGTTGGCACACGGCAAACGCGCGCGCGTCATGAAAGTCCGCCAGACAGAAAGAGCCAGTAGTACAGTAGTACGTAAGACCAAGTTCGGGACTGTTTTAATGCCTCATAGTGTTTACGTGCCGCGGAACAAAAGCGTGTTTTCCGTTTAAAAACTTATTACGATCAAGTTATCATCGATCTATTGAACCATCAGGTTTTGTATTCTTAGTTCATTCATATTCCCACCTGATACGAAAAGACGTTCGACACGCGTTCGGAACACACGATGAAACCAGTGGAGTAACGTGTCAAACTACCCCTGGGCGATGATGAACACATCGTCGGAGCGAATTGATACGAAACAATGGGATACGACGAAAGAAAACAAGTTAAAGAGTGAAAGATCCGAGCCAGTGCATGGCTTGACAACCGAAATAATTCCTACTACGTAAACTTAGTTGCTAAAGTTATTGCCACCCAGGCATTAAGTGGTTTAATTTCTAGATAAGCGAATGATTGTTTCATCGTTCGGTGATCGATAAATAAAGCGTATCAAAAGACTTTTGATTGATCAACCGATTTGGTGAAAAGAAGGAAGTAGAGTATTGTTGCGAGTGTCCTCTCGTGGATCATCGTAAGACGTTATCTTCCGGAGAGTCTCCGAAGGATCAAAAGAAGAATCTTATCCGAACTCGTGTTGGTCGTCTGATATACCGGCCAGTTGGACAGCCGTTTGCCACTGGATATGGCTGCTGTGTGTTGTCGAACGGGTCGATCGGTTGCACAGGTGTCCATCGCAACTCGTAAGATTATCAGAAGCTGTGAACAACCAAAGAAGATGAAACAGCATCAACAGAGCTGGACCTCTGTTGATCAATCGTGATACACTTATATCATTCGATCGCGAAACGACGGGAGAAAGGAACGTAAACAAAAGAGAACAAATCATCAGATCGATCGAGAAACAAGCGTCATTCTATTGTATCAGCTTGTTGTCTTTCCACATCATTGGATTCATCGTTTTGTACGTCCCTTTTTCTCGGCCTTGTTCGAGCTTCATTCTCATCGTTATCTTATTATCCCTTCGATTCGCACCTCCCATCCCTCCCTTATCCACTATCTTTCAATCATTTTCCTCTTCTCTCACCCGCATTGCCACAAAGATCTCTTGATCCCAGCCACAAGGGTCATCCACTTCACTCATCATCACCTTATCGAGTGTGCGCTATTTTAACCCTAATAAGCATTCGATGCACGAAGGACTCCTTCGTTTACTGACCCCTATCCATTCCACACTTTTCCCAATCTTAGACAATCTTTTTTATCATTATCTTCATCTTCTTCTTATACGTTGAACAATATATCAGCAAAAGCAAGACAGCCAAACAGAACAGTTTGACTAAGAGGAAACCCATACTTCGAACTATCTTTGGTTCGCTATATTATCCACCTACGCACTGTGATCCTTCGCTCTAACGGTTTATCTTTCTCTTATCCCTGTCCGGACGCATCCCCGGTTGTCGGTGCCTCATCTCCCACTCGTAAAGCTGTTTTTTTTTTCGACAAACAAAAAAATCTTGAACCTTTCGTAAGAGTCGAGTAATGTGACCTTTGCACACTTAAACTCACGCGTCTGCGTCGTCTCGTTGGAGAGTCCACTGAACGTGCAGCTCCTCGCACGCGCTTTTCCGGCTTTCTTTCTCACGCACTCTCATCGTTATCTCTCCTTCTTTTTCTCATTTGTTCCTATTCGGTCCATGCGCGCTTGGACCTTCTCTCAGCTCTTTCTTCCGGGCAACGATCTTCTTCCTCTTTCGACGTTACCCTCGTTGTCAACGAGGCTTCACAGAGTAGCTGACGCCTCGCGTTTTCTCCTCGTCTCCACGCAACTCCAACCCCTCTATCACAAAAACAACGACCTACGCCCCGTTGTACTTTGCCACCCTCGAGCGTGGGCGTTAAAATCTGACCGCGAGTTCGCACTGTGCGCCTGTTACTTTGTGTTTGTGACCGTGTGTTTGTCTGTGCAAGTGCCCTTGTAGCCGCCAGTGCGACAAAGACCACCAAAGCTCAGTGTCAAAGGGTTGAAAGATGAGCTCATCGGGGTGGAATAGACGAAGCATCACACATACGGCACTACGTCAGCCAATTTTACGGCTTTCCGGACAACTTGCAATAATACTTGTTTTACTCGCCAAGGTGAGTCCTATTCCGTTCAACTGTCATTCTTTAAGCTGGTACAGCAAACAGCTGGTCGTAAACGTCAAAAATCAACCGATCAACATCTTTTTAAGGATGTTTACTTTTTGTTAGTTTTGTGACATTACTAAACTTGTATATTTTCAATTTCCTCAAAAGATCTGTTTTGGAATCGCCAAAACACCTAATTTCTCGGATTCGTTGGGGCAAAATGTTCCCATTTAACCAGTCTTTAGAACCAACAATTAATTTTTGTTTGTCAACGACTCTTTTCATTCAAAAACAAATATTTCATCTTTCTACAATCGAATCTTTGTTGATAAACTGTCAACGATGATGCTTTTGGCTACGGAAATGTGAGACATTAATAGACGCCATTGTTTCATATCTCAAAGTCTATTACCAACTTTGACTTGCAGAGTCAATTATCGAAACTAATCATGAAATAGTTCTCTGTGATCGGTTGGAAGTGAATGTCGATCAGAATATAACGTATATTATCATTACGTACCCCCCTTATCAGAATAGATAACGTTCCTCGTGAACAAGTATTCCCATACATCAAATTTACGCGGGTACATAAATCATACACCATCGACAACTTTATTAGATACTCAAATATTTCTATTGTAGCAGATATAACTCATTTTCCTATTTAATCCGTTCTTTTGGGCCATACATTTTTCTTTGTGTGTCATCGACTCGCAATTTGGTGCTCGCGGATTTGTTGGGGTCCCTACTTACGATTCTGAACCCAAAGTTAATTATTTTTTTCATTTTTCAAACAAAAATCATTGTACAAAAATATTTGGAAAAATCCTGACAACTTTTTGGACCATATCGAGTTTGTGAAAAAATGTTAATTCCATTGTTTACATCAGTTAAGCAAAAACTTTCACATAAAACTACGAAATTCGATTATTTATTTATTCGTGATATTTGCGCAACAAATAAATAATGACGGCTTTATTTATTTTTTTATTACATTCATGGATCCCAGGGACTATGTAGACCCAAAAAAAAAACGAAAAATGCTCAACGTCCGAATAAAAAAGATCTAGGAATTGCTTTGGTCTATATTTTGCTACAAATGAAATATTATTCGTTCCGGAGTTGGCCGCAAACTCAACTAGTTTCTAGCAGACGATATTATATTCGGTGAAGGGAAACCGCTCTGGACTCACAGACGCTGTTATAAAATTGTACAATATACACGAATGCTATATAGCTGCCGGCTTTTAAATCTTGAGCAGTGGACTTCTCGATTCTCGGCTTGTCTGCATTGTGAAATCTCTCGACCGTTCGCTCTCGGAGTTCATTGAGCACTTTCCAGGACGGAGAAACGAGTCGAGTTTTGGCGGAGTCTTTTAATTTCTTTTCTCAACTGCTTATCGTTCAAAGTGAGAGTACGATTTCTATATAAACGTATAAATACATTCCGAAGGAAAGTATAGACAAATTTCTGTCATATTTTTTGTCTTCCTGGTTCGAGACTTTTTTCCATCCTGTTTTTTAGTTGCACAATTTTTTTTTATTCATCCGTTTCTTATTTCCTATTGCAACGAAGCAGAAATGAAACTTTGCATTGAATTAGGTTTGCATGTCAAAGTTCAGACGTCATCATCAAGTGATTAATTCCATTGATTCACGATTGAGTTACATGAATTTTATGACGGATTCATCACGTTTACACGCTCGGTTTACGATAGTTTTCAAAACCGTGTAAACTTTTTGAATTCTTTCATCTTTCGCAACGTCATTAAAAATCCTAATGAAAAGAATCAAAAAATATCTTTCGTGCAAAGCTCTCCAGTCTGTATCTGGTTGGGAATCCTCCGCTCATTATAAATCCCAGGATTCTACGTTTGAAGCTCGCGGAAGTTAAATGGCTCCACGTAAAGTATTGTAGGAACATTAATAAATTAGTCGTTTAGTGAAAATGTGAGAATGCTAATGACCCTAGAGTTGAGATTTAAATCGTTAGGCGGTCCATACGAAATAGAAAAAAAAAGTTACTAATAACAGGCTGAACCAACAAGAGCGACATAATCATTAAAGATCTGTCGAGTGGGACAACTCGGTGATAGGAAAAAAAAAAAAAAAAAAAAAAATACGAAGAAAAAAGTAGGCGAGTCTCGGTATTGGCGTGAAAACCAGAGCACGACGGGCGGGCCCCGTATCTGAGCATATAAATATATGCTTTATCCATAAATAATCGTTTTATTTTCCTACATAGATTCGACAAATGGTCGAGCTTCACGCAGCTTACAGTGCCACGAGACGGCTTTTACATTTGTGAATTAAAACTAAAAGCTCGATCGCGTGACTGCACGAACACACGTGCTGACTCACACACCCACGAATATCCAAACATATGTAAATGAATCTTTACGGACACATACGATGACCAACCCCATCTTTTTGCGAGTAAACATCGTAAGATCGTGAAAAATGAGTCACTGATTGTGAGAGTGCTCAGCTGCGAAAATGCTGATGAATTAACATCACAGACTTTTAAAACATGCAACCACCACCACGAAACGTTTTGTTATCGCCAACAGACATGTTATAAAAGTGGAGCATTGAGTAATTCATTAGTAAAGGTGCAGAAAAAAGTGTCGACTGTGACGTTGTTAAATAATGTGCATAAAACAAATGAAAAAAATTACTTATCCGGACGCAATGAACCCTAAGTAGAGGATAACGTCAATGGTTTTTCGTATCGTCACCTTGTTTGGAATTTATCGCAATTTCCATCAATTAGGCACGATAAAAATATAAAAAAATCACCAGAAACTATTGAAAATGAAATCCCAGATTTTTAACGTACCTCGAAATAACAATTTTGTATACTAAATGTTTACCGCAGATATTCACTACCAGTTCAGGTCACTCGTTCTCGTCAATTGCTACTTTTCAGTGAAATATCACCAGAATGGCCAACATCCGGTTTGCCTCGTCAGCATAATCCAAAATCAATGTTTTCCTGTGTTGTTTCCTTGGTAGAAATAAATATATTGTTGATTCGAGGAATTTGTTGACCTTGCAAAACGGACAACGTAGCAATTCGAAGCATCGTCGTATTGAAATGATTGAATGAAACTTTTGATCCGTTATTATACGAATGGATGTATGATTTTGCTGAGGACAACACGTGAAACGATCCTGTTAGAACAGCAGACTGCTTGACGCTGCTGCGTCAATAGCACGTTCATATAAAAGTGTATGTCGCTGTGGAATAATATCCAGCATTTACTTGCGCACAGATTATCTTTGTATACACGAATGCAGATTCCGAAAGAAACTGAGGATTTGAAGTTAAGAGACAGCATCGATACAAATAAAGACAGGGAGAGAGAGAAAAAAAATTGGTCCCCCACGTATACAGACCATGGAGTTTAACACCTTCGAGCTCCCGAGTGCTGACGAAACGTTAAAAGTTGACTATACCAGTGAAGTTTATCTGGCGGTGAGTCGAACAGGTGTCTTGTCGCGAGTCGCTGAGACATAAATCCTAAACAATCATTTGATTCCCCCCAAGTTTATACTCTTGATTTACGTGCAATGAATTTTCGTCACAAAAGCTATTGAAGTCTTTTTATTTAATTATTTATACTCTTGCACAAAAACGTCGAAAGCTTTAACTCTATTTTTCTTGATGATTCTTTCGAGGTTTCGCTGCGAGAAATAAAGTCAAATAGAAACATGTGGGACACCTTCTGGTTCTAGTGGGATTAAGTGGATCAATAAAAACTTAACATCAACCAGCCACTGACATTTCAATTTAACTCGAGCATCAAAGATATTTCAATTAATCCCATTAGATTTCTTATCAATTTTTGTCCAAGTTGTTCAGCAGAGAAATATCTTTGTGCAGTCTTATCAAACCTTAAACTTTCAAACAAATTAATCATATCCAAACACATATTCGGATATAAAAGCTTATAGACTTGTGACTTATCTTAAAAACGTGCAGTAACTGATTGTTTTTTTTTTCTCGACGAACTAAAACTCCTGTTTATCAAACAAACACAAAAGGACTGTTTGGCAGCATATAATTTTGTAAAACGTACATTCAACGACCAGGAACTCGAATGATTCACACAATTCGATAATCGCTTTAAAAATACGGAACTTGGGAGTATTTTTCTTCGGGTACACGCCAATCGAATCATACTTTTGTTTCCGGAACGATGGAAAAACGAGTTATTTACAAATATTTTGTTGGGAATTTAATGGAATGTTGTCGGCGGGTTTGATTTCGCTAATTCGCGACGTTTTGACATTCTACATATTTGTGAAGACATTTATACCAAAATATACCAAAATATTTACAAGTACAAACTTTTTTTCCCGGAGTAAAAAAAACTATTGTCTGTATGTTACTTTTTTCACCCTCTGCAAATAAATATTTTAGTTCTATTGGCAGGCAGGGAGTGCAGGGAAATAATGAAAGAGAGAAAAAAGAATAGGGAGACTGAGAGAGTTCGAGATTGCATCTCGTAGGCCGGTTGAAAGGAAAACGTGTAAGGAAACTTCAAAGTGTCGAGACGTCTCCTTCCGGCCATCCGGTGTCTTGGGCGACGAGACAAAATAAACGAGGCTCCCTCGGTCGACGAGTGGTTTGGGTTTTGGGCTCTAGGCAAGAGATAAAGAAAGGGAGCGTAGAGTCGAGTTTTGACTCCTGTACGAGATGTCGAAACCCTCGAGAGCGAGACACCGTGGCGCGAGGGTTTTCACGGGGTCGTGCTCCATGTCGAATTTTACTGGCATCTCGCCAAATGAAAAAGAATAAAATATATATACAGTAGGCGTGAGACAAGACACCCCCTTAATTCGCCATCTCCTCTTGTCAGCCGCAAGGAGTGCACAGAAGTCTTTGGAGATTTTTCATTCTTCTTCGCGCGACTGAGACTTTTCAATGTCGCCTCAACAGGAATAATCAGTAGGAGAGAAAATGCCAAAAAAATATTAACGGTGATTAGTATCTCTTTCATTTCACCCCATCTGCACAATTTATAAAAAATTATTTCCGTTGTTGAGGAGGATCGAGAGATTATTCGTGGGCAAGCGAGAGCTTAAATATAAAAATGGGCTCAGTTATCTTTTTATTTTAGTCGAATATTAACATTTGACAGTGTAATTCTTTGTCGTGAGCCACAATTGTGGAAAGTAATTAGTTTAAAAAATGGAATCCATCGACATGTCAAATATGTCGGTCCTATTTTACTTTTTACCGGAAATTCAAACGTTTGGGTAACGTAATATTCGATCTAAACGGTGAAGTGCCAATAATCGATTTTTTACAGTTTCCATTATTTCTGTCTGACCTAATTCCCGTTTTTTAATGACTCGCGGATACACAAATAGCGAGCCTTTGATTATTGAACTTCCGGTCGTCTTTTTCCATCAGGTGTCACGCTACAACGACTTAAAGCATTAAACACCCAATATTTTTGGAGTTTTTTGTAATAACAAAAATGGGATCAATCTCTACTAAACCCACAAAAAATATACTGCGATCGTTTCTCACGTGTTGTGTCAATATCCACTTGTAAAAATCGAATTTCATCAAAATCTGAACGTTCCATAAATGCGTTTTACAAATTATTCGACCAAAAGTTTGAAATCGTTGTTAAAACGTCGATGAATAGTAATTCGATGAAACATATTTGAGTGGAACATATTGTGTGGGTAATTACGTCTCGTTATCGCTGGTAAATGTTTCGATCCCGAACAATATTCATGTAAATATATTGTCTGCGTATTTACGATCATTTAAATTAAAAAATATCGACAATAATGACAATAATGATGGAACATGATGAGATTATCATAATTTTCATCGTTATTATTATTATTATTATTATTATTATTATTATTATTATTATTATT